>JAOTRH010000022.1:18020138-18036129 GCA_034768845.1 Heliamphora exappendiculata
ATAAAAATAATGATGTGGTAAGTAAATCACTTAAAAATATCTCATAATAGAGATTATACTAACATTCTCCCACTAGGCTTACATGACATATTAACTAAAAAATTCCTGGGTAAAAGACATTAAAGACTAAATATGGCCATAAAATTAAATTACTCAAATTAACTTTACAATTAAGATACTTAACATATGAATCATAGTGGTTATGTTATTTAAATAAATATTTCTTTCTATGTATTACAAAATGTAATTCTCTCAAATCTTTAAATGGTATTATTCTTTTATGAATGACTGTCAATAAGTCATTCGGGTCCAATAGTCCAAATGGACTATGCGTTCCAATGAACTATATGCCGAAGAAAATACTTTATGTGCAAAAAACATATTCTCTTATTCACGATTCATAAAAGTACATGAGGGCAGATAACATCATGGGCTTGGAGCCCAGCTCAAGGCAAACCCGTCTGAGACTGCCTTAGAGGGTCGGCCTACTATCAATTCGGCCCACAACTAGTTCGAACCACCCTAGAAAGGGGACAACCCACAGTACGGCAAGCTGTATTCAGCAACCCCTAGGTTAAGAGATAACCCAGGAAGATCTCATTTCCACAACGACAGTTCGAAAATTGAGAGATTAGCTTTCTAAAGAAATTAGGACTGCCAAGAGATAAAGCAAAATTCCTAATAGTTGAGAGCTAAGGGATAAGAGGCAAAATACCAAAAGAACTCAGCCTTCTTGATTTTTTACCCCTATATAAAGAGAAGTACTCCGAGGCCTCAGGTACGCAATTCCAACTCAGTTCTTGATTAGAATATTCTCAGAGAGAAATTTAACTTGAACGTCGGAGTGCTTCCCGATCAAATCAGGCCGGAAAACACTAACGGCGTTCTTCGTCTTGCAGGAGTTTGGGGATATCACGTGTAACCTTCAGTGAGTTTGGCAACAGGGGGTTCGATCCATAATTCTATTCGGGATCATTAGGGTTGAGCCGATCTAATTGATTCTGATTGTGCCATCCAGTTTACAATACGCACAATTTGGCGCCGTCTGTGGAAATGACAAAATAAAAACGAAGAAATTAATCACGCCAATGAATTCATCAAGAAGTCTTCGATGATGGACGGAATTACCAAACGCCCATAATTCATCAAGAATTCTTCATGATGGCAAGGACTAGCAACAAAAAAGCAACACAAACAGTCCATCACAGCAAGCCTAAGGATTTCATGTGGGAAGTGAAGGAACCAACAAGGAAAACAAGCTCGGGCAAGCTCAGCAAGAATGACATTCGTGTTAAAAGGTTTGGATCTACTTCGAAAAGCTAAATAAAGCATCTTCTCGTAATTTATATATGCATATGAACGGTATTATCTCTTATTTATAGATCTTAGGAAAGAGACAAAATCCTAGACAACAAAGCTTAATTTGGTGTTTTAAAAGAAGCAACAAATAACAATTTAAAGTAAAAGAAAAAATCCTTAACCTTATGTGACAAATGGTGGGAGTCTCCCTTTAATAAAAATAAGAAATCAGAAATTCATAAAAAAAATCAATGTTCCTGGAGTTACTCATTAAAGCAAACTCCAGCACAAAAGAGAGAGAGAGAGAGAGAGAGAGAGAGAGAGGAATCCTGAAGAAGAAGATGGACTAGATCTAAATATGAAAAATATGACGATTTTTCCTCTCTAAAAATTATCTTGGTACCACTCTCTATATTTGTTTGGTTATGTTGAAAGCATTTGAAATTGGTAAAAAAAATGAAATAAAAAATAAAAAATAGTCAAAGAATGAAAAAGAAAGGATCTAAGCATCGCTCTCAAGCTAAATTTGGAAAAACACTCCCAAGAAAACTAAAAAACACTAGTAGGGTTTTAATTCTGTGTTGAAGAAAAAAATCAAAAAATTTGCAATCACATAGAATGTTCAGAGTTTAGAGCAGCCTGCGCACTTATCAAAACCAGGTTATTACAAACTACAGGTACTAAAAGCTCTTTTATTTATCAACACATAAAAAAATGGTAAAAAGTAAGTTATCGGGTGAATGTAGAATCTTAATTCATAATGGAAGCCTTAATAAGCTAGTATTGATATATTTCTCTTAGGGGGTTCGGTGGTTATATAGATTATAAAATTGGAGAATCAGTTTTCATATCACAAAGATATTGAAACAGCGCAACAGTGCGCACTTTGTCGAGAAAGAAACTTTAGAAAAATAGCCCAATTTTGTGCATAAATCGGATGTCAAACAAAGCCTGATCGTTGTGAAATTCTAGGGACATACTCTTAGCACATGATTCTTATTATCCAACAATATTGATTGTCAGCCGGTGAGACTTAAATTTGGTTTTATTTATTCGATCGGAATCTACTTTACGGTAAAGAATATTCGATATTTTGTCATCCCGAGAATATTATTCTTGATGTTGTCATCTTTTGAGTATGCTTAAAAAGTCAATTTTGTAAACTCATTATTTTGACATAGTGAAGATTTAGAATCAGACTTCGGTCCCGTGATTTTTTCCCTTATGAGTTTTTCACGTGAAAATTGGCATTTTGCAGTATCTTATTTAATCAAGAACAAAAAGTGAAAAAAATTGTTTAGAATGGTTTTGGTTTTCGACAAAACTTTTCGATCAAATCCTACGAAATTAGGGCTGATCGAACTGTTTCAATAAAGACGTTGATGAATCATTTGCAAGAAACAACCCTTAACCATATGAAGAGTGCTAGTCTTCTACGACATCCAAATATTGTTAAAATTAAACATATTATGCTTTCCACCTTCAAAAAGGGACTTTAAGGACATTTATGTTGTTTTTGAGCTGATGGAGTCAGATTTTCACCAAGTCATTAAGGGAAATTATGACCTGACCCAGGAGCACCATCAATTTTTCCTTTATCAGTTATTAGGTGCTTTGAAATATATTCACACAGCAAATGTCTATCATCGAGATTTAAAACCAAAGAATATCCTTGCAAATGCTAATTGGGTTAGCAAGAGCTGCATTCAATGATACACCTTCAATAATATTTTGGACAGATTCTGTTGCTACGAGATGGTATCGAGCTCCAGAGTTGTGTGGGTTGTTCTTCTCAAAGGAATCCTACCTTTTCAACAGTTCCTGCAAACAAAAGGGACAAGGCCTTTTGATCTATTGAAGTCTCCAAAGAGTTGAAAAGATAGCAAATGGATCAATTAGACACATTCAATTGAAGCTACAATAAGGGGTGAATGAGCCTTCTGAGGTCGACGGATAATTCGGCTTTAAAGCTGATGGACAAGGTCACCTGGTTTGGCTAAAAGCTATAGGGTGAATGACTATCCGATCTTCTGAGATCGGCGAATAATTCGGCTTCAAACCCAATGTACAAGCTCACCCAATTCGACTAAAAGCTGTGTGGGTGAATGACTATCCGACCTTTTGAGGTCGACGAATAATCCAATTTCAAAGCCGATGATGCACAAGCTCACCCGATTCGGCTAAAATAAACAGGAGATAAATAATTTCTAAGGGTTAAAGTCAAGCTCATTTTTGACTTGTCGAAATATGACGAAAAAATGCAAACGTCGAAATACAATAGTCACCTTCTGGTAAACAAAAGTTATCTCCAAATTAATCCCCAAAAAAAAAATTGCCATGAGAAATCCTCCCACAGGCACGAAAAGTGTTGAATAAATAAAAGTTTCAACTCCTTGTTACTACGATCAAAGCAAGTAGAAGTTATGGGGCAATTAGAATGGATAAATTTTCAATAAAAATAAAATAATATCTTCTTAAAGAGATAACATCGTATCTTTAAATATAAAGATAAAAACTCCTTAAAGAGATAAAATGACATCAAAAGATGTGATATGAATAAATTTTCTATTAAAATGATAATTACAAAAGATAATTAGAATTTTAGATGAAAAAAGACTCTTATTCTATAAATAAAGATTGAACCCTATGGGTAAAGGTACGCAATCATATGTCTATACAAGCACGCTATTATTTTTTACCATGATTGTGGCTAATTTAAGCATCGGAGTGCCTCTGGCCGGTCACCACCTATTGGGGCGCTAACGGTGCTATCTTTTTGTAGGACTTCAGAGTTCTTAGAGGCTTGATTCATCTTCTTCTTTGAAAATATTCATCATTATGTGAATGTAAGATTTTTTACCCCTACAGTACAAATGACAAGAAATGAAACTAAAAGTTAGCTAACTAAACCCATACTCTCTACATGCTTCGAAAACACTTTAACAATGAGTCATTTCGTCATGGGATCTGTAATCATCAAATTTGTACTTATATGCTCTATAATAACTTCTTATTTCCCAACTCTCTCTCTCTCTCTCTAACAGCAAGATACTTAATGTCAATATGTTTGCTTCGATTACAACTTTTGTTGTTGTTAGAGAAGAAAACTGCAACCAAATTATCACAGAATATTCTTATTGGTCTGGTTACTAAATCCATAATTTGAAGACTTGTAATGAAATTCTTTAACCATACAGCTTGTGAAGTAGCTTCAAAGCATGCTATAAACTCTGCTTCAATTGTATAAGATGCCACAATTGTCTCCTTAGCACTTTTCTATGATGCGACACCTCCGGCTAGTATGAAGACATATCTTAAAGTGAACTTTCTAGAATCTTGACTGCCCGCAAAATCTGAATCTAAATATTTAACCACTTCAAGACAGTCGACATGCTAATAAGTAAGCATAAAATTCTTGGTTCCCTGTAAGTACCTCATTACCTTTTAGCAACTTTCCAATGTTCTAGTCCTAGATTGCTTTGACATCTTTCAAGCATCCCTACTGCAAATGCCATGTCTGGCCTTATACAGACCTGAGCATACATCAAAATACCAACAACAGATGCAAATGAAATTTTCATCATTTGATCCTTTTCCAAAGCATTTTTCGGACATTGATTTAAACTGAATTTATCACCTTTTAAGATGGGTGTAATATTAGGAGTGCATTCACTCATTCTGAATTTTTTCAAAACTTTTTCAATGTAGTCTTTATGAGACAATTCTAATATCCTTTTAGACCTGTATCTATAAATGTCTATACCTATGACATAAGAGGCTTCACCCATATTCTTCATTTCAAAATTTTGAAAAAGATACTATTTAGTATCATGCAACAAACCCAAATCATTGGTTGCAAGTAAAATGTCATCCACATATAGAACTAAGAACATGTATTTACTCCCACTAGTCTTAAAGTATACATAAGTATGCACATCATTTTCGACAAAATCGTAGGAAGTAATGACATTGTGAAACTTTAGATACCATTGACGAGTGGCTTGTTTTAGTCCATATATAGATTTCTTGAGTTTGCACACCAAATGACTATCATTATCAGAACAAAATCCTTCAGGTTGCTTCATGTATACTTCTTTCTCAAGATTTCCATTTTAAAAAGCTATTTTTACATTTATCTGATGCAGCTCTAAGTCAAAATGAGCCACTAATGCCATGATAATTCTAAAAGAAACCTTTTTAGAGACTGAAGAGAAAGTGTTATGGTAGTTAATGCATTTTCTTTGATTGAATCATTTGACTACAAGTCTAGTCTTATATCGTTCAATATTACCATTTGAGCATTTTTTAGTTTTATAAATCCATTTACAACCAATAACCTTGACTCCTTCAAGTAACTCTATAATTTTTCAAACTTGATTCTTAGTCATGGACTCTATTTCTTTTTTCATGGCATCGTACCAAAATTTAGAATTTTCTCCATTCAGGGCAACTCTAAACGAGATGGGATCATCCTTTGGTCCAACATCAAAGTCAAACTCCATTAAGTATACTAAATAATCACCAGAAATAGTCGGTTTTCTTACCCTTGAGGATTTTCTCAATTCAACAGCCTCATTTGTAGTTTGAGGGTTTTCAGCTGTATGATTTATATTGGTTTGATTTTCTTGAGGTAGAGATTCTTGTTTTAGGTGTTCGTCAGCAACACCTTTTTGATTATTTTGGATAACAACCAATCTTTCTTCATTCACAGGTATAGTATCCAAATCATGTGATTCCTTCCACTCAATTCTTTAAATTTTTCTTCCATCAATATTAATATCCTCAATAAACATAGCATTTCTACCCTCAACAACTCTAAGTGTATGTGAAGGACAATAAAATCAATAGCCCTTAGATTTTTCTGCATAGTCAATAAAATATTCACTAACTGTTCTTGGATCTGATTTCTTTAATTGTGGATTATACATCTTAACTTAAACAGGACAGCCCCATATGTGCACGTGTCTTAAACTCGATTTCCATCCTTTCCATAACTCAAATAGCGTTTTAGGAATAGCTTTGGATGGAACCCTATTTAAGATATACAATACTGTTTTTAAGATTTCACTCCACACAAAAAATAGAAGATTAGAATTGCTAAGCATATTTCTTACCATATTCATTAGGGTACAATTTCATTTTTTAGTTACACCATTTTGTTGCGGTGTACCCGGCATGATAAACTGAGCAAGAATAAAGAAAATCAGCAAATGGACCTGATCGTTGTCCCATGTTTGTGTATTTTCCATAATATTCTCATTCCCTATCTGATTTAACAATTTTAATTTTCTTTTCTAATCGATTTTTTACTTTTTTCTTATATTTTTTAAATGCATCAGGTGCCTCAAATTTTTTAAAAAGAAGATAGAAATACATAAATCGAAAAAAGTAATCAATAAATGAGGTAAAATATCTCTGTCCATTTAGACTAGGAGAAGGAATTTCACAAATAAGGGTATAAATTATTCCAAGTAATTCTTCACTCCTCTTAACACCATTCTTAATCTTGTTAGTCTATTTTTCATTTATACAGTCCACATAAGTACTGAAGTCAGAAAAATTAAAAGTTGTGAGAACTCCATCTTTAATCAACCTTTTAATTTTATCAATGGAAATGTATTCCAATCTTCTATGCCATACGATGGAAGATGTTTCATCAATAATGTTACTCTTAATACTAATGTCATCATATAGGGTTAAAAGACTTTGTTTAAAAGCATGATCCAAGTGTAATTTATTTAAACCATGAACTAAAGATCTAAAACCAATAATAACAAAATTCTTAAGTAAATGAAAATGTAATCCAAAAAATTTAAATTCAAAACCCAAAGGTACAAGCTTAGAAATAGAATTTAAATTTCAAGAAAAAGAAGGAATATAAAATGTGTTTACAAGATCTAAAACAAAACTATTTTCTAAAACTAGTCTAAAAGTTCCCATCGCTTCGACGTGCGAGCGCATTTCATTTTTTGAGTAGATGCCTTGTTCACTTCCCTTCAGCGTCCTTAAACTGTGGAAGCCCTACATGATATTAGCAATGTGAATTGTAGTTCCCGAATCAATCCACCAATTGTATCGATGAATATTAACAAAATTGGATTCAAAACATACAAGAGAAATAAAATTACACTTATTTTTTAGCCAATTTTTATACTTGAGCCAGTCTTTCTTCATGTGTCATTTATTCTTGCAAAAGATGCAAGCATCCTTGTTGCCATGATGCTTGAATGATATTTTGCTATTCTTTTTCCACTTTGGACCACTATTGCCTTTTTTTCCTTGTTCACCTTTATGTGTTACTAGATGAGCAATTTTTATATTTTTATGTCTTAATCTCTCATTTTCTTGAGCACACATGGTAAGAAGTTCATTAATGGACCATTTTTCTTTATGTGTGTTATAAGATATTCCAAACGGTCCAAATTTGACTGGAAGAGAATTGCGTATGGGATGAACAAGGAATGAATCTGAAATTTCAATATCTGAGGATTTGAGTCGAGCAATAATATATCTCATTTCCATAATATGCTCCCGTACATTCTTAGAATTGTTATGTTTCATTCCTGATAACATGTTCATTAGGGTGCTTGCTAATGCCTTATCAGAACTAGCAAATTGCTCTTGTATAGCCTTCATGTAATCTTTTACATTGTCACACGATAGGATTGAGTTTCTAATGCTACTACTAATGTGAAACTTTATAAGCATTAAACTCAAACGATTCAATCGTTTCCATCGATCATAGACAATTTTTTCTACATTTGAACTCTCGTTTATGGGTTTGGATGGTTCATCCACACGAAATGCCAAATCGAGATCCATACACCCTAATGCCAAAAGAACTTTGTCCTTCTAATCCAAAAAGTTATCATCACTTAAAAATATGAATACGAGAAAATTCACTATAAACTAAATAGGTATTAACAACTGTAATAACCAAGAATACATACATTAACACTTTAAAATATTTATTAATTGTAACTTTATTCTTAAGATACTGTGGCTACTCTTAAGATACCCCCCTTTCTTTTTATTTATTTATTTATTCCCAATGTGATATCGAAGAGCCATGTATAAAACATACAAAACATGGTATCACAAATAAATAAATAAATAAAATTATTTTTAATTAAAAAGCACATGACCAACAACATCATATATCTATGTAATATGCATGATCAACCAACAAATACTTTGCATAAACCCAATTTAATTGCATAAGCAGCACATTCAGGGTGCCAATAGCAGTAAAACATTTGCATGGCTACCATCTAACAAAACATCCAAACAGGCCTATCCCTAACATGCCATATGATCAGAGCCTTCTCACGGTAAACCGAAATAAGTTTATCTCATTCATATTTGAACACATACATCAGTAATGGACTTTGGGCTTATGAAGCAGTTCATGCAGGCGATATATTTCTTGAGATCATCTAACAATAATCACAATTAGTAGTTTTGATTTTTAACGGGACTTTTAGTTAAAACTTTAAAAAAATAAATTTTAACGCGCAAGGTCCATTAACAAAATTTTTAACACGCGAGGTCTAATAACTTATAACACAGATAAATTTATATGTAATGTATATAAATAAATTTATCTGCCGTCTTATTTTACGCAAGACATATAAATTTATTTGTGTTATTTATACAGATAAATTTATTTGTGTATTTTTAAAATATGTATCAAACACACAGATAAATTTATCTATCTTGTATAAATAAGCATACAGATAAATTATATGCATAAAGAACACTATATTTTTTTCAAACACATATAAAGCACACAGATAAATTTATCTGTATACCTTTTTAAAACATGTATAAAACACACAGATAAATTTATCTGTATATATACTTATTTGTGCAAAACAAATAAATTTATCTATTCTAGAGTTCAACTAGACCTCACGCGTTAAAACTGGTTCTCGCGTGTTAAATTTTTTTATGGTGAATGAAAAATAAAATTGACGCTATTTTAAGAACCTAATACTAATTTTTCGGTATATATATATATTATTTATGTATACAAAGATATAACACAACATAATCATAAGCAGAAGTGTCTATTGAAGGCAAAGAAAAGAAGAAACAATAAAATAAAATAAAAATTGGTCTTAATATTTGGTGACAACCAAACACGACCTTATATGAATCCAAAGTACAGGATGCAAATATCATTTCGTTCTCACTATTCGGTTATGCAATTTCATTCGGAGTCTCCAGATTTATTATTATTATTTTTTTAATGACTCCAACAACATAGATTCGGAAAAAGAATGAGAAGAACGAATATTCAGTTATGACTTAAACAGGATATTAATTTACGGGAATTCCTTAAAACTTGGTTCTGATACCAATTATTAAAAATATGAAAAAATCAAAGCATTAAAATAAATAACAAAAAATACATACCTTCAGCTATGATGTGTTAGTCTTAAAATTTAAAAATCGTTGAATCGAACACTTTAATTTTACACAACCCTCACTTTTAATGTAGAGAGTGATGGATAGAATTTTCAGCCTATTTCATTTTCACATAAACCCTTAATTGATGAAAAATATGAGTTTCTTTTATAGATAGACAGGAACTTTTTTCAATAATCACACCATTTTCAACTTTTTTCAGTCAAGGAAGTTATTTTAGATTTGCACGTGTTTAGTAATGGGCACAATCAATGAGTAATAACTACTTTAACTGAAATTTCCAAAATTTTATTTAATAAAATACAATATTTAATACATATATATCTACAATAATAAAAATAATAATGTGGCATCTAAGCCACTTAAAAATATTTCATAATCGATATTATACTAACAAAGTATAGTTAGATCTATCTGAGAAAATTTACATTGACAAAATGAGAAACACATAATTAAATGTAATTATTCAAATCTTAACGTGAAAAAGAGAAGTCTAAATAGGCAATTAAGAATAATTTGCAAAATCACAATACAAACAAGTGTTATTCTTAAAAATTATTAAAGAGGTGAGTTTTCATTCAATCCCTAAAGGAACTGGACAGCTTAGTTATGCAAAATTGTGAGCCTTTATTGTGCTCTCATTAATGATTTAAATTATTCAACCCGTAAAGTTCATCAAAAAAATTATCTATGTTAAGGACTAAATTAATTCGTAATCAATAATCACACCGCTATCTTATTAATTCCAAAAGAATAGACGACAAGCATGATTTTAGAAATAAATATCTATTTTGAGGGTCAATGTGTGATCCAATCATGCGTCTGTCGATACCCACTCACCTTACGTGTTTTGCATAGTCTTTTTCAACGAACTATGATGATGTTAGCTCAAATGCTTTTTATTTTGATTTTGATAATTTTTATAATTTATTTTCTAAGAACAAATGACTTTAAATGGATAATATTTTATATGTCCAAAAATGTAAATGTTAACACATTTTGATCATTTGGATTGACACCTTAACCAAAAGAATTGACTCATATCTCAAAAGAATTCAAACACTTAAATATTTTTGAACAAGAATATTTCGTGTTGATCTTAATTGAAAATTAAGTCAAATACCTTTAAGGCAAAGTATACTTGAACCTTATCAAGTATGTCAACACTCCTTGATCAAATGGTTTGACACCCTAACTGTTTTACAAGTTGATCTTCAGGTATCAAAATTTTAGTGTCAACACAAAAGAGCCGAAACTCTCAAGACTCAATTTGAGTCGACACAAATCAATTTTGTATCGACACAAAAGTGATCATCACTTTTGGTATTCGGAAGTTTAGGTCGACACAAATTGAAGTTGTGTCGACACAAAACAACTGAGACCTCCTGTAGATTTTTGGTGTCGACCCCAAGTCCAAATGTGTCGACCCAAAAGTCCTGAGCCTGCCTGCAGAATATTGGTGTTGACCCCAAGACCAAATGTGTCGACACAAAAGAACCGAGGTTTCCTGCAGAATTTTAGTGTCGACATCAAAGGCAAGTTTAGTCGACATAAATAGTCCCTCCGAATGCTGAAGTTTCAAACGAGTTAACACCAGATTCAAACGTGTCGACACCAAAATGTTGGAAGGTAGTATGCAGAAATTATGTCGATCCCTCAGAAAATTCGTGTCGACCCAACTACTTGATCAACCTTGCCTTAGACACTTTGTGTCGACACCAAAGGTATTTGTGTCGACACCGGCGACGCAAATTCAAATCGCAACAGATGTCAACTATTGAATTTTTTAT
The DNA here is from genome assembly GCA_034768845.1 of Heliamphora exappendiculata. Taxonomy (NCBI): domain Eukaryota; kingdom Viridiplantae; phylum Streptophyta; class Magnoliopsida; order Ericales; family Sarraceniaceae; genus Heliamphora; species Heliamphora exappendiculata. The sequence goes on from JAOTRH010000022.1 coordinate 18,031,658, forward strand.
ATTTATTGATCCCACCTACCTCTAACGGTCATGAATACACAAGAACATATATAAGGAGTAATTTCTCAGCATTTAAGAAAGTTGGAGACTTGCATTTACTGTTCCATTGCTTAAATCAATCTCAAAAATTTTAAGTCCACATTTATTATTGTAACTCCAGTTCTTGTTCCTCATCTCTCTTTACCTTCTTATTTATCGTAAATTATTTTTGTAACGAGAGTGAGTGTTCTTCATTAATACATCTTCATTTATTGTATTCAATGGTGAGTCACTCTTTATTTTTTGAGAGAGTGAGTAAAACTCATCAAAGAAGAGTTCAAGAGAGATTAGAAAAAAATAGGGACTTATTTTCATAGGATCTTCTTGAAGCTAAAATAGGCTTGTGAATGTGCCCGTAAACATTCAGTTTATTCAAGCGAAATCTTGAAGATTGTAAAGGCTTGGAATACGCCCGTGAAGTATTCTGAATAGTGAAAATACTCAAGGAAGATCTTGAGGAGTGGACGTAGGCTAAGATAAAGCCGAACCACTATAAATCTCTGGTGTCTGGTTCTATTTCTCTATCCCTCATCTTTTAATACTTGCATTGATTTCGTATTTGCTTATCTTGCCTTATTGCAATATTAAAAGGTTTCTGAAAAAAAATTTTAAATTGTCATTATTCTTTTAAAGACCCAATTCACCCCTATCTTGGGTTGCCTAGATCTAACAGATGAGTAGCGGGCTAGGGAACAAAGCCTTTAAAGGACTTGACCATGTTACGGCTGATTCCCCCTCTTCTCCTTGTCATTTCATTCTGATCTAATCATGTGGTCTCCCTGATCAACCCTTAGGTGGTGATCACAGAAGTGTAGAACGGCTGATCGCGGAACTAACCGGGTCAGGCTGAAGTCCTGACCACGAAGGGTGAGGATTTATTAGGTTGGTACAGCCATAACTGTTTGCTATGTGGCTAGGAAAATAGAATAAATAGTAAGTTATAACGAATTTAGATACGATTCTACTGAGATGCAATCTTTCTACAGCATTATATTTTCTCAGATAACTAGAGAGGGTTTTTACTAACTTAATCATCGAATGGGGTTTCGTTGGAACTACTTTGATGCCCGTCCTAACGATTTTCTTAAGTTATTTCAGGTTAGAGAAGAAGATCTTGGAAGGGAAGGAACAATATGAGAGGAGGCATCATCAATCAGCGCCCATCCTAACAATTTTCTCGAATTATTTTAGGTTAGGGAAGAAGATCTTGGAAGGGAAAGGAACAATCTGAGAGGAGACACCGTCATAAACAATTCGAATTATGAAGACAATCGAGCCACAATCGACACAATTGAACAGTTCGATTTTATTTTATTTTTTAACTGTGGAGAAGCTAAATCCTTTAACAAATCCACCCTCCAACAACCTCATAATGTGTTTAGGGTAAATTTTCAAAATTAGATTCAGATATGTTTGAGTGAAATGAATTGCAAATAAAGATATACAAACATATATAAGAAAATTCTCTAGTTTTATTACATACTAGTGAACGGTGGCGTGCAAAGCACGTGATCATGACTTGGCCCATTTGTAGTTTTGAATTTGATTTTGTATAAATCGATACCTATATAATCAATATATACTTTTTCATAGTTTTTTTTTTGGTACCAAAATCTATTACATATAAGCCGTTTATGCAATAAGGTTATACTGAGCATCAGATTCATAGAGATTTATATAGCATGAGAGCAAAAGCTTACTGAGCAATTCACTGCCTATCTACATAGCAAAATCAAAACATTGCAATCCAAGATTGACATGCAAAATATTACATACAAAATATTAGTAAATGAGTTTGAGCTACTTTGCTATACCTTGTTTGTGCTATAACTTTCTTGGCATTGCAATTAACAAATATTGTTTCACATCTAGCACTGATTATTTTTCAATAATTACTGCAATCTATATATCAAAAGTTTTGATCAACATTTGAAGTCAACATTTGCGCGTTTATAAAGTACATCTTTTGATCAACATGTGTTCATTTCTTTTAAAGAAAATTGTTAGTATTGTATAATTGAATCTATTTAGTTTTCTAAAAAGATATAAAGTTAGGGTTTACCTCTTAAGGGGAAGTGGGAGCTTTCCAATAGGAATTATGTTTCTGTCATTTGGTGCAACTGTGTAAGTACATGGCTGTTAGCTACATTGTTGTTGAACTCAAGCCATGATCTTTGTTTTTTCCTCATTTTGCATATACCTATAACAATTAATTCGAGAACTGAAATTTCTCTGTTGGAGAAATATAACAACACAAGATATGCTCGGTGGTCTAGAAAATACATGTTTATTAACTTTCAATGATTACAATAAACTGAATTTACAGAAAATGAAATTCAAAAAATTAACATGAATAGAATATGCAAATCGAGTCCTACAAACGCAGTTTCCTTAAGAATAATTCACCGCCTATCAAGAGTGTTGTAGGTTTCTCCACCGACGTCACTCTCCCAGGATAAAACGGTTGACCCGAACGTTGGAATACCACCAAAAATCGACTACTTGAACGCAACTCGTCTGTCTTTTTTTCTCTCACAACTTGCAATTGTAATCTAGTCTATCTCTCTCTCTTTCTCATCTCCCTGTATTCTGTTTTTCACACTCACCTCTGTCTCACACATTTGCAGAATACCAGAAGAGATCTTATATAGAATTTCTCTCATGGAGGGTTACAAAAGAATTTCTCACCTCGTCTGTCTTTTTTTCTCTCACAACTTGCAATTGTAATCTAGTCTCTCTCTCTCTTTCTCGTCTCTCTCTATTCTGTTTTTCACACTCACCTCTATCTCACACCTTTGCAGAATACCAGAAGAGGTCTTATATAGAATTTCTCTCATGGAAAGTTACAAAAGAATTGAATAGAGAAATCAGTTGCCAAATGAACGGTATTGATTCTGAAATTTAATTGCCAATTGAATTCAGAAATCAATTTTAGAAAATGACCAATTGAATTCACTATTTTCAACAATCTCAATCCTGACTTTGTATTACAGAGCTTGCTTTTCTTAACTCCTAACTTTTTCTAAACCTTCTTCTCCTTTGTTAACCAAAGTTATTTTCCTGTTATTTTCTACTGCTCATTCATTTTTGTCAAGGAATATGTTCATGCTTCTAGAACAACTTATTATTCCTGATTTTTCTATCAACTCACCTAGACACTGCAAGCTCAGGATAATCCACATCTTTACTTTGGCACAATTAGAATTGGTTTGACCAGTTCAATGGCTCTTAGTTTTCCACCACCAATGAACACCTCTTTATTGTTAAGAAAACAACAAAATTGTGCAAAAGAATCCACTAAAATAATTGGTTTTTGGTGTGGATAACTACAGTTGATGATTTGATATTGAATCATAGTCAGGAAGAAAACATAATCGTACTTAACTAAATTGAGGAGTCTTGGCAAGCCTGCTTAGACAGTTTATTTTGAACTACTATATTACTATTTCTATAAATTTTGCTATGTACAAATATTGGTGCATCTACATGCGAGCAATAATATTACATGAAGTACAAACAGCAAATGGAAAAGGTACTTATAACAAATCTTATCCTGAGCCGTGAACGAACGATGTTGTTGTGTTCTGACTCGAGGGTTAAAAGAACTTCTTGTTCACTCTAGCTCTGTATAGATGTAATTTAAATACCATGGTGTCACTAATATCGGTATTTGCAGGGCTGAATAGAACATCGCCCTACCAAACTAAATTTTCAAAGGACTCTCCACCCATTACTCCCTCTCCCTCCATGACAAAAAAAAAAAATAGTGGGGCTTGGGGATGTTGGAAAAGCTGCTGATGTGCCCTGAAAAAGAATGCAACGATGAAATTGAAATTCATTTGAAATGAGGTATGTACCTTTTGGTATATGGATTAAAGGAACTCCTTGCATAATTTCGCAGGAAAGCCTTACAACAGAGACTAACTTAGATGCAACGAATGATAGAGAAGGGATTAACCCGAGACAATCGTAAGCATCAATTGACGCGAGACGATTGGAAGCATCTTTTATACTGGTGAAGAAAAAATTAGTATAAAATTAAGCTATAAAGTAAAAAAAGCTGCACTATAAATATAAGGCGGCAAGAACAAAGAGACTCCTTAATGTAAAAAGTGAGGCCAGAAACGTCATAGCATTCTCATAACAGTAAGACACAACTCTTTGCTTGAGATCTAATACAATTAATTAATTAATTAATTAATTGTCCACTATAGTGTATATGTCCAGATATGTAAAAACAAATAAGAAATACATGCAAAAAACTTAATTTCCATTGTCAATTAGTCATATACACATATAACATACATACAAACTTATAAAACATGCTAAGATCATCAATTCAGCTTGAAACATTATAAGAGCTAAAATTAGTCAATCCTGCCTCTAATGTACTATTAGCTTCTTCTATCTATGTATTAATCTTGTCTTGAGCA
>JAOTRH010000022.1:18038206-18050949 GCA_034768845.1 Heliamphora exappendiculata
TTGAAAGTTTAATAAAGATGTATTTTCTGGATCCCCGAGCATGAATTTTATGTCGGCGTTGGAAATTCTCCCAACATCTATCATTCTATGTGTTCGGTTGTAGGGTTGGGGTGTGTGATCAAGTTTCCACACATTCACATCGATTGTTGCCACCAAAAGAGGCCCCATTGGGGTTGGGATGTTACTTGCTCGGCCTCTAAGCTAGCCGAGCCAAAAGCAACGAAGAGGGAGGAAGAATCAGCTGCTAAGAGATCTATTGCTTGGGAGCTCAAAGATATAGAAGATGGGCGTTATCTGTAGTAAAATTGACTGAAGAAGGATAATGTGAGCTGAGATAAGAGAAATATACAAGCTTGTTATGGAGAGGTCCAAATAGACTGTTAATGTAGATGAGTATAGGCATAGCATGCCTCAAGCTTATGATCATGATCGGAATTGGGGCGGAGAAGAGATCTGCTGTTGCTTTGCTGCATTACAGGGACATGGGTGCTAGAGATAAAAATAAACCCATTTGTAGAACAAGAACCATTTGGGAGGAGCATCGGATTGGAAAGGCAACCCTACAGTTTGTTTAAAAAGATAGGTAGCAAAAATCTGAATCTGTACTAGGTGCCTCGCTTCGGGCACGACTTGGGCACCTCAGGGCACAGGCCTCGCTTTGGCACGACTTGGGCGCCTTCGAGCCTCGTTTGGGCATGACTTAGGGCACTCAGGGCCTCACTTTGGTACGACACGGGCATCTTGAGGCTTCGCTTTGGCACGACTGAGGCACCTTGTGGCCTCACTTTTGGCAGGACTTCGGCACCTTGGGGCTTCACTTTGGCATGGCTTGGATACCTTGTGGCCTTGGTTTGGGCATGACTTGGGCACCTTGGGGGGCACAACCTGAGCACCTCGGGTCTGCCGTGACAATAGCTTTGTCCAAGTAATCAGTCTCTAGTGCTTTTGTGTTTGTGTATTTAAACATAAAACTGCCTGCCAGAGAGGGATTTCTAAAATTGAACCATAATCAAAATAATCACAATTCTTTAGCAACTTCAGACCGGGCAATATTCTTAACTGAACCAATCCAAATGTCAGTTGAGACGGTTCTTTCATGGGTCTCGGCCACCATCACCACGCTACAACTTGCAAGATCAGGTTCACTGAGCAATTCCCGAAGTAAAATGCCATCAGTCATATCTTTTAGTAACTATCTTTCTGAAGTGCAATCATCAAAACAAATTCAGTAACCAACGTTGTGGCCAAGTTGGACACCCTTCCTTAATAACACGAGCCAGCAGTTTTAACAGTAGGCTTTTCACTCACCTTAGCTGTAGAGCTTGTGTTATCCTATGTTCCGTTAACAGTAGAAGCATCATCCATAGATTGAGAAGGCCTCTCATTTGCATTATCCATCTACAAAAGAAAAGCAAATATTAATAAATCAGAGAACTACTAATTGCATATTCACCAACACAAAAAAAAAAAAAAAACAGGGCAATTTGGAAATCCACCAGATGTATGAAAAAATGATGAAAACTTATTATTTGTTGATACAATAATTTTAAAAATAAAAAAAACTCATTTCATAGAAATTAGAGAACTGGCACCACCTCCAAACGAAAATTTAATGATAGATTGAAAGTAGTGTATAATTTTAAAATCCATAGTGAAAATTAATAGAAATTTCAAAGAAACCAATTTCCCATTAGGCCATTAATAGACAAACCAAATACATGAGAACATCAGTACATGCACATCTCAAAAAAAAGTATTGGATAACTTATTTAATCTCTTACATACATGTAAGTGGAACCAAGATCCTTTGCATAAATTCAAAATAATACAATAAATAGTAAGAAGAGAGCACAACAAAATGGAAAACTCACATTGATGGTGTCAAATATGTCGATGATCGCAACTGACTGAATCAAAAATGACGACGATTCTGGATCGCAATAGAAATCAACGACGACGATCTGGTGTTGAATATGTTGATGATCTAAATGGACGGTTTTGGATCTAAATGAGGATTGAGGGGATTATGTGTGTGTGTGTGAGAGAGAGAGAGAGAGAGAGAGATCTGTGATTCCGTGTGAGTGAGAGTTGTGTGACAATGAATCTGTGAGAAAACTGAAAAGAGAGATGAATGAAGAGGCACCGGCGCACAAAGGGGCATTCTCAGCTATCCAAGGAACCCTAGGAATGGACGAACAAGATTGTTCTTATCAAAACACATGGATGGCTACAATTTAGTGTAAAAAAATGTAATATACTAATCGGTTCGGTTTGGTGTAGATCGGTCTGCCAGCAATGGAACTTGAAACCGAGCCGATTGGGAAAAAAAATTGAAGGCAAAAACCAACCAGATCGGTCACAAAGTGTAAACTGACCTTTATCCGGTTTTTTCGGTCGGGCTGACCGGTTTTTCTTTCATCCCTATCCTTTCACTCTTCAAACTAGTGAAGATCCAACAAAGTTTTGGTAATTGAAGAAACCTCTGGATAATGCTTTTTTATCTGAGTGCTTAATGCAATTATAATGACGAAAACTACCACTGCAGGCACACATGTAATGCCCACTCCTTCTATGAAACAAAGAAAGAGATTTTTTGAAGTATAACTAAGCAACTATGCTTTTTCTACATCAGTGTTTTTGTTATTGAAGTACATGTTGCTTGTTGATGATGATTTAGTGCTGGGTAGCATGCTTATTTTTTTAATGACCATTGAGTGTGTTGATAAACCATTCCTAACTATGGTGTTTAAAACTGAACTTTGCTCCAGAGTACACCATTGCTAGCAGGTCTTGCTGTTGCAGCTGCTGCTTATGCTGGAAGATATGGCATCCAGGCTTGGCAAGCATTCAAAGCAAGACCACCTAGAATGCGGAAATTTTACGAGGGAGGATTCCAGCCTACTATGACAAAAAGAGAAGCAGCTCTTATTCTTGGAGTCAGGTACTGTTGTTAACTTTCTGTTGAGTTACAGAATTCATTTCTCCTATCATCCCTTTTCTAGATTTGAGATATTCATTTGTCTCTGCATCTGCAAAGAAATGTGATGTTCATGATAATTTCCTCTCATCATGTGCATTAAAGTTGGGTGGCAATCAACGTAAACCCTCCATCCCTCCCTACCCTGCAGGATCCCCACGGCGCTGGGGGCAGGAGGTACCAAAACATGAAGAGGAAGGAGAGAATGAATGAATGTTGTTGGAGCAACTGTTTAGTCTGTCATTATTATTCAAATCTGTCTTCCATTGACTCAAATATTCGTGTTGGTATGCATGTGTATCTAAGCATTTGATCCTCAATTTTAGGATGTAGGGCTACTGCTAAAAATGTCAGATGGTCTTAAGGAGTGTGGGCATTAAGATATAATAGATATTGCTAAAAATGTCAGGTGATCTTAAGGAGTTTGGGCATTAATGAGAGGAAAGTAATTTGAGAACTTTTTATAGGGTTGGGAAATTTTATAAAATAGGTAAGTATTAGGTCATTGTTTAAACTATAACCCAAAAAAAAAATTTAGGGGGGTGGGGGGTGGGGGGTGGGAGAAGTTTAAATTTTAACTAGAGAAATCATTAAATATGAAGCTTTGTCGCATACTCTGGCCATTAATATATGAACGTGGTCCAATTTTCCTTGTATCATTGAATCAGATCATTTGATATCACTCTTTCCTCTTCCAGCGACCTTCCTACCTCCATCAAGCCGCTGCCACTCTAGCATGAATTTCGGGCTCTACGAGCAGATGTTCGGTTACAACGGTATATCTAATGAAAAGGCTTGCTGTTTTTCTTTCTTGTCTTCTTATCTTCTCCTTATTCGATCTACTGGACACTAGAATATGGCAGCAGTGTTAATGTCACATATTAATCGGTAGACCATTCACCTAAAGAACCGCCCCGAAGTGGCCTGGGCTCAGACCTTTTGGTGCATCATGAGCCTGATCCAGACAAAGGCAGTTAAAGCCTGGTTTAGTTGTCCCAATTACAGATCTGTAGGGACACCCCATCTATTGATTCTATCCAGGCAGTCATGTTAAACTAATTTCTGCAGTGCACTTGGAAATAATCTATAGTTGTGAGTGGTTCATATTTTTTATGGGTGGTATTGCATGCTTTTATTTGTTAGTTTGGGTGGTTCTGATACCTGACCAACCTTGGTTATCAAATAAACCAGCACGATAAGGCCCCAGGAAACAACCAGATGTATCGGTATCTTGTTAGCATTGTTAAATCCAGTAATTTCTTAATAAGATCCAGGGTCGTGATTTTTTATTGTAGTTCTCCAGGCTGCCAAATTTGACAAACAACAGTAACTTATTTCCCTTTACTTCAAAGAATGTGAAAAAATTTCAGAAAAGACCCAGGGGGCTGTGGGCGGAAGTATTTGTGCATCTCCTGTACCATATCTTAATTCTGGTCCATTCTCCTTTTTGACTGATATTTTCAATGCGTAACTTCTTCAGGGAAAGTACACCAGCAGATAAGATTAGGGAAGCGCATAGAAGGGTGATGGTGGCAAACCATCCAGATGCCGGTGGCAGCCATTACCTTGCTTCTAAAATCAATGAAGCCAAAGATGTGATGCTTGGAAAGACAAAGGGGAGTGGCTCTGCATTCTGACACTAAAGCTGCTTTGGTCGAAGTTTTGGAAGATGAGTTTCAGGATTGCAATTCTGCGGCAATTAAACAGATCTCACCTCCTCTCCCAGGTAGTTCTCATTATCTGTGAGTTATTCTAGCCAAATCTCTCCAATTATGGAATTCTGAAAATTCAAGGGTCTATTGTTCCCATTAATTCTTTTACGGCCCAATAGTTGTAAACTACTCAGAGATCATAATATTTCCACCATTTTGAGTTCATTGAACTGGAGACAACGAACTTTTTGCCATTTGACTCGTTTCCTTCCGTTCATCACCTGCAACTATCGAATTTCATTTCTTTTTTGTTTTGATAAAAAAACTGAATTCATTTTAAAATTTGGTTTCCTTTACCATTTTTTAAAACAACTTGCCAGCAACAAGATTCAAAGCCTAAACTAAAAAAAAAAAATAACGAAATACTTGCCTTGTTGGGACCGAGTACCGTACCGTACCGTACTGCAGCTACGCCTGTCTGGCTTTGGCTCTGTGGTTTTCTTGGCCTAGCAACTCAAGAGGTGTGTATCGGATGTCCGGTTATGAATTAAAGTAGTGTCTGTTATAACTTGAAGTGGGGTGTTAGGGTGTTTATTGTAGTTAAAATTATGAATTAAAAAATGTGATTGTAATTTTAAGTAGAAGTTATAGATATTTGTTAAAGTTGTAAATTTGTAACTTAAAACAATAGAATTTGCATTTATTGATTTAAAATCAGAAGTTATAAGCATACTCGATTGTATTTTTTAACTTCTTGAATTATAATTTGAAAGTTATAATTCAAGTAATAACAAACATTCCAATGTGAAAAAGGGTCAATGTTAATGACAAAGCAATGTTTGATATTATGATCAAATAAGTTGGGGATTCAAGTCTAGACTCCTTACCTCAAACCTTGGCCTCCTTTGGACCAAAAAAAAGTAATAATAATAATAACAATATAGTGTTAGTTATGAACCAAAGTGACTAACAATCAACCGTTTAGATTAATTCGTATGAATTCAACGGTAAGTGGTTTTTTTTATTTTTTTGATGGCTTTATATCCTCCTATTTCTTATAGGATTGACAAATGACAATGGTGTGACGGGAATGGGTTTATCATTCTTTGTTTTTTTATTTTTTTGAATGTTTTAAAGTGTCTAAATCAATTTACGCACACCTCGACTAGAGATAATGATTTTAAAATTAGAGATAATTTGCTTAAAAATTATAATATTGATGAACTATTAGAATTAAGGAGATAAAAAAAATACCCAATAGAAGTGAAAATAAAAGGTAAATGTAATACTTTTATATTTTAGTTATTATATTTTGAAACAAATATATTTAATAATACGAATGTATTTAATTTTTATAATCAGACATGGAGTGAAATAAAATAGGATATATTTAATAATACAAATGTATTTAATTTTTATAATCAGAGATGGAGTGAAATAAAATTAAGACAAAATGTAATTAACGTTTTTGTTTCACATGTTATTGAGAATGAGAAAATTTTATGCATAACAGAACAGGGCAGGTAATATTACCATCCCTAATTTCTAAGTGATGGTGTGAAGATTTCCATAAAAATAGCTTTTAGGTAAGCACTTGAGGACGTGTTCCTGTCCAATTGAGATTCAATTTTTTTGTTTGTTTTCATGATTATACGTTGCCCTAAGCTGCACAATGTCATTCCTTTCACATAGGTCCTTTTCTTTCTTTTATTCACAATTTTTATCCCTGCTCGGTATCGATACAATCAGTCACAGCACATTACTCGCCCAGGTTGATGCCGTGGGCTAGCTTGGCTATTACTGGCTTTGCTGGCTTTCTTTGAGGAAAAAAAAAAAACTTTTTAACTTTTGCCTTTTCACATGCATGTCACGTTTGGAATATCCAAGAAAATAAACTATTTTTTATTGCCAAATATGTTTGGAATACGGGTGGTATTTGTCCCCACACCTGCCGGCCTGCTGTGCCCCTCAAATGGGCACGACTCGTGAATATATTTTTATAATTTGTTACGTTTGTTATTTATATAAAAAATTAAAATTAATTCATTATTTATAATTATATAATTTAAAAAATATTTGTTTAACTATTCTTATAAAATTTATATTTACTATTCATTTATTTGTAAATAAATATAATTTAATTACATAATTACGTATATTGAATAAATTTTAATTTTTTGCATGAATAATAACTTTAACGAGCTTTTACTATATGGTAAACGAATCTAATCATAAAGATATATTTAGAAATGTGCCCATTAAAGGCAAAACAAAACAGTATGATGTCCCATTGACCCGCACGCAACCTTGGTCCCGTGCCCAGCCTCATGGCCATCTCTAATGGATTCAATACAAATATGTGGTGAGGGTGCTTTTGTCATTAAAACTCAGCTACCCTGAAAAGGAACCATCCTTAGTTCAATCAAGTGCAGACTCCAAAATCCAAATCCCTAGGATTCTTGAGCTAATCAGCAGATCAAATCAGTTTCAACTTGTTCTACTTCAACTTATCAACAACAACAACAACAAAAAACTTGTTTGTATCAAAAACTTGTTTCTCACCAGAAGAAGATGGAAACATGTTGCATCAGTAACAAAACATTCATAAAAAAGTAAACTGAGACAGTTACATGAAAGTTGAACCCAGAATGAGGATGACGATTCCACATCACAAAAAATAGCATTAAGGTTGCTGCCTTCTTGCTTCTCAACATCTTTAGTAACTAAGCCTGTGTAGTTCAACAAAAACTATCAACAAAACAACAATTTGATGTCTGGCCTTTCATGTTCCACTGAGAAAGGAAGCAAACCTGTGGTATTTACATCGTTGTCGCTCAAGATACTAGAGTATTTTCCCAGAAGAATCGGTTCGGGGCCACGGGTGTTGTGCATCATCTTCAAATATGGGTTGGTCAGTGCTCGGAAGTGGACCTTGTGGACTTCCAAATAGAGTAGAGAGTATATGTCTGTGGCATTCATCGCAGAAAAAGAAGTACGACAAGTGGCCCTCATCAGGGAGTTTATGCACGACTGCACTTGGTAAAACTCGGGCCACATAGTCGGTCATAGCTGGCGGGACTACCTGGTCATCCGTTCCCTGCTTAGCACAGACAAATTCCAGGAAATCAAAATATAAAACCAGCAAAACTTTCAAACCAAATGTCGTAATCAATTTAGAGAAATAGCTACCATTTGGTCCTACAAAGACGGTTTTAAAAGTTCAAGAACATCAAATTATCGAACCCATTAACGCAACAATATGAAATCCGAAAAAGAAAAAGTAAAAGAAGAGAAAATCCTGCAAACCTGCCATATGTGAATTGGGCCAAGAAATCCAGTCAACTTGCAGTCTGCCTGACTATACATTAACTTAAGCCAAGGAAAAATGCCTTTTCCCTGGCACTTCTTCTGCTCTCGAAGATCTGACAGTTTAAAACTCCAATCTGACACCTGTTGCATGGCTTCCTCTATGAATGGTTTTGTATTGAGTTGACGGATGGACTCCTCGACATCTCTCTGCCAAAATTCTTCAAATTTTGGTCTTTCAGTGATATCTTTGTCCTGAATAAATCCAATGGAATCATAGAAGTTATCTACAAAGGCAGTAAACTACTTTTCAATCATCATTTAACACTACATATTTATCGATAGGCTCAACTAAACAACAGAATAAGTTATCTAGTCCCAGTCAATCGCGGGTTCTTAGTTCCTCAAAAATGATAATAAGCAGATTATTGCACTCAAAACATCAATTCTGTGACAACAGTGGATTATGATGAATTGGTTCATAACCAAGTATAATCCGTATGCTTTCCATCATAGAGGAACTTCAAGAAAAGAACGCACAATAAATCTTTACGGGTTATACGATATGTTTCAATACCACCTATAAGAAACTTGATCAAGAAGCTAATGCCAAGGAAATAAACAATGGGAGTTATGTGGCTCCGATGCCAGGCCAGTGGAGAAAGAAATACCTGTTGGTGTTCTTCCCTCCATTGGGTTTTGATTCTAGTTCACTTCGCCAATATGTTGAATGACCATCAATGATAAAAAAGTGTGGTTACCTCAAACTAGGTATATTTATATTCTGACGGAGCTAGAACAAATTGTACCGTTTTCCTCCAATAGTCCAACATAGTTTAATACTCAAAGATTTATCTTCAAATCTCAATTTTACAGATGACTTTGATGCTGACCCAACTCAATGGTATTGGAAATACAAATTTAGAAATAATAAATATAGAAGATTAGTTCCGTTCATCCATATCTCATAGATTCTAATAGAAATTAACTCACCTTCTTTCCCAGTGACAAGGACAGCCACTTATCAATCTGACCGTGCTTTCCAGATAGGAAAGTTCGATGGTAGAAGTAAGTGAGAAGTTTAGGAAATCTACGAGCTAAATAGTACATAAGTTTCCTCCTTCGCACCCATTTCTCCCATGTTTTGGATATCTCTTCCTTAGTCATGCTTGAGTCATATGGATTAACCATTGGAGCTAGCATGGCTGCACCTGTAGAACAGCAATGGATACATCACAAACAAATTCCTACCAGATTATATATTATAAAACGTTAAAGGGTCTTGATAGATCATGATACTGACAAGGACTTCAACCAAATGTGAACTTAATTATTTTTTTATAATAACGTTGACAATATTACTTTATGGTCTCATAATGTCAACCCACTCAACTCGGGAAATCTTAGATCCCAACTACTTCAAATGGCAGGCAAATTTTCCACCAAATTACCAAAGCTTACACCAGAAACACAATTTGTCTATTCCGAACATGCTAGCTTTTAGTTATTTGAGAGACCTTAGCGCCACCATGTGATTTTTCTCCATAGCATAGTGTCACGAGCATGATATAGTAAAGCTTTACCCATATTCATTATCTAGAGAAAACTACTGAGTTTTCAATTCTATGCAGGGTTTTCCCGGTTGAAAAGATCTGGTGGGCCCTGCTCATCTCAAAAGTGTTTCTTGGGATGAGCGATTCCTTTCTTCCTTCTAATTGGTAAGAAAGCGAGCTTGTGTTCAGGTTCTTCCTTGACCTTAGAAGGAGAAAGAAATGCTTTAGGAAAAGGCGCTCTCGCTAATACGTCAGTCCTCTCTTATTGCTTAGGCACCGATCTTTTTAAAATATTGGCCATTACATATCTTTAACCGACCTCAATTGATTGGGACAAAAGCTTAATTTGGTTTGGTTTGATTTGGCCATTACATATCTTACATATTGTATTGACTGATACGTATTGAGATTTTGAACCTCCGGTAATGATATTTACTCATGCATATCAGCCGATACTATCCAACATTTGTCAATACATGACCGTATCCCTAATACTGATATGTTTTCCAATAACGCGATTTAGAACCCTGATTCCAATTGTAAACCTAAGGCCAAAATACCCTTTGTCCTACTGGAGACCCACCAGAAACTACCAAAACTGGCAATAAGCAATTTGGTTGTGCCATATTTAATAGATTTGATGAAGAAAATGTTGTCATACCTGCAATCCGATTGGGAATGTATTTGAGCGCAGCCCAAGCATGCACAGCTCCACTTGAAAACCCCAATACCCAGAAGTTTTCACTTACTCCAACAGCCTTTGCCAAGTGTACCATGTCCAAAGCTGATGAGTTGAGATTCCTTTTCGGATGAGGATCACTCTCTCCAAAACCAGGAAGATCATAAGTTACCAAACGAACACCAAACTCTTCCAGCAGTGACTCTTTAATTCCTGGTATACCTTTCATGGAAAAAATTTTTTTAGAAAAACAAAATGTATTAGACTCATTTCTACGCCAAATTTTACCAATAACAAACAAAAGAATCTAATTAATCTCATTTCCTATATCTCTTCCAACATTTTAAGGAGCTATCTACCTGCAAACCTGGAGGATAGAAAACCATGTGGTGCAATCATGGAATATCTAGCTCTGTCACTTGGAACACCTTGTTCACGATATGCCATGTGTCTACCATCCGGAAGTAGTAGGCGTGTAGCACTTGGAGGATGTATGTACACTTTCTTCACCAGTGGAACCGAGCCATCACGTCCACTATTTACATGCAATGCTGAACATGTAAAATTGTCAAACTAAATAAATATATGTAATAGAAAAATGAATAGCTAGAAAAAAGGGTAAAGGGTGAAACTAAGCATTGAATTCTTCCTTTCATAGGTAATAATCTTTTTATTAAAAACTAGGTGAAAATGTCGGAGAAACTGCTTAAATCAGCAAAAACAAGATGAAATATATTGGGAGTTCAAAGCTGAAAATCTTCCAGAGGACAAATATACATACAATTTTGCTACCTAGAGAGGTGAAATATGTCTGCAACTTCAGCATTACTAACTGAAGGTAATTTAAGGTAGAGCTTGCATAAGCATTTTTTGCAGCTCGGACGGACTGTCTCTCGAGTTTCTGTTACTCAATTTAAGGCAACTCTGACAATCCCTATTTTCAAGTATAATTAGTTGTCTCGTCATAAGATTTACAGATGCAAAATCTACAAATCAAACTCGAAGACAATAATCACATGAGCAACACAAATTTGCTATACTTTTCAACCCCAGGTAAACAGTGTTATGGCATAAAACGGGAAAAAAAAAAAGAATAATGTAAGACACGATTTATGTGGTTCACTCAAAACTATAGCTACGGCTACAGAGTTGCGGCGATTTTATATAAGGCAATACAATAGAGAAGCCTTAACAAAAGCAATGAATATAAAGCCATGAATATAAAAACCCACAAACAGGTTAGAAGCCAAAAACAGGTCAAAATTCTCAGGGAGCTGCCCCCAAACCCCACCTCCGGCTTAGGCCTAACGGCCTAGCCTTCGCTCCATGAATTAAGCCTCGCAAAAAATCCATTTCAAACCAGAATGCCTCCGAAACAGGTCATGGATCCAGCCCCAAAAACACGCCTAATAACCACAACCTGTACTAAACAGTGCCAAAAGCTTCATTTGCATTCAAAATATAATTACCACAAAAATCCCCAAAATGCGTTAATATGCTAATGACAAAATAAGCTTGAAATTACCTGCAGCCGCGAGGAAGAAGATGAAGATTATCACCAACCATGCGTGAAAAGGATTGCGATCTTCAGGCAGATACTCATTCAAAAAACTTAATCTAGCAGAAACCGTTGTCACTGGTCCTCTCAGTTTTTGCACGACGTATGAGTCCTCGGTCAAGAAGTTCTGTTGCACAATGTCCATACAGCCTTTCCCCAAATCCAGAACCATTTCTCCCCAAGCTTTTGCAAACCCTTCCAGCTGATCCTTCAAGCTCTCCGATTCAGCTGATTCCCCCTCTAGCTCACCAACAATGAATTCCGACCTTTTCGTTTCAAAACAATGGCTCGAAATCCCGATTGCGTCACCAGTGTATCTTATACCAGTGTCCTCCACCAGACTCATGAGCTCTTCTCGCCATGATTTCGACCCTGTAACTTCTGACATCTCTGTCTCTGTCTCTATCTCTATCTATATCAACAACTACTGACGAACACAAAGCTCCATCGAAGAATACAATTTGGCTGTTAGCAATCAATTTCGAAAAGTAATAAAGAGAGCGATTGAGAATTTTAACGAAACCAAGCTCGCTTTCGGTCGTCAGATTCTGTACTTCAAAACTTTGCTTCAATCAAAAGATTCTATTCGAAAGTAATAAAGAGACCGATGGAGATTTCAAAGAAACCAAGCTCGCTTTCGGCCGTGAGATTCTGTAATTTTGAAACTTTGCTTGAATCAGACGATTCACTGTAATACAAATACATGTACGGATATGTATTATGCAATATATAGGCGTGTGTATAGGTAGGTACAGAGTACAGAGCTTGCTTTAACCAGAAGCTTGACAAGCGCGTCAATTGCACTATAATGAGAATCGTACCGAAACTGTAACTTTTTAAGCGTGATCTTCAACCCTGCAACTATTTAAATCCCAGAAATGAAATGGAACCCTAACCGAACCAGTGCGAATCATATCTTCCCAAAACAAGGTTGTAATAAATGTTGGGAGAATTTTCAACACCGACATAAAATACATGCTCGGGGATCCAGAAAATACATCTTTATTAAACTTTCAAC
>JAOTRH010000022.1:18051049-18062533 GCA_034768845.1 Heliamphora exappendiculata
GGTGGTTTAGTTTTATCTTGAAAATTTGGAGTAAAAAGGTTACGTGAAGTTGTTGAATTTCATAAAAATTTGATGAGCATTTTACTTGCATTAATCTCCAACAATCCCTTTTGTTCTTGGCATAATATGGGTTAATTTGTGTTTAATCATCAATTAAATCTGATTCTCAGGTACTGTATATCAATTTTCTGATCTTTCATAAATGGAGCAATTAAAAGGTGTCCTGTGATGTGGGCAATTATTGTCGTTCGTCCCTTTATTCTGTTGTCTTAATAATGTTTTAAAACACTGTTAATGTACTGGAGTAAAAGGGAAGCAAAAGGGGAAAAAAGTGTAAAGATGACTTCGATTTATGACATGTTACCCTTGATTGCTACTCTCTCTCCCTCTCTGTTGTGGGTTTGGTTGGTGGGAGTGGAGGTAGTTTCTCTGGAGTTTCTTTGAAGAGATTTTAATGTATGTTTCTTTGGTAGGTTTTCTTTAAATAAAGAATACTGAGTAAAGGTTATAAGTCCTCTGTAAACCAAGTTATTTCATATTTGTATGCTCTACATTTATGTCAGATTTTTGTTTTTCAGCCAAGAATTCCTTTGAATCACTGCAGGTGTTGTGGGTCAGGTGGGGCTCTGGAGTAGAGTGCATTTTGCCTGCCATTTTTTACTCTGTATCAGGAGGAATTTCAATATGCAAACACCAAAAACAAGGTATATTTGTTGTTTGCTGACAAAAATTTATGGCATTATATACTAGTTCTAACTTCTAAGCAATTTCTGTCTAATTGGATTTTAAATGTTTAATTTTGTCAAGAAAATGGGGAGAATCAACTGGTTTAACATTCAGTTCTGTATACAATTTATCAAAATTTAGCAATAGCCTTATCACCCATGTTTTTTACGTTGCTGAATTGTTTAAATATGCTCCCCCCCCCCCCCAAAAAAAAAAAACAAACAAACAAAAAACAAACCAAAAAGTAAAGAAAAAGAAGCAGCAGCAGAAATGTTGAAATGGTTACAAAGAAAGACAATCTGGACAATACAAATGGTGTTCTCCGATTTTTGCTGTATTTTGGAAATCCACTTCACAGTCATGGTCTAACGTACTTTTCTCTGCAAGATGGATTTTAGTCAGTACTGTTGAAGAAGTTTCTGAAACTACTAGTGAAAATTGTTGTACCTTTTCACTTTAGAGTGAGAAGCTTTCTTCTTTTAATACTTTCTAATTATATGATAAAATTACCTACAATTATCGCGATGAAATAATTTTTGTTTACTAGTAGTTGGTATTGAAATTCTTGTAACAAAATTGTTGGTATTGCAGTTATGTAAGTTGAACGACAATTCAAAAATTGACGGGACCTCTTCAAGATCAATACACATCAAAGTGATGTGTATTCATTTGGGTCAAAGACTGAATATTCAAATAGTATAACATGGGAGTGATAGAGAGATAGCTTAGCGCTCTTTCAACAATGTCAAGGATAGTT
Source organism: Heliamphora exappendiculata (assembly GCA_034768845.1). Taxonomy (NCBI): domain Eukaryota; kingdom Viridiplantae; phylum Streptophyta; class Magnoliopsida; order Ericales; family Sarraceniaceae; genus Heliamphora; species Heliamphora exappendiculata. Next base: position 18,052,533 of record JAOTRH010000022.1, read on the forward strand.
GATGCATGAGGTTCAATTTGGTGGAGAATATTGTTGAAACTGGAGACAGTGGACATGCTTGTTATTATTCTATCCTCCTGTTTTCCATTGTAATATCAGCTTAAAACAAAAATATATAATGTTTTACCCCTTCTTTAAAAGGGAATTTAGTGACCTTCCAAAAGGTTTGGGCTTATTCCAGTTTGCCTTCGTTTTGAAAATTGGTGGTGACCTACCATTGCACAAACCGGCTTGCCATATTTGTCTTTAATTGTCTTTTCAACACCCTGTTAAGTTCCATTTTGTTGCTAAAACCATTTTGTAAAAGTGTCTTTAATTGTCTCTTTCTTATGCTGATTGTCATTCCTTGTTTTGAGATTAGAACTGGCTCCGTGGAGGTGCCTCAGAGGACATCTCCCGCGACACCTCGAACTGCTCGACAGATGAAGACACCGGGATCTGATTCTGATTCAGTCCCGTCTCCAAATCTGGCAAGCAGGACACCTAAAGACAGAAGCCCTATAGTTGTTGAGCGCAGATCTCCCCGTAGTCCTATGTCTGAGGTATTGTACAATAACTTACCACCAGATGCTGCTTATCAAGAAGGAACTAAACTATGCTTTGGCCTATGAGCTAATGATATAAATCTGTTGGCAGCATTGGGCCAATCTGTGAGAGTTATTTCTTATAGGGATGATTAGATCAGAAAATACATTTGCCCAAGTAGGGTGAAATTTTTCTTCATGCTGGTAGTGGGCTTTTTGGTGTGACCCAGTGCATTATTTTTTGTGGTCATTTTAAAGTCTTTCGAATCAGAAATGAAAGCTAAGATAATATTATTTAGTGTTCAAGTTAATGTCGTCTCAGAAGTTTCTGTCCGAACAAAGTGGTGTTTCAATGTCTAAGCCTTCAATGCTGCTTGTTGGTCTCTCACATTTGTAGCTCGACCCATTGGATTGAGGCAGTCTGAGATTCATTGTTTGAATGTTACTCTCATGTGTATCTAGTCTTTCATTGAAAACGCCCAGTATTGCACTTTGATCCTCTTTTTATACATGCATATGTGCAATTTATATATGTACTGTGTGTACATAAATTTGCTGTTTTTTGTGTCTCTATGTTATGCTTATTTAGGTTTCCAAAAATTTTAGTCATCGATAGGCATCTATTTGATGTTATAGTTGTCGTCTTTTAGTAAATTGCTGTTTAAGTTAATATTCTAGCTTCTGTTTTGTGAGCTTCAGAAGAAGCGCCCCAGCAAAGTGTCTGAATTGGAATCTCAGCTTGCTCAGCTCCAGGAGGAACTGAAGAAGGCAAAGGATCAGCTGAGCTCATCTGAGTCATGGAAGAAACGGGCCCAGCAAGAGGCTGAAGAGTCCAAGAAGCAGTTGGCTGCCATGTCAGCAAAGCTTGAGGAGTCCCGAAAGCAGTTGATGGAGCTTTCTGATTCTGAGGATGGTCGGGTCCAAGAGCTCCGTAAGATCTCCCAGGAGCGAGATCGAGCATGGCAGTCTGAACTTGAGGCTGTCCAGAAGCAGCATTCAATGGATTCTGCTGCCCTAGCTTCTGCTATGAATGATATTCAGAAGCTCAAGATGCAGCTGGAAAGGGTGGCTGAATCTGAAGCTTCCCAGGCTAGGCATGCAGAATCGGCACATGCTGACATGCAGAACTTAAGATTTGAACTCACAGAAACTCTGTCCCTGGTCGAGAAACTGAAAACCCAGCTCAGTGATTGCAAAGAATCTGAAGCTCAGGCCTTAGAAGTTGTCAGTGAAACTAAGATGCAATTGGAAATGGCGAAGACCACCGAAGAGATGCTCAGATCCGAAGGTCTTAAAGCCATGGAAGCTTGCAAATTGGGGGCTGTGGAGTTAGATCAATCAAAAGCTCGAGTAAATTTATTGGAGGAACATGTTAACAAACTCCAGGCTGATCGAGTGAACAATAGCAGCAAGAGTTCAGCAGATCCTTCATGCAAAATTGAAGGTGCTCAAGAAAATGGAGAGCATGAGGATTCAGTCCAGCTAAAAGCAGAGCTTAATCAAGTAAAATTTGAGGTTGATCAATTAAGATCTGCTTTGGATGTGGCTGAGAGAAGGTACCAGGAGGAATATATTCAAAGCACGTTACAGATTAGAAGTGCTTATGAACTAGTGGAGTGCACAAAATCAGAGTCATCCTTGATAGAGGCTGAATTGGAGTCAAAGTTGAAGAAGGCAAAAGCTGAGATTGAAGATTTGAAGGCCAACCTAATGGGTAAGGAATCTAAATTGCAGAGTATTTCTAAGGTAAATGAAGGTTTGATAGAAAAGATTGAGAAAAATCAGTTGCGCGAAAGAGAATCGAATTTGGAAATGGAGCTGAAGAAGTTTGAGGTAGATCTGGCTGATTTAAAGGCGAACTTGTTGGATAAAGAAAATGAATTGCAAAATATATGTGAGGAAAATGAAATGTTGAAGTTGGAAATCAACAAGAGGCAGGCGGAGAGTAATAGTGTGAATGATGAAGCCCGTGGTTTAGCAGAAGCAGCTAGGGCTGCAGAGCAAGAAGCTCTGATGAAGCTGGGCTCTTTAACTGAGGAAGCAGATAAAAGTAGCAGAAAAGCCGCTCGAGTTACTGAACAGCTGGATGCAGCACAGGCTGCAAATTCAGAGTTGGAAGCGGAGTTGAGGAGATTAAAGGTTCAGTCTGATCAGTGGAGGAAGGCAGCAGAGGCAGCTGCTGCTATGCTTTCAACCGGTAATAATGGTAAATTTGTGGAGAGAACCGGGTCTCTTGACAACAACCACCATACCATTGGTGGGAAGCTAGGTTCACCTTTCTCAGAAGACATGGACGATGAATCTCCCAAGAAGAAAAACGGCAACATGTTGAAGAAAATTGGTGTTCTGTTGAAGAAGGGCCAGAAGTAGATATTCACTATTTGGCAGGTCGCAAGTTGTTTTTTCATCAATCATTTTGTTTGCTTCTTTCGCTTCTTGTTCATGTGATACCCACTCAAATTTGTTCTTAACAGGTTTTCATCGTGGCTTTGGGACTAGTTGGGAAAGCTTTCTGGGAAAGAGCCTTTTTTTTGAAGACTCTAGATATACTAGTTATCTGGAAGTGGATGGAGTCTGATTGTTTCTCTTTTGTTTCACCTGCCATTTGTGGTAGGTTGTGATGGACACCCTAACTATTGCAAGCTTTTTATGTTGTACCTTTCTGTTTATGGTAATGAAATTGGTCTGCATGCTCACTATTGGGAAAAATATCTGATGCAGTTCAGTGATCAATCGAAATGGCCGCATTGTTATTTGAAACGTAGTGTCAAGGCTGGCAGGGCAGTGTTAGAAGATGAATGTTGGTTTATGATTTTGTAAATTGCACATGAACAAATTTGCAGTGCTTGCCATTATTGCTTCAAATACCCGGATAAAGAATTCGTCTGATATATTAAGAATGAGTAAAACTATGTACATTGCATACTATAATGCAATGTACATGTGATGGTCAAAAAATACTATAAATGAAAAAAATAAGTGAATCATATACACTGATTTTGAAAACCACAAATGCATTGTATGTAGTGTACCTAGTTTTACTCATTAAGAATTAAGTATGATACTATTAATAACTTAAGTTTAAAATTTTAAGTTGCGTTGTTATGCTATTTATTCAAGTTATTAAATTAGTAATTTTTCAACATGATACTCATGGATGCACAAATCAAATATAACACCTATTGGTTCTTTGGTGATGTTTGGCATGGTTGAAATCAATCGATTATATATTATAGTTGAAAAAATAATATTTATAATTTGTAATAGAAGCTGAAAGTATTTGAAAAAAAAGATAGTTTTGTATTCTATCTACATGGTCTCTAACAGTGGCGATTCCAGAAATTTTTGTTGATGGGATCATTCAGAAATTAAATTTTATTTATTTTATAACAAAATAATTTTTAGACTAGTTAACCATTAATCATCTATTATCAAAACATCACAAACTAAAATAAATATTTTAATTAATAAGTACAGTACATTTAATTTTATTATAATCAAATTATTATAACATATAAATTTTTATAATTGATTTTTATGAGATTTCATATTTTAAAATTAGTACACAAAAGTTTCATTATCAACAATGTAAAATTTATATCATTTTTTAATATATTTGATTGAGAAAATAATGAAGCTAACCACACAAAAAAATAACTCGATAATCAACAAGGTAAAAATGATTGTTAATTAAGCTCTTGAAATTACATATTTACAATTGTACTGTTGAATAGTTCAATGCACTAGTGATATAATAATATTGTAATTTGAAGAGAGTTTTGCATTGTGGCATCTCAGAAATTACGAATGTACTATTCATGTTTGGGATAAGAACACAGAGAGAAATAATTTGTTGCGACGCATTAAAGATAATTATATAATATTTTTATATTATTATCGGGTCAATTATATATCAATTTAAAAATATTACAATAATATTCTTTTAAAAAGACATTGATGGGGTCAATGGACTCCACCGCACAACATGTAGCATTGCCCCAAATCAGTTACATCAATTCTTTTTTTCTCACCCACGGACAAGAAAAGAGAAGTTATTCGTTTGCCGAAAAGGGTAAATTTGGCAAGACCAAAAACCAAACCACGCCTATTTAATATTTATTAACAAGTCCTTTTGCTCCGTCGGAGATAGCATTTGGGGGCAAGAAAAATAAACAAAAGACAAAGAATCAAGAAGAAAAGACGGGAATTTGGAATCAAAAATCTAAAAAGTCAAATTAAAATTTTAGTTTTTAAAATATTCTATTCAAAATTTAATAACTTTTAAATATAATAATATATTGTATTCATACCTTATTTAATATTACTATCAACTATATATTATTGTTATTTTTAACTATATAGATAACAAAACTATTCAATTTGTATAAAAAATAAAAAATAAAAAATAAGAAACTTTTTATCTAAATAACCAACTCCGATAATTAATTTTAGAAGCTAACAAGTGAAGAATAAAAAAGAAAAAAAAATATAACCCACTTATGTGAACCCACAAAGCTTTTCTTATATTATAATTTAGGGTGAATAAAAAAATAGAAATCGCTGTGCATGCCATCGTTGGGTTAATTGGGCTTGTCCATTCCTCAGAGCGGCCCAATGTAAAATTGGGCCTGTCCATTCTTAATTGGTGGCCTACTATTGGGCCTGACATGATCTTGCCATCTTGGCCCGATCCAGTTTGCTCGAAACCCGGACATCCCCCTATATATAATTTTACTCCATTTCCAAGATAAGGGTTTGCTGTTTGCTGCTGCTCTGCTTCGTCGTCTTCGTCCTCGTCCTCCAATCTCTGAAACTCTCGTCTCAGTCGAAGAACTTCTCTTTCTCCCGCCATGGGGTATGAGCATTTGCTCTAATATAACATTACTATTTTTTTCTACTGTATCTACGCATATATCCATATCTATATGTATGTAATTGCATCTTTACTTTTAAGATCGGATTATAAATTATCTGTCTTGAATCAATTAGCTGGATTCGGAAGCTTAGCCGCTGATTCTACACGTTCGGATCACGGTTTATAGATTTTGTTTTCTTGTTCCGTGCGTTCGGTTGCTGAGAAAACTTGGGTCAAAGAATGGAAATTTAAGACCTTTAATATTGGGTTCATTGTTCTCTTTGTTCGAAGAAAATGGATATTTCACGTCAGTCGAACGAAACATTTGGTTTGGCAACGATGAAGGTGATTTATGTAGACTAGAGTTTTAGCTTCTACTTCATTTTCTTTTTCACTTTCCTTGTCTTTTTCCCCACACAAATCTCAGATCTAGATACATCTTAAAACAATAGATTGGAGAATTGACATCTTTTGGACCTGGTACAACTTAAACAAGGAAAATCTGGAAGTTGAAATATAAATAGACGGAAGGTTTTCGCTCGAGATTAATCGCACTCAACTAATAACCAGAACTTAACACATCCCCTTTTCTGCCAATTGCTTATTTGCTTATTTTATTTTGCTTATTTTCGCTTTTTTGTGAACTTTTCTCATCGTTTACGTGAAATATTATACTTTTCTATTCTTTTCGTTAAAATTTTGGTCAAAATATTTAAAAAAAGTTATAAAAGCAAAAATACGATAAAATAAGCTAAATTTAATAAGCCAAATTGTACTTTGTTTATTTTCGTCTTTAATGAACTTTTCTCTTCTTTTTCATCATTTTTTTGCATTTTTTGTTCATTTCATATTTGACCATTCAAAAAAATAAAAAATTTGGTCAAAAGATATAAAAATTTAAAAATGACAAAAATAAGAAAATAAGAAAATTTTCTCCAATTTAGCCCAATCAGTGCCAAACAATTAAACAAACATGCCCATACTTTTTTTAATAGTAGGTATGAATAATCAAATTTCAGACTTTCAGTGAATGTTGTCGTCATTAGAATCATCTCAAAAGATAAAAAATGGTGGTCCATCTATAAGGTGTTTGAGAGAAAGATATCAATTTATATATCCAACCCAAACTAGGCTTTGATCCCAATCAATTAGGGTCGACTACATTAATCTTTTTGTCATTTTACTTTGTTAAGGGCCAAATATATCAATTTATATAATTATGTAATACATTGTGGATTTCTTCTAAGAATATCAGTTTAAACCTCCAAGTATTCTTCCCTTATGCAGCTCCTGAGCAACCAATCATATTATGTATACTCATCAGATTTGCATTATAAGCCTCTTACCAATATGTTATGACAGGAAGACACGTGGAATGGGAGCAGGTCGAAAACTGAAGTCTCACCGCAGAAGGCAAAGGTGGGCTGACAAGGCATACAAGAAGTCTCACCTTGGTAATGAATGGAAGAAACCATTTGCCGGGTCATCCCACGCCAAAGGCATTGTCCTTGAGAAAATGTAAACTTCCTCTAATGCTATTTCATTTTGTTGTCTTTATATATTTAAAAAATATTTGACAAATGGCCGACTGACTTGTACAGAGGTATTGAGGCTAAGCAGCCAAACTCTGCTATCCGAAAATGTGCTAGGGTTCAACTGATTAAAAATGGGAAGAAGATTGCTGCTTTTGTCCCAAATGATGGTTGCTTAAACTATATAGAAGAGAATGTAAGTCCTTTTCTTAAGATTCACGTGGTCATTTGGCCGTTATCCTTGCTTAACCCTTTAATATAAGATCTCTTGATGTAGGATGAGGTATTGATTGCTGGATTCGGACGTAAGGGACATGCTGTCGGAGATATTCCTGGTGTCAGATTCAAGGTGGTTAAGGTATCTGGTGTCTCTCTTCTGGCTCTCTTTAAAGAGAAAAAGGAGAAGCCAAGGTCTTAGGTTTTTTCCGAGGAAATAATCTTCTTCTTTCTTTTGATAGTTCTGTTGATAGTATTTCAATGGTGCACTAGACTGTTTGAGCAGGATATTGTTTACAACTTATTATCAACTTTTCAGTTATGTATTGGCTATGAAGTTGCATTTTTCTTATGGAAAATCATCATCCCTGGAAACTCTTCCATACCTTTCTCTCCTCTCTCTCTCAATGGTTTATCTATTTACATACTATAATCAATAGTGGATTTTTACATGAAAATATAATGAATGCTTGATATGTCAATTAGTTGAGGAGTATTGGGTATGGTCATTTCCTGGAGATCATGCATTTGTTTTTATTATTATTTGAAAGGTTTTCCTGCTAGGTGCTTAAGTTTCATCATAAAGTTTGCTCTCATTGAGGGTGTTTTATTTGAGCATATTTTTTGGCTTTCAGCTTTTGGCTCATCAAAAACTTAAGAATATTCAAACAAGTGAATTTATAGCTTTTTGTTTATAACTTTTTTGTGTCAATGCCTCATTTGTTGTCTTTTGGTTTAGCCAGCTTTGAAGCTAAAAACTGGCTGGTCAGTGAGAGGAAACAAGCTCTTTTGTTTTTTTTGTAAAACATTGTGGATGTGTTTGATGAATCTTGTCAAATATTTGAAAGCTATTTTTGTGTGCTGTTGTTTGCCACAAGTTTTTGTGACTGGGAGAATGGTCTTTTAGATGATTCCTTTTCATGCTATCACCAATCTCCCCTCAGCAGATAATGGGAAAATGCTTTTTAGAAAATTGTCCGAATGATTTGTCATTTATAGTTGCATCTCAAATTCAATGCAGTTCTCTCTTTTTTCGGTCTCCTTTTTGGTGATCCAAGTTATGGTGCAGATTTGGGACTTTAATCATCAATAGTTCTTTTGGGACTTTAATCATCAATAGTTCTTGTGTAACGAATGAGCAGAAACTAGCACACACACACACCTCAGGCAGCCCCCACCCCTCCAAAAAATAAAGAAGACTCAAAAACAAGTCAGCTTCTCTTCAAGCAGTTTCAGCTTTGCAAAGAAAATTGCTGCAAATACAATATACAGCAAATTTTATGAACAAACTTGATGGAAAAAATTGTCTGGGGCTTCAAAGGGAAGGGAATGGATTGCAATCTCATTTGAATAAACAAAACCATTCTTCAAATATATTAAATCAACTCCCAAAATAGACCTGATCTATCACTTCTTATTCTACTTAACATGTATGGGGAGTCCCTCTGGGTTGGTTTACCTTCAAGTAAAATGTGCTGCATGACAACAAATTTTAACTGTTATCTGAGGGCTCTTGAAAGGGAAGGATTCTCTACCCCGGTGCTCGGTCTGGCTGAAAGTTCAAACCCTTCACTGCCGCATAAAGCACTCTTAACAGGATAAGGTGTCCTTGTGCTCAGAGGTTACTGGAGAAACAGAGATTGGAGCTCACATGGTACAGAGTGAGTCCTTTTGGCCAGATCCCGGGAGACTCAAATCAATTTGAGAAACAGAATTGCCTATGACCTCTTTATGCAGCTCATGTTTTGAGTCACCGGCTCCCACATTTGTGCTCAAACCATCAACTTGTTCTTCAAAAACTGCACTCTCCTCCTTGCTTTTACAAAGTGAGTGCAAATTATTTTTGAGGCACTGTAAGCCACAAACCATCTTCACCCCGCTTATTTGGATAGCTTTGTATTTTTAGCATTAGAATGGGATCTTGAAGCACAGATAGCGACTTCAATAGGAGCAACCTTAATATCATTTGAGTTGGAATTACTCTGCTTCTCCAATTTCATTTCACTCTTCAACCCAGACCGGTATTGTTAGAATAAAGGCAATTATAGAGAAAGAGAAGAGTGTGTCTCGTCAAAAAATACCTACACACATATTTAATAAAAAAAAGATGATTACTAAGTAATTATTCGTGTCTAGAGGCGCTTTAAACATAATTTAATTATAAAATTAATTTAAATAAAAAATAATTTTTTTTAATTATTAAGATAGATATTTAAAATATGTTTATTAAGCATATACTTAATTTAAACTAAAAGTAACAAAATAGGTGATTTGTATATATATTAAATATATATATTTAATAAAAATATAAAAAAATTTGAATTTTAAAAAAAAAAGAAAGAAAAATATCAAATTTAAAATTAAAAATATAAAAAAATTTAAATTACAAATAAAGAAAAAAAAGAGAAATAGTACTACATTAAACACTTATCAACATAAACACTTTTGTAATTTGTATTATGGATAGTGGCTGTTTCCCACAGCTATTTCCCTGTTCTTTTTCTTTACTACCACTAAGGCCACCTTTTCCTTTTTCCAGTTAAGAAATGTTTTAGAAAACTTGCTTTTAACAAATTTAATTTCTTTTTAAAAAAACTAATTTATTTTGAACAAATTTTATATTATTTTTTTTATTTTTTTTACTTTTTATTTAAATATTTATTTTGAACAAATTTATCTATATTCTTTATACATGTTTTTAATAAAAAATAAATAAATTATTTATATTTTTTACATATATTTTGAAAAAATACAAATAAATTTATTTATTCTAAAATATTTTTGTCCTAAAAAATCTTTAGGCGTTAAAATTTTTATAAGAATAAACCTTACTCGTTAAAATTTTTTATACTGAATAAAAAATAATAAATAGTC
>JAOTRH010000022.1:18086911-18109127 GCA_034768845.1 Heliamphora exappendiculata
AAAACAAGATCCTGCAAGGAGTATGCAACAGTGAGATGGGCCACAACTAATAATCCAAACTGCAAACCACATCAGTAGAAAGCAGTGGAGAGATCACTAGCGTATACCACAGAACACCAGTAACCCAAACTTTTGAGAAACTAAACCAACCCCCCCTGCACATTCACAACCAAGAGAATAATGTGTACCACCTCCACCTAAAGAGGCCAAGTCATTAGAGCTGAAGGATAGGCACAATATAAAATTACATCAAAACATAGTAGTACCGTGGATAAAGAGGATCCTCCTACTAATTTAAAAGTTGATTCTGGTAAGTCCATTATCTGTGAAACCGTTCCCCATTTACATCCTTTTTCAAATTTTTAACTGACATCAATCTGTTTCAGACACCTCAATAATTTTCGCTATAACATTAGCTTCTAATTGCTTAATGTTTTGAAAGATCCGATTATTCCTTTCCTTCCACAAAAGATAATTGCAGTGAAACCAACTTCTTAACTAGAACATGCAACGTACTCCCTTTGAGTTGGGAAGACAAAAAAGGATATAGGATCTTTCCAAGAAGATGAAGCCCTAATTCACATAGCATTTACTTTGTATAGCACCCCAAACTCTTGAAGAAAAGATATATTGACAAAATAGGTTTTTATGAGATTCTACCCCATTATGACACAAAATACGAGAAGCTTCCTGCATGATGCCAAGCAAAACTAATATCTCCTCTGTACTAAGTTTCTCTCTAATAGCCATCCAGACAATCGCGCTATACGGGGAACATGGGATGGAAACGAGAGTGACTCTAGCTCACCCTTGATTTGTTAACTCTCCAATGGTCCAAAGTTGAATTAATAGAAAATTTACCATTTTCACTAATGGACCAAACTATTCTTATCTTTCCGAGAGCAATTAGGAAGGAACACATGTTGTGACATATGTAACACTTTTTACTAATGGACCAAATTGTTATTATCTTTACGAGAGCAATTAGGAAGGAACACATATTGCGACACGTGTGACATTGACCATCGCCAATCATAATTATATATAATAATCTTCACCTTGGTACATCTCTGGATAGCTTCGTCACATATATTTCTTTCACCAAAATTTTCCACTAAGAGACCTAAAGGGGAGTAATTATTCGGTAGTCTATAGCACCATATGGGATGCCTACGTGGTGCTCTCATTCAATCATATAGTGAAAAACACTCCGCTTGGAACAATGTTGGCTCACCTTTGTTTAATAGGTAGGGAGACAAATGTGACCCACTTAGTATGCATCACATATTTTCATTTGTCGGGAGTTCCACGTAGATAATACCACATGGTACTCCGGGAGTACCCAATAATTTTCTCTTAAAGGGTGCCAATTGTCATACCACACGCAAGTATTTTGATTATCACCAACCACATGCTTGATCAACAGATGGATGATATTTTTGAAAGAGAGATGTTTCCTCCAAGTCCATGAAGAGTCGCTTCGAACTTTAGCACTCCAAAAGCTTTTTCCGCTCAACAACTATGATTTTGACCATTGGCACCACATAGATTGTTCACCCCCTGAAAATATAACCCAAACATGTTTGGTAATGGCGACTTTATTCCAAACCTCCATGGATTTGATCCCCACACCTCCCTCCACTTTTGGGACACATATCAGGCCACACAATTTTAGTTATAGTGCATTTCAAATCCACTCCAGACCAATGGCTCCAAGCACCGATTCAACCTCCTTTATAGCCTTAGGATGGATAAAGAGCGAGAACTGGTAAGCTTGCATGGAGAAGACTGGACTTCACCAACTGACATCACCTAGCATAGGCTAGATTCCTATTAGTCCAAAACTTCACTCTAGCAGTTATTCTATCTATTAAAGGTTTACAATTGCCCTAGCAGTTATTCTATGTATCAAAAGTTTACAATCAAACTGTCTAAGTGTTGTCGAGATTAGAGGAACCCTTAAGTACCTAACAGGAAGTCGACCCACTTTGAACCCTAAAACTTCATTGATTTCTTTCCTAATAGGCTCATCCACTCTAAACGTGGCTCTTACTGAGGCTAGGAGATTGCCAGAGAGCGACTCAAATTTTGAGGGGACCTCTTTAATAGTTTTAACAGTTTTGGTCTCATCTTTGCAAAACACCATTAAGCCATTGGCAAAACATAAATTAACAATATTATTTTTCCCACATTGCCAATGATACTTAAAATTAGAGTTGCCAGACTCTTCGTTGAAACAAGAAGCCAGAACTTCCATAGGAATACAAAAGCTTTATTCATTTTAGGTATACTAATTTTGTGTCCAAGAGGTGAAAAAAAGAAGGCAAGATGAAAGTGAAAAAGAGAAAGAATAGGTGGAGTTCCAAGAGGCGGGGAAAATTCTTGCCAGCCTCTTCTCATAGGAGAAAGATCTATTGAACAACTGTAGTTGACTCAAAATCCATCAGCCCTTTTCAGCTGTTTGAGTGTTTGTATATGCTTCTTCTTGACCATAAAAACATTAGGCAGTTAAAACGAGATGCATACATATAAGACCAAAGATCAAAATAAATCACCCAATTCCCTCCTGAAGTGGGAATGCAGCTGCAATGCAAATTCCCCACATGCATAATCATTAAAATCATAAATATAATAATATGGTTGGGCCAAGAGCGATAAGGCATGATCCAAGTACTACTCTGGTTATGACATCCCTTTTCTTCTCCCACTTCACACATTGAATTTTGGCATTTTTGTAGAAAAATGCAGTGTCACTTACTGGGTTGGGATTTGTAGCCCACTGGTTTGGAGCATTTGGTTATGAAGCATATGGCATCGGGGGCCAAATTCCTCCTTGGCCACAGTAGCCTGAACGGGATGAACTTTTCCTTCTGATGGTTTAACAAAGTCCTTTCAGGTATTTTATGTGAGAATGGTATGTGTTGATAGATCTTACAGTTTCTTTAAGGAATTGTTCAAGGTAGATAATGGTTTTTGGTCATTTGTCCATTCAAAATCTGGATAAACTGCACTCAAATTTACTTTCCCTTGACTAAGTTTTTTCTTCTTTTTGTGTGCACGTGTCTGGAATGTTGCGTTTTTTTTTTAAATTCTTCATCATTCTTGACTTGCTAGAACATTGGATCGTTGCTATTTGTTCCATCCATTTCTTTTGTCAATTGAAGTGAACTTTAATTTTGATTTCGGTGTGTTGCCTAACTGTTTCAACTTCAACACTTGGCAGACTTATGTTTTGGATGTTCATCCTTTCAACCCACGGATTGCCATGAGTGCTGGGTATGATGGGAAAACCATAGTATGGGATGTGAGTTTCTGGCTTTTTAACAATTGTTGTTGTACCATTTATCATTTGCTCCTAGTTATTGAGTAGTTTGTCTTGTATTGTTTCAAGATATGGGAAGGCACACCTATCCGCACATATGAAATTGGACGCTTTAAGTTGGTTGATGGAAAGTTTTCTCCGTAAGTGATTTTGTAGAACCTACTATATTCATGTTATCTTTCATTTCATTACTTCAATATAAAAGGTACTTATGATTCTTTAATTGCAAAGACTGACATTTGCGGACATGCTGTATTTATTTGATAATATTTTTTCTTTAGTTTTGAAATCTCAGTTGCTTTGCTTTTTCCTTATTTTATCTCTTCTAAGTACTGCTTCTAGCATCTCACAAAATCATCCACTCTGAATTCTGTACTTATTTATCGCAATCCATTTCAACAACTATTACTGGGTCAGACTTATTTTATGGACATGTTTGTTAGTTCTGCAATCATTTCAAACAAAAAACATGCTGGTCTTATATCCTTTGTACTATTATCTTTCAACTTTCATGTGCACGAGGCAATCACACAATATACTGGAAGCATACCTCCTCTATCTTGTCCATCCTCCTTTAATTATATTAGTATCACTATCCTTGATCCTATTGATTGATAATATGTTGTTCCTCGGCATTCATCTGTCTCCAATCCTAGCTAAACCCCTCACTTTGCACCTCGTTACTGTTAGAGACTTGTCGCCATTCTATACCTCTATTGTGATATTTCCATCAAAATCTTAAGATTTACGGTTGTTGAAGCTCAACTTTATGTCAAACTATTGCACATAATTATTTGAAAAATCTAATGATTTGATGTGCCTCAATCTTGATCTAAAAATATGGATAAAAGTAAACAGTTTATCGAACTCCTGTTTGTGTGTTTGAAGAGATTGACATCCTTGCCCATAGTTCTTGTACCGCTGGAGTTGTTTCTGACCATACTTCGACTATACAAATCTGGTTAGTGTTAGGCACTTCATTTTTCTCGATGATCTTCTGGATCCTTGTGTAAGTGCTTAATAGGCTTTTCTTATGGGATCTCCACTCGATCAAAATATATCTCAATTCCATTAAGCCAATCGAGGGGATCTTTGTCAAATCTATATTCATTTAGAGAAGGTAGCTTAATCTAATTACAAAAGGCTTTCTAATCCAAATCTTTTTTGGTTGTCTCCTACACAAATAATCTGCTAGGTTGGTTACCTAAGCAGTGGCACATGATTGCATCCTTCAACGGATTGACAACGAATATCATTGCATATGCCAAGGTTTTGCCAATAATACAACCCTGTGGTGTTTGGTGACAATATCTTTTATAAACTCAAGTTCATCATTGGCATCTCTGTTAAGAGTTATGTATAAGTAGCTGGGGTATTTTTGTATTCGAGAATCGAGATATAATGTGTATATAAACATAGCCGGTGTATTTTTTGTATTTGAGATATAATGTCTATATATACCATTCTTAGAGAGATTGCCCTAATTTTTGGTACCTCTCAACTCTAGTTGTTTCTCCTATTCTCTCTATTCCTCTTCTTCTTTTGTTCTTTTGTTCTTATAAATTTGACTTGGTATCAAAGATCATTTTTTTCCCGTTTTTTCTTTATGTTCTTCAGATCTATAGCCAAAAGTAAATTCACTAGTATGATCAACTAGGGTTGAAGACCCAACAATTGTTTCTCACATTTTTTTGGGTAGATCTGATGTATTTTTTCCATTTGTCCTTAGTTTCAGCAAACTAGTTTTTTTTTTCTTCCTGAATTTGCAAGACAGTTGTGATTCTCCTTGATTAGATGCTGAAAGTGTCCTTTTGTACGGGTGCCCACTTGATGTTCTAGCCTCTAGGTAATACAAACAAAGGAGAGAAAAAACTGAATATTATTGAAATAAACAAAAGACTTGACTACTAATGACCAGTTACATAATATATAAATAAAGAGCAAAACCCTAGGAAATCATGAAATACAGAATTGTGGGCGAACTAAATGACACTTTTATTGTCACAATAGAGAGGGGGGAAAGAGACCCAAAATTAGAGAGCGGCCATCAGAGCCAGACGATATTAATTGTATCATGAGCGGTGAGCCATAGCACGGTATTCAGCCTCAGTAATAAAACGAGTAATCATAGACGAGTTACATGAACAAAAGACTGAATATTATTGAAATAAACAAAAGACTTAACTATTAATGACGAGTTACATAGTATATAACTAAAGAGCAAAATCGTAGGAAATCATGAAATACAGAATTGTGGGCGAACTAAATGACACTTTTATTATCACAATAGAGGGGGGAAAGAGACATCCAAAATTGGAGAGCGGCCATCAGAGCCAGACGATATCAATTGTATCATGATCCATAGCGCGGCATTAAGCCTCAATGGTAGAATGATTAATCATAGACTGCTTCTTGCTCTTCTAGGATATGAGGAAATTATCTATAAAGATACAGAAACCAGTAGTCGTCTTCTACCTCCTCTTTAACTCTCTAAGGTTATACCGATGCTTACTAGGCTAGTGAGCAATAAACTCTATAAGATAGTATGGCAGATATAACGTAAGATATGTAACAAAGCGGCCTAATGAATGGAGCAAAGAGTAGAAATGCACAGTATTAGGTCTAGTCACGGAAAGATAGACCAAACATTTAATCAATTCTTGATAGAAAGATCATCAAGAGGCAAACCATTGTTAGATTATGAAGAATAGAATAATAGAAGTGTATCTCATTGTGAGACATACACACATATTTATTAAGCTATGAGAGATTACAATAGATACCGTGGGCGTACTCACAGGATAACATAATTACTATAATTAATACTTAATATATTAACATCTCTCTCAAGTTGGAGTATAGATATCTATCATGCTCAACTTAGTACAAATATATTGAACACGGGACCCAGGCAACGCCTTAGTGAACAAATCAGCAAGCTGTTCACTCGATCGAACAAAACCGAAGTCGATAGTACTCCTCTTATGCTCGTGCCTGATGAAATTACAGTCGATCTCGATATGTTTTGTTCGCTCATGAAACACTGGATTCGTGGCAATATAGACAACGGATTTATTATCACACCACAACTTGGTAGGACTGGTAAGTTATTCGTCTAATTCAGTGAGAATCTGTCGAACCCACATAATTTTTGACGTTGCCAACGCCATGGATCTGTGCTCCGCCTCAGCACTGGATCTTGACACCACATCTTGCTTCTTGCTTCTTGTTTCTTGCTTCTTGTTTCTTGCTTCTTGCTTTTTCACGATACCAGATTCCCACCAACAAAAACCAAGAACCCAGATGTGGACCTCCTATCAATTGGACATCCTGCCCAGTCAGATGTCCCTCGGTTCGGAAGTGACCCCGGTCACAGAACTGTAAGCTTTTTCCAGGGTTAGAATAGAGGTATCGTAGGATACAGATTAATACTGCATTCCAATGCGGGACTCGAGGATCTAACATGAACTGACTTACAACACTGACTGGATAAGCAATATCTGGTCTTGTCATGGTTGTTAGATAATTGAGTTTACCTACCATTCGACGATACCTGTCAGGGTGAGGAAATACCTCACCGTCACTTGGGAAAAGCTTCACACTCGGATCCATTAGGGAATCCACACTCTTTGCATTTAGAAGACCTGCGTCCTGCAAAATGTCAACCACATATTTTCGTTGAGAAATAAATATCCCGAGCTTTCCTCTAGCCACCTCGATCTCCAAAAAATACCTCAAGTACCCAAGATCTTTAGTTTGGAATTGTGTCTGCAGAAAGGCTTTTAGATCACTAATCTCAGTTCTGTCATCACCAGTAATAATAATATCATTTACATAGACAACCAGAAGAATACATCCTGAGTGGCCCGGCGAAAGAACACTCTATGATCTTTTAACACTCTGTGATCTTTTCTTGACTGTTGCAGTCCAAACTGTTGCACCGCCATGCTGAACAGGTCAAACCAGGCCTGAGAAAATTGTTTCAAGCCATAAGAGAGCGAAGGAGGTGATAGACCAAATCAGACCCCCCCCCCGAGCAACAAAACCCGGAGGTTGCTGCATATAGACTTTCTCCTGTAGATCACCATGAAGAAAAGCATTCTTAATATCTAACTGATGAAGTAGCCAGTTCCGGACGGTGACAAGAGATAGGAAAAGACGAATAGACGTCATCTTGGAGATCGGAGAGAATGTCTCAAAATAGTTAACGCCATAGGTTTGGGCATAACCTTTGGCAACAAGCCGAGCCTTCAGGCGAGCTAAGGACCCGTCGGGATTGACCTTTACAGTGTAGACCCACTTGCATTCAACTACTTTCTTCTCGGAGGGAAGGAGAACAAGATCTCAAGTGGCATTATTATTAAGGGCTGCCATTTCTTCTAACATAGCATTACGCCAACTAGGATGGGAGAGAGCCTCTGAAACACTAGGAGGCACATCAGTAGTATAAACAGTAGAGACAAAAGCATGTAATGAAGCAGGGAACCCCTTATAGGAGTCAACGTTGTTAGTAGCTTATTATTATTATATTACTATTATGTTATTATTATCCGGCGTGTGTAGGTGTATGGTTGTAATAGTGTTCTCTAAATTGATTATAAATAAGAGCTCACCTACCCATTAGGGTACGGCTTTCCATTATTCTTAACAAACGTAACGGGGGTGATCCCGACAAGTACGATAGGAGCGGCGACCAGCAATAGAGGGCTCACTTACCAGTGGAGCGGAAGGATCAACTAACGAGAGAACTGGCTCAGTAAAAGGAGCAACCAAGGATTGTGCGGCAAGAGGCGGCACCGGAAGAGGCAAAGGAGGAACAGCAGGAGCATCAGTAGAAACCCGATAGATAAGAAGATCGTTTGATGGTGGAGGGTGAGTAGACTCAGAGCCTGGAGAGAGAACGGGAGGAGACGCAGAATAGAACGGAGTAGACTCAAGGAAAGTAACGTTCCGTGACACAACAAATCGACATAACGTTGGATTATAACACCGATACCCCTTCTGATGTTGGGAACATCCAAGAAAGATATATTTCAGTGCATGGGCATCTAGTTTAGTCACCTGGGGTCGAGTGTTACGCACATAGTACACAACCAAAAATTTTAAGAGGCAGGGAGTCCACAGGCGAAGAAGGAACCAAAACAGACATCGGGGAATTACCACCTAACACAGTGGAGGATATGCGGTTAATAAGATAACATGCTGCAAGAATTGCCTCGCTCCGAAAATGATGGGGAACACGCATATGGAAAAGAAGAGCACGGGTTGTCTCCAAAACATGTCTATTTTTTCATTCCATCACACCATTCTGTTCGGGGGTATCAGGACAAGATGTTTAATGAGAAATACTATGACCCACCATGAACTCCCGCAAAGCGGTAGACATATACTCCCCCCATTATTACTACGTAACACCCGAACACGTGCCAAACTGATTTTTCACGGTCATACAGAAAGAAGTAAAGACAGATAACACTTCAGACTTATTTTTCATTAAATAGAGAAAAGTTGTACGAGAATAATCATCGACAAAACTTACATAATAACGAAAACCAAATGTAGAAGTGACCGAACTAGGTCTCCATATATCAGAATGAACCAGATTAAACGGAGCAGAAGCTCTTTTATTGACTCAAGATTGAAAAGGCACACGCAGGTGCTTAGTAAAACAACATGACTCACACTCAATAAAAGACACGAAACTCATATTAGGACAAAGAATTTTAAGACTCAACAAATCGGGATGCCCAAGATGACAATGGACATCAAGAGCGGAAGACAATGCAGAATAAGCCTGAGCAGGAGCAGCATCAAGCAGGTACAACCCTCTGGAGACCCGACCTCTACTGATAGTCCTCCTCGTCGTAAGATCCTAAAAAACACAATGATCAGGAAAGAAAGTCACTGAACAACCCAAATCATTAGTAAGCTGACTAACGGACAACAGATTAAATGGGTTGTCAGTAGTATGCAAGACATTATATAAAGGAAGAGCAAAATTATTTGTTGCAACCCTACAGCCCTCAACTGCTAAAGACGATCCATTGGCAACCAAAACGCCAGTATGACCAGGAGTCAGCTTATAATTTGAGAGAATACATGAAGATCCAACCATATGAGCAGAGGCTCCAGAATCAATGACCCAGGAATGCGAGGTGGCCACACATGTAGTAAGATTACCTGCAAAAGTAGCTGCTGGTAACTTAGAAAAACTCATACTGTGCCCAAACTGACCTTGTATATACTGGTCGTACTCAGCCGCAGTCATCTTGACAACTCGCCTGGAAGGAATAGGGGCCCCTTGAGTACTCGTCTGGCCATAGTCCTGCTGATTGTGATCAGCCGTGGCATTTGCCACCAGTGGGGGCTTCCCATGAAGCTTATAACATTCACTCTGAATGTGCTTCCGAATCCCACAATAATAACACGTACGAGTCTCACGACTGCGATCACGGTCTCCCCCACAACCAAACTTGCCACTACCACCATGACCACGATCTCGACTATTGCGGCCGCCACGAAATCTCACCATAGCAGTTTGATCAGAACTCTCTATTGGAGAGATACCACGAGACTCATCCCGATGGGTCGCCCAACTCACGCGACGGAATGTCTCAAAAAGAGTGGAAATCTTTGCCCCAGTTAGAATCTGAGAACGGGCGGAGTCAAACTCTGACTCCAGGCTAGCTAAGAGACACACCACCAGGACATGCTGTCTCTGCTTCTGAAACTGAGACAGCTGATTTGTGAACGATAAAAGACGATCAAACTCGTCGGCCAAAATCTTGAACCGCATAAAATGATCTTGAAGAGGCTTCCCGGACTGCTGGGACTTAAAGAAACATTTCATAACATCATAGAGGCGGGAAAGATCATTCGTGGAGGAATATATAGATTCCAATGAGGACCAAATCTCTCGCACTGTATCAGTATTCACCACTAGCGCCCGAACAGACTGATCCATTGAATTCAGCAACTAAATATCCGAGCATCATCCCGGGTTCAAGTCCGAAAGGTCGCTGATGTTTGTGCAGGGGGGTTATCAAACAAATGGGAATTAAGCTCCATCTCTTGAAGGGATTTAAGGACGCTCTTCCGCCAGGACTGCTGGGACTTAAAGAAACCTTTCATAACATCATAGAGGCGGGAAAGATCATTCGTGGAGGAATATATAGATTCCAATGAGGACCAAATCTCTCGCACTGTATCAGTATTCACCACTAGCGCCCGAACAGACTGATCCATTGAATTCAGCAACTAAATATCCGAGCATCATCCCGGGTTCAAGTCCGAAAGGTCGCTGATGTTTGTGCAGGGGGGTTATCAAACAAATGGGAATTAAGCTCCATCTCTTGAAGGGATTTAAGGACGCTCTTCCGCCATAGGGCATATTCATTGGCACCATCAAGATGCCGATCAACCAACCGTGTGGATGACGAGAAAACTTCTGTGGTATGCTGCCGTCTAGCATCAACCTGCGATTCGCGGGTCACCAAATTCTCCGAAATCCCTGTTCGCAAACAAGAGCCCAAAAATACCACAGATCAAACACCATAGACATACGGAATGGCCGCAGAGAACAACAGACCCTCATTGCATCATCAAGAGTCGGACATCACCAAATCGCTTGTTGGAGTGCACGCAACCCATGTCACAGATGGGTGGAGTGACGCAGTGAGGGAGAGAGAAAAAAGGAGCCGACGAGAGGCTGTTGGGGATTGGCGAGGATCAACGAGAGTTGAAGAGGGTCTCTCGGTGGTCGGCGAGTACTAGAGAGGGACTATCGGGGCTGGAGATTGGCTGTCGGAGGGCTTGCGATGGTTGGCGAGTGCTGGACGAGGGGCGACGAGTGACTGAGAAGAGTTTTCGGTGGCTGTGGAAGGGTGACGAGTGATTGGGAAAGCTTTTTGGTGGCTGTGGAAGGGTCGACGAGGGGCGGAACTGGTTTTCGGTGGTTTTGGGTGGGCAACGGTGGTTGTGTGAAGGCGGTGAAGAGCTAGGGTTGATCTAGGGTTCTAGCGCTGAAGGCTGGTTTTGGCGCTGGCGGCTGGCGGCTAGGGCTTCATGAAGGCTGCGGCTAGGGTTTCAACCTTGCTTTAATACCATGTTAGATTATGAAGAATAGAATAATGAAAGTGTATCTCATGGTGAAACGTACACACATATTTATTAAGATATGAGAGACTACAATAAATATCGTGGGCATACCCGCAGGATAATATAATTACTATAATTAATACTTAATATATTAACAACCATCAGTAGGAGAAAACTTAGCATGTAGCTCAAAGAGAGTGTCAACAATTTTATCATCACTGAGGTTGACATGTTGAATAACTTATTAATATACTTAGTTTGAGATAAAAGAGAGCTATTTGACGAAGAAGCAACCTCAATACTAAGAAAATACCAGAGGGCCCAAATTTTTATCTCAAACGTATGAAACAGATATTTCACTTCAGATATAATATAATGGTAGAATTAGAACCATTGATAATCATATCATCGACACATAAGAGCAAGAGGACGATTCTGGCAAGTATGTGGCAGTGAAAAAGAGAAGAATTATGAGGACTAGGATGAAAGCCAATATGCGTAGCAGTAGACTAATAATACTCATACCATGCTTGAGGAGATTGGTTCAAACTGTAAAGAGCACAACACAGACAACATACCAAGCTAGGAGGATGGAAAAACTTAGAGGAGGGCGCATACAAACTCTCATTGAGATTGTTAGGAGACAAAAAATAATGAGAAGCCGTACCCTAATGAATAGGTGAACACTCTTATTTATAATAAAGTTAGGAAACACCATTACATCCATACACTCGCACACACTGGATAATAAATATATAATAATAATACTACTACGATATATATCTACCATGTCCAGCTTGTTACATAAATAGGAGACACGCGGACCCGGCAAGAATTTAGTAAAAATATCTGCTACCTGGTCCTCTGTAGGAATGGACCCAAAAGTAACAACTCGTTTCTGATATTCGGCCTTAGCACTAGACCGGTATTCGGCCTCAGCACTAGACCGGGAGACCACAGTCTGTTTCTTGCTCTTCCAGGAAACCAAAATTTCACCAACAAAGACTGAGTAATCAGATGTGGATCTTCTGTCAAATGTACATCTAGCCCAATCAGCATCAGAGTACCATTCTATTCCCATATGGTCATGATCAGAAAACTGGATGCCCTTCCCCGAGTTTTCGTGCAAGTACCGAAGGATGCGTAACACTACTTGCCAATGAGGAACACGGAGATCCGATAAAAACTGACTTACTACACTCACTGGATAAGTAATATCTGGACGAGTTATAATAGTAAGATAATTCAGTTGTCTTACTGTACAACGATACTAGTTAGGATAAAAAAAGAGGCACTCCTTCTTTCGGTTCTAGTTTGACATTAGTCTTCATAGGTGAGTCCACTCCTTTAGCATTCATATATTCTGCACGCTCTAGAATCTTAAAAATATACTTTTGCTGAGAAATGAACACACCTTTCTTATTTCTGATTACTTCATTGCCCAGGAAATATTGAAGTTCACCAACACCTTTCGTCTGAAACTTAGTGCCCATGAATGATTTAAGCTCAGCAATCCCTCCACTGTCACTACTTGTAATAACAATGTCATCCACACAGACGACGAGTAATATGCATCCCGCTGAGGTATGACGAAAGAATATAGTATGATCTTTTGTTGATTGCTGAAGACCAAACTCTTGTACTACGGAACTGAAACGGCCAAACTAGGCCCTGAGAGACTGCTTCAAATCATATAGGGAGCGATTTAATCGACATACATGATTAGGGGACCTCCCTGAGCAACAAAGCTGGGTGGTTGCTCCATATAAACCTCTTCCTCCAAATCACCATGAAGGAAGGCATTCTTCACATCGAATTAATATAAGGGCCACTGATGGGAAGCAGCCAGCGATAAGAACAGGGGAATCGAGGCCATTTTCGCAGCAGGTGAAAATGTGTCAAAGTAGTCAAGGCCATAGGTCTGAGCATAGCCCTTGGCCACTAAACGAGCCTTCAAATGCTCAAGTGAGCCATCAAAATGAAGTTTGACTGCATAAACCCACTTACACCCGATCGCAGTCTTCCCAAGAGGAAGACTTACTAGGTCCCAAGTATTATTAGCCTCAGGAGCATTCATTTCCTCAACCATAGTCTTGCGCCAACCTGGATGAGAAAGAACATCAACATCAGAGCAAGGCAAATTATGCTGATCAAGGGTAGTAATACCCTGCTGGACAGTAGCCGGTAAACCACGATCGGATGTAGTATATAAGAGATGATCTCTATAACTACGGTAAGATTTGCGTAAAGCAATAGGAGGGTCACTTACCTGATCAGAGATTGGATCCGGCTGAGATACTAACTCGAGTAGAAGAGAGGTGGTGGAGCCTGGGGACACTGAGGAGTCGGCGGATGAAGAAAGAATAGGTGCCTCTGAGACAACAGGTGAAAACTCCTCGGGAATATCAATCGGAGGACTAGTCACGGGAAAAAATGTCACTGGTAAATCAGGGGAGAACTGATACAGCAGAATCTAATCTAAACCATCATCAACACAGAAGAAAGGTGGAGTAGCCGAGCCATAGAATGGAGTAGATTCAACAAACACATCTCGGGAAACAATAAATCGTCGCAAGTTAGGACTATGACTCCGATATCCTTTCTAGGTTTTAGGATATCCCATGAAGGCACATTTTGGTGTGAGAGTAGTCAACTTTGTCACATTTGTCTTGGTATCTCTCACATAGCAAACACACCCAAAGATTTTGAGTGGTAAAGAAAAAAGAATCTGCTAAGGAAGTAAAACTGACAAGGGTGTAGCACCATGTAGGACAGAGGAGGGTAATCTATTAATAAGAAAACATATGGTCATCACAGCTTCACCCCAGAATACTTTGGGAACCCGCATCTGAAACTTCAAGGCACGTGCAGTTTCTAGGAAATGTATATTCTTCCACTCAGCCACCCTATTTTGCTGAGGTGTGTCTGGGCATGATGTCTGGTGAATAAATCCATATGTACGCAGATATGAACCCAACACACCACCAACGTACTCACCTCAATTATCACTACGGAGGATTTTCACAGTTGTGCCAAATTGAGTATGGACTTCATTATAAAAGGCAGTAATCACAGTAGGTAATTCAGACCATTTTTTCATAAGATAAATATAAGTAATGGGAGAATAGTCATCAACAATAGTCACAAAATTTCGAAAACCAAATAAAGAGGTGACATGACACAGGTCCTAGTATCTGAGTGAACTAAAGAGGAAGGACTCATGGTTCTATTATTCTGTCTGAACACATATGGCACACACAGGTACTTAGCAAATCGACACGACTCACATTCTAACTGTATAACCTGACTTAAACTGGGACATAGTTTCTTTAAACTTGGCAAGGAGGGATGACCTAGCCGACAATGTATATCCAATATCTGAGACGATCGCCCGGAGCATACAACATCCAAAGTCTCATCCAGCACATATAGGCCACTTACCACCCGTTCTTTACCGATAGTATTCCTCGAAACTAGATCTTGAAAAAGACAATGATCAGGAAAGAAAGTTACTGAGCAGTTCAGATCCCGGGTAATATGACTTACAGATAGTAAGTTAAACGGATTAGCAGGAGCATGTAAAACATCATAGAGTGTAATGGATGGAGATAGGGTAGCTACTCCCTGCCCTTTCACCTCCAAAGTTCCTCCATTGGCAATAATTACCCTACTGTGTTCAGAGGTCAATTGATAAGATGAAAAAGTACCTGTAGAGTTGGTCATATGGGCAGAAGCACCCGAATATATCACCCATGATTTGGGGAAGGCCATACATGTAGCTGGATTATGTGCAACTGTGGCGAACAGAGTATCGGCTGTGTTCCCAATTCTCATATTTACTGATTGCTCTGTTCATCCTTCTGAAGACCTCAAATAAAGATGGAATATCGGACCTAACCAAGATCTGTGAACGTGCGGAGTCAAGTTGCTGGTTCACCATAGCTAAGAAACAAACAACCAAGAACTGCATCATCTGCCCTTTGAAAATCTCGTATTGATTGGTAAAAGGTACCAAACGATCATACTCATCAGCTAATACCTTGAACTCTGTGAAGTAATCTAAAAAAGGCCGCTCTCCCTGCTGTATCCTGAAGGTACTCCGCATCACATCATACAATCTGGACAAGTCGTTAGTCGAAGCAAATGTCTCATCAAGGACGGTCCACACCTCTCGAACAATGATGGCATTAGCTACCAAAACCTCAATGGAAGGCTCCATTGAATTCAACATCTTACTAAGCAGTCTGGCGTCATCCCTCTTCCACCTTGTGTATTCATCAGATCCTTTCTCAGGAGGATCGTTGAACAAATGATCCTTCTTTTCCATGCCTTTAATTGTTAGTAGGACCTTCCATAACACGTTTGTGGTCCAGTCAATCTCGAATTCACTAATCATGTGGATGACGAAAACACATGTGATTTCTTGTTTATCAGTACTCATTTGAGTTTCACCAACCCGTCTTTCAGTACTCATTGGAGAGTCACCAACCTTTGTCGAACTTTTAGTTGACATCACAATCTAGCAACAGCAAGGAACCACACGCAACCACTCCAACGCCAAATAAAACACAGTCACAACCTTAAATAATCATAAATGGACCACTAAACATACCTTCAAACTATCTCCATAGATTCAAACACCCTGTGACGACCTCCTAGACCCTCAAAACAGCAGCTAGGGTTCTTCTCAGGACTATCGGTACCCGCAGGATCCAAGTAGACAATCACGGCAGCCCCTAGAGCCTCAAAACAGTAGCTAGGGGTTCCCCTAGGGGTTGTCGGCACTTCCAGCACACACACACACACACACTGAGATTGGCTGTGGGAGGGAAAGAGGCTGTCTGCATGAAAAAGAAAGACAATCGGTGAGAGGAAGAGAGACTGATGGGGAGAAAGAGGCTCTTGACAACTTCCAGCAGCAGCTAAAGTGTCAGGAGATGGTGTCGGCTAGGGTTTCAGATGTCAGATGTGGCTGTCGGCACCTTCTAGAGATGGAGAAGGGTTTGTCGGCATACCAGGGAGGGAGAAAAGAGGCAGGTGGTGCTGGAGAGAGGTTGTTGACACCTCCAGAGATGGAGAAGGGTAGTTGGAACTGGAGGGAAAGGAGAACAGAGGCAAGTGGTGCTGGGAAGAGAGGGAGAGAAGGTTGTCGGCACTTTCCAATGGTGAAGAAGGGTCTGCCGGCGGCTGGTGGCTGTTTAGGATTAGGGTTTCATGGAGGAGATAATGGTGGCTTTGATACCATGGTAGGAGACAAGGAATAATGAGAAACCATACCCTAATAGATAGACGAGCACTCTTATTTATAATAAAATTAGGATACGCCATTACATTCATACACCCACACACATCGGATGATAAATATATAATAATAATACTAATACGATATATATCTAATAGAGATGTCCATTGAGAAATGCATTTTTAACATCAAGTTGGAAGAGAGACCATTGATGAACGGCAACAATAGATATTAGAGTACAAACTGTGGTCATTTTAGTCACATGGGCAAAGGTTTCTTCATAATTAATTTCATACTCCTGAAGAAACCCTTATAATTAGGATGACCTTATAGCCCTCAAGTAACCATTAGAGTAAGTTTTGACTTTGTATACTCATTTACAGTCAATGAGATCTTTACGTGCAGTCAATGGAACAAACTCCAAAGTACCAGTGTTATGGAGAGCAGTTAATTTTTCAGGCATGACATTAACTCAGTTAGGATCAATACATACTTCTTTATAAGATGAGGTTAAAAAATAACTATGAACATAAGTAAAAAAAGTCACAATAAGAAGATGAAAAGCCCACAGAAGCAGTGGGAGCCGGGTTAGAGTTGGAGGTTAAGGGTTAAGAAGGAGCAACCAGTCTGCGAGAATAAACTAATGGTAAGGTGGAAACATCAAAAGACCGGTAGGTGGAGGAAGAACAGTAACATTAAGGGTCGGAGTAAACTTCTCACAAGGCACATCAATTCAAATCTTTTTTAGAGATGAGAGCATATGTGGGAGGAAGAGTAAAATATGTAAAACGTTCAAGAAGCACAACATGACGAGAGACATATGGCATACTAAATGATGGGTTGCCACCACTTTTGTTGGTAAGACATCAGATTAGGACAATTGAGGCTCTAATACCACCTAACATGTAACGAGAAGTGGAAGGGAGGAAATTGAAGTTTTCACCATGGCATGCGTTAAAATTTACTAGGGGTATGCAAATAATTTGTCAACCCACTTTGACCGGTCAACTTGCAGCAACCCGCACGGTTTATGTGGGTGAGTGGGTTGAGTTGTGTGGGTTGAGTGAAAAAAATGAGGAGAGTCGATTAGTTGCATGCTATATATATATATATAATTAGGATCCATCATATGTAGAAACACAAAAATTAATATATATCCTATGCAATCAACTGACCCTCCTCATTTACAGTTACATGAATTTCATATAATTTATGAAAAAATAATTGTAGCATTCATGATTTTGATTGCTAGTGTTATATGTGAATATCTTTGTAAATATGTATTGTAAATGTTATTATCAAAGAAATTTACTTTTGTTTTTATTATTATTATTGAATGACTACTATTATTTTTAGTTGATTTTTTGGTTGACTTGTTAAATGTATATATATATATTTTTTTATTCTTTTAGAAAATACTTTTAAAAAGATAATTCTAAAATTTTACTTACTTTCAACCCACTACGCCTAAACTGCTAGTTGAAACTGTCAAAATATTTCATCTAACCCGCTAGTTTTGACAAACAATGGGTTGGTAGTGGATTGAAAAAAAAAATTACCCGACAAAAGGTGGATTTGTTGAAAATTTTCCCCTAACTCGTCTCAACCCAACCCGTGCACACCCCTAAAATTCATTATAATTTTCTTGAATCCAAGAGAAAGAAAATAGGAAACTCTAAAGTATTTTTTTATTAAATCCAAAACTCAGTCTCCTTAGCATCTAATACAAAATTTTTGATTAGATAAAAATAGGAAATCTTGATCAAATCTTCAAAAGGTAGTCCTGTGCACGAGACTCCCGCACTGTGGGGTCTAGGAAGGAAAGAATGGATGCAACTTTACCCCGCATGCGGAGAAGCCATTTTCGTGATTCAAATCGATGATGTCTTGGCTGCAATAGAACGACCTTACCACTAGGCCCACCTTTTAAATCTTGTATGAGAAATTGAGAATGTAGTATAATTCTTAGATCAAATTCCTAAAAATATGCTACACAATTTAAATCCCCTTCAATCATTTCAACTAGTCGATCCATTGATTTCCTAATTTAATAATGCGATTGCTTGGTAACCCGGCTTAAAGTTAGGGTTTTTGATTAAACTTACTTTAATCCAAAAAAGCAAAAATTTGGTTTGACAAAATTTGTAGGTGACTTAAAGCCTAAAAACTTATTTGGCTTAAAGTCATTTTAAGCCAAAAAAACAATAAGGCTTAAGGTAATAAGCCAAAAAGCTTTAAGTTAAAAATAAGTTAGAGAATTGTTTTTCACATAATTTTATATTCAATATTGATCTTGTTTGATAAATCTCAACAAGGAGGTTCTAAAAATGTAATTTTCATAAATATCGGATGTGTATAATAAAAGTTTGATATTTTTAAAAACATATAAAAATAATTTTAGTTAATAAGGAAAAAAGTAAAAAGGCTAAAAGCCAATAAACAAAAAGGCAAAAAGCTTAGGTTGCCAAACAAAGTGAACATGGTTTTTGGGCTTTAAGCTAACAGTCTGGGAACCAAACGAAGAAAATAACTCAAAAATGCACAAAATCTAGTTGCTAGAAGGTTCATCAGTTCTTATTTGACCATGATGTCAGTTATTTCGCTATGAATCGCTATCCAGCAGGTGCTTGCTTTGGCAGTAGCGCAAACAACAAAAGAATAAAAGAATTCAGTAATTTTGGCTTACCCACAAAGAGGGATAGCCATATATTTATGTTAATGGAGTAAAGTTTACTAAAAGAATGAAGAATCCACAATGTAGGAAAGAAATAATCAAAGATAACGTCATAAATTAACAAATCCTAATTTTCTAATGTGTTATTTCCAAAACTTTCCTTCAAGTTGGGACAAAGATATCAATCAAACCCTGCTTGACAATTGATGAATGGAGCAAAGATGGTTCTACTGGTTTAGTGAATATGTCCGCAGTCTGATTAGATGAACAGACAAAAAAGAGGGGGTCAAAATGTCTTGCCCGATTTTTTTCTCAAATAAAATATGTTGGATAGCTTGACATACATTATTGGACTCATTTCCTAACAGTTTAAGTTTTTAGAACAATTGGTGACTTAGCATGGTATCAGAGCTCTAACTCCATGAGGTCTTGTGTTTAAGTCTTCTGATTTGTTTTCCTATTATATTTGTTGTTGTGCACTCTATGTATTGGTGCGTCTATTCAGTTTGTTCGACTCTCCATGTGCGAAACAGAGTCGCACGGATAACTTGATATACATTGTTGGTCCCATTTCCTAATAGCTTAAGCTTTTGGGACAATTGGTGACTTAATAAAATGAATGTCCACTGTTGTATGTTTAATCCGTTTATGAAGGACTAAATCTGAAGCAAGCATGATGGCAAACTTATTGTCACAAAATAATAGAGATGTTCCTTTTTCCTCAAAGTCCAGCGTAGTAAGAATAGATTGAAGCCAAAGTATTTCACAAGTGCGCCATAGCTCGATACTCTGCCTCAGCTGAAGATCTTGAGACAACTGTTTACTTTTTACTTTTCCATAATATGAGATAATGGCCATAAAAGTACAAAAACTAGATGTAGAACGTCAATCAATTTTACTTATTGTCACAAAATAATAGAGATGTTCCCTTTTCCTCGAAGTCTAGCTGAGTAAAAATTTCAAAGCCAAAATATTTCACAAGTGCGCCATAGCTCGATACTCTGCCTCAGCTGAAGATCTTGAGATAACTACCTGCTTTTTACTTTTCCATGATATGAGAAGATGGTCATAAATGTACAAAAACCAAATGTAGAACGTCAATCAATTTTAGACCTAATATAATTCACATCAGTAAAACATAAAAGTCTAGATTAAGTATTAGCACAGAAGAATAAAGCAAGACCGGGACAGGTCTTGAGGTATTTCAAAATATAAAAAACTGTATCCAAATGAGTCTTACGAGGAGCATGCATAAATTGACTGATTACACTTATTGAAAAAGTCAGATCTGGTCAAGTATAAGTCAGATAAATCAGTCGGCCAATCAGACGTTGATATATAAATGGATTAGGTAGGAAGTAATTCTCTGTTAATATATATTAAGTATATTAAGTATTAATAATATTATGTGGAGAGGCCTACAGTATTTTGTTGTAGTCTCTCATTACTTAATAAATACGTGTATATGTCTCACAATTAGAATACACGTTTTTCCGTATTTCTTTCTCTTTTCTAACATGGTATCAGAGTCATAAAACCCTAGCCATCACAAAACCTTAGCTTCCACTAGGATCAGCCGACAACTAGAAACTCTAACCTTAGCCGCCGACCACCAGACCCTCGCCGACCTCCATCGGCCATCCAGCCGTCGTCGCCGACCCTCGTCGGCCTTCCAGAATCCCATGCCGACCACCGTCGGATTTCCCAAAAGCGTGTGCCGCCCTCGTCGACTCTTCCAAGCGCGTCACTCACCCTTGTCAACCCCTTCAGGGGTGACGACGACCTTTGCCGGACCCTCCTACGATATTTTCCACCCAGTCAATCCCTGGGGGGGGGGAACGCCGCCTTCCGTTAGCCCATTTAGGGCCTCTTGCGACCCCCCAAGGCCTGTGCCGACCACTGTAGGGTCTTCCTCCGCCTCCAACGACCACTGTCAGCCCCTCCAGAGCTTGTGCCGACCATTGTAGGGTCTTCCTCCGCCTCCAACGACCACTGTCAGCCCCTCCAGGGCTTGCGCCGACCACTGTAGGGGCTTCCTCAACTTCGCCGACGACTCCGATAGACCCTGTAGGCCCTTCCTCAGTCGCTCGGCTTGACTTTTCTCTCTTTCCCTCACTGCATCAGTCTGCTAGTGTAGTTCCATGATGTCTGTGAGTTTGATGATGCTGTGAGGGTCCAGTGTGGTCTTTTGTTATACCTCCGTGTGAATTGAGATTTGTGTTTTTTGTGGTATTTTTTTGGTCCCCTTTTTGGTGAACAAGGATGTCAGAGGATTCCGTGACCCTCGAATTCCAGATTGAAGCTGGTCGGCAACATACCACAGAGTTGTTCTCGTCATCCATGTTATTATAATTATATTAATTTTATTATTATTATTATTTTTCGGTGTGGTTGGACACACAATTTATTATTGTATGGTTTCGTTGTTCTATAAATAAATCGTTGCGTACCCTATTGGGATTAAAAGCCTTCATTCAACCTAATCATGTCTATTAACATGGTATCAGAGCCACCAGACCTCTGGTAACCCTAGCCGCCACCTAAACCCTAGCCGCCAGACCCAAATCGTCGCCGAAAACTACACACCAGTAGCTCCAGTCGCCGACAGTCCCAAACCAAACCCTCGTCAGTCGTTGACGCCAGTCGCCCCACCCCAAGACCCTTACCGACCACCCACGATCCTCGATAACCATCCAACAACCCTCGCCGACCTCTTACAACCCTCACCGGTCACCCAACGACCCTGGCCAGACCACCCTAGCCCCTCGCCGCACACCCAGCGAGGATCATCGTCTCTCGTCGTTCATCCAGCAAGGCTCCCAGCCTCTCGTCGCACCACCCCTGGCGCCGAAACCCACCAACACCACCACCTCTAGCGCCG
>JAOTRH010000022.1:18109227-18140577 GCA_034768845.1 Heliamphora exappendiculata
AAAAAGGTAAAGAAAAGAAAAGGTTTTTCAATAAATCCACCAAAGGTTCTCAATATTAATTAAGTGATCAATACACTCCAGAAGACATATTAAATATACAAAGCATGCCAAAATATAACTCCTCCGTACATGCAAGAACACTAAAGCCACCGCACCTAAAAACATATTACAGTGCAGAATAGATTACACTAACTCTGGACATATTACACTAAATTTGAGCCATGAGAGCTTTAAACATGACAGGATTGAGGATTTCCATATGATGATGAAAACCATTGCAGATGCAGATGATAGATTCATTCTACTATGTGCCTTGCATGGGAAGCATCATATCATATGTTGAGCCTGTGCCTGCAAATATCAAGGAACAACAACTCTTAACATACGTACTCACAAGAAAAAGCACGGCGATAAAAGGTGTTAGTTAAAAATTAAATTTCAATTTTTAACATATAACTTAACAAAAAAGTAGCGAAAATTCAAACGAGTGTGCTTCTGACAAAGAGTTGAAAAAATTCAAACGCATGTGCTTATGATTTTTTGTTTGTTAGTTCTTATTCTAAATTAACAAGTACAAATTATACTATTTGAATCTATAAATTTATAATTGTAACAAATATTTATAATTTCTCTTGGAGTCATAATTACATCTTTTCAACAACAATTTATAAGTTCACAATTTCAATTACACAAAAAAACAATCTCATTCATCCAACCCTTAAGAGGATTGTGCAATTAAAAAGAAAACTACAATCTATAGTAACTAGAGATGACATCATCATAGATATAGCATGCATATTTAAGGGACACCATGGATTTAGAAACATCATCAATTACCATTACTCCAAAGAAAGAAAAAAAAAGAAAGAAAGAAAAGAACTCAAAAAAAAAAAAAAAAAAAGAAAGATAAAACATCACAAATCCTCCAAAATTTTTGACCAGGTATGAAAATATTGTCAGCTTCTTAAATCGACACAATAAGAAAGTATTTCCGGCTTCTTTATTTTTGCGTCAGTGCAGCAGCTAGACAAGGGCATTGGAAATTCTTTCACTTTTCATCTTCCTTAAGACTTTTCTGTGTATTTATATTCTCACCCCCACTTCTGCCTAGGAATACCCAGAAACAAAACTATCTTTTGCAATTGGTCACTTCCACTACTTAAAATCTACACTCATCCTTTTTTCCATTTTGTGAACGAATTCTACACATGTAATACATACAAAGATCTCAATAAAAAATTGGCAGTGATAATCTAATTTCCTAATTTCAATTCTAAAGGTTTTCCATTGTAGATGAATGCGGCTATAGTTCGTGAAGGTTTTCCATTGTAGATGGTTGTACAATGGTTGTAATAATGTCCAAACATACAAATATATTGCTAATAAGCCGAGTTACATATGTCAATTACTACAACACATGGGGTGCACACGACACATACAAGCACTGGTTCAATTCATTTTTATGGAAAACTGGGGCAAATTGCACAACAGTTTGCTACTCACAACATTAGAGTCTAACATGACTTTAAAAAAAAGAAGAAGAAGAAAAGAAAAGAAAAGAAAACAAGGATGAAACAAATGGAAAAACAGATTTCATACAATATGCAAAGCACCCTGATTGGATGATACCATCTTGCTAAACACTCACTGATAAAGTGGCATATGCAAACAAAATGAAGACATAACAACAATTGAAGGTACTATTTACTATTTTTAATCCAATTCAAATATTTAGACATTCAAAACAAAGAACAATATTACTATTCCAGATATAAACAAGATTAGGGGTCCCATGGTTGTTGGGTTGTAAAATTTATTCTGTTAAAATATTTGAAGAGATAAAGTTTATTTCACCATTTCAAGGAGTTGTCATGTCAAACACCCCTACGTTCATTTTGGAAACTTCATTTGCATCTTGTCCGCAATTTGTGAACAAGACAAGCCCTCTGTCATTCAAACCTATCTACTACAATATCCTCAAGTAGATGTGGTTATCAGGAAATATTATACATGTTTTGGCTTGATGTTTTGCAAAGGCAATTCAGTGCTTTCACATGTACCAATAAGTCTTTAAAAAATCCCTGAAGGAATCATCACACTTGCAATCAGAACAACGTTATTGTGCACACATGATGTCACCCATGCATATGTTATGATGGAACCATAAGTCAAAACCAATCAGCAAAGTAATCACATAAGAACACAAGAATTTATATGATTCAAATTGAAGCAAGCGTCCACTGGAAAACCCGCAAATACCCCTTTGTATACAAGAACTCTATAATACCGAGATTTGGTTAAAACATATCTAATACAAAATAATGGGTTGGAACTATCATCCCCCCTAAATAGTCAGGTGACTCAGGTGTGGAATAAAATGTAAAAGAGGATGTTTGTGGTATTCGTGTATTTTTTCAACCCCAAAGTATCTATATTATCCTTGCTATTTTATGATTCTATGACAACTGCAATTTCTCCATAACATGCTCGGTATGTAGAGATTTATCTATTGATGTGTCCATTTTTCAAGGTTGCAGTATATCTGTTTTATCAGAGCACATATTCTGTCGCTAGGAAATATAAGATTCAAGCTTACCGTGCCTCAGTAGTCCAAAAAGAGGATTTATCATAAGATGTATGTTGTAAATTGTGTAGTCATAGAGTTCTTGAGTTCTTTAGTATTCATCCTTTATGATTTAACTTTACAATAATCAAAATTGATTTCTATAGAAAATATGATTTTTCTCCACACCCCCCCCCCCCCAAAATAGAGATTTCATGTACATAACCAAGCAAAGAGAATAGCAGGACTCAAAGAAAAAACTAAACTCCTGATTTAGAGTCTTACGCTATGTTATATGGACTTAGGTACGAGTGTTCGGTTTAAGTAGGTCTGGAAACCCTAAATTCATATGAGATTTTCAGATTCCAAGACACTAGGACACGTCTAGACTTCATACTTATAATTAATTTATTTATTGCGGTAAATGATATTTACAAACTAACATGAATTACTTTATGTATAAAATTAGTCTTATGTATATTACTAAATAAAGTGAACTTTTAAGCATATTTAAGGATCCATGTCTAATTAAACAAGTGAAATGCATGCCTCATAAGCCATACCCTCGCTAAAGTGTCAAATGTTCAATGCAAGTTCTTCAAAAAGAAGAGACCGTATAACATGTCTTCTTCCTAGAAGCTTGCTAATTATGCCATATATGCATTTCAATAACTTCAATAGAAGGTTGATCGGCGATAATCTCACAATTTTGGAGGCTTTGGAAAAAAAGTGAAGTGAGCATATTGGTTGAGATGCTTGTGAAACAAAACTGGTAAAGCAGGCATGTCAATATATCCCACATCAAAAGTTTATATAGCTTTAGGAAATTTTATGTACAATGGTTTTGAGATTGTTAAATGCACGTATAGATGTGACAAATCATTTCAAGGAATCATATTAGATGACATGAGGTCGTGCATTATATATATGTGCGTGCGTGTGCGCGTGCGCGCGTGTTAACTATTAAGTCATTAATTGTCCCTAAAATATAAACTGTTAGAAAATAAGTCCAATAATATATACCAAGTTATTCAATAAATATCTTGTCTTTGAGTTGTTTCATTATACTATGTCTTGGGGCTAATGCATATCCATAAAAAAATGTCATGACGAATATGCTAAGTGAGGTGGGATGCTATAACATAGGCCTCAAGTTTTCTTTAAAAAAAAAGCTTCAACATAGGCCATGTTTTATAAGGGGAACAAATGATTGGCAAAGTTAATAATCACGTGGAGGCCACATGGCTCCCACATTTTTTTTTCTGTCTCCAAAGTTCGTTTTTGTTTTGGAAAGAGAGGTCAGAGTATCGATTTGATCAAATAAGACAAACCTTGAAATTGCAGAATAGGAATAGCACCCCACCCATGGTATTATTAATCAAACCCCTCGAACTAGGTTTTCCCTCTCATTGAACCATCAAAATTTAGTTTAGCTTTTCAATATCATGCCAAATCATAACCAAATCAAAGATAGTACTAATACTCTCTATAATTTGAACCTGTTTGGGAGGTCTAGAAAGTTTGTTTTTAAAGATGTTTAGCTTTGTTTTTGTTTTGGTTTTTTTTTTCAAGGATAGATTGTTTGGGACAATTTGTTTAGAGTAGTATTTTTTTTTTGGGTTAAAATATCTAGTATGTCCTTACTTTTAGGCTGTAGTGCTTATTTGGTATACTAACATGTTTTTTTTAATTTTTAAGAATAGAGTTGACTTTTTAATTAAGGGTATCATAGTGATTTCATTCAAAAATGTTGGTGTGTTTAGGATGCTAATAAGTTTTTTTCTTAAAAAAAGAAGTAAAAAAATGTTTATGGGCTTTTTAAAGATACCAAATGATATAGCTTATATTTTTTTTCTTTTTAATTTTTAGCGATGCCAAACAAGAGCTTACTAATCCCATCAAATAGCTTACATACTACTAATCCTTTCCAAAATATAACAATACGACGAACCTTTTTAAATTCGTGAATTATATAACGATACGACGAACCTTTTTAAATTCGTGAATTTTATAGCAGTTATCAAATGAGGCCTTAGGCCTTAAGCATATCTTTACAAAGAAAATTAGTCTATGTTTAGACTAACTTTTTTGAGAGTTTTTTTTGTTTAAAAACCTACAAAAAAGCTGGCTTGTTTTGTCTCAGCTGACTTTTTCTATATATTTTTACATCTACTTTTTTACAAAAAAAATTAAAAAGTCAAAAAAATACTAGTCCAAACATAGGCTTAATATCCTTCACAGCACCTTATAGATATTGATGGATATATGGTTCTTCCATTTTATGTGTCAGTAAATTTTTCGAGATGATTTTTGAGCTTATCCATTATCTTTACAACAATTAAGTTCATTCGATCAAACCAAACCACAACCATATATGATATATTTGGCAATATAATCATGGACCCTCCAATGGTATACAAGTTAACTAAACAACTATTTCCCATCCCACTACAATTCTAAGCTTTGAGACCAAGGAAACCCCTCAATTCTCTCTCTTGATGTTCAATATTTATTTGTATCCTAGGAAAGTCAACACATCACATTGAAAAGGAGAAGTTTGAATTCAAGTGTAGCCACAATCACTAATGATTTTTTTTTTTTTGGGTAATTACAATGTGCGGTGACTCACATGTAAAATTAGAAGTGACGGATAGAATCAAGAATGGCTAAGGATCGAGAATCGCTAAGGGTGTAGGACAGCCACATTTATTGAACAAAAGCTAACAGAAGATGAGTAATTTAGATACATTTTGAGGCACATGTTAAAAAATGGTTGATTTTAAAGGTAATTCCCCAATGTTGATCATTGATAATAGCAGGCGCTAAGGGTGCTTGAAGGGATAGACTAACCATAAGTCAATCTTTAGGCATAATAAGAATGAAGTGACCACTCTCAAACTTAAACCGATTAACATGGGCTTTTACTGCACACCCATGACCCAACCGAAGTTGCATGAAGTGGAAGCGGAAGAGAGAGAGCGGGGGTTGCAAATTGTTTTTAGAATAAAACCTATGTAACCATGAAGTGCTACAATGAAAATGAGGTAATTTTATAAATTGATAGCTATTACTGATTTTTCCATACTTCGTATTTATTCTTTTGTAACTTTGGGATTCACATGTCGAGAGGTTTTATACTTTTATCCAATTTATCCAATTTAGAACTAAGTGTTTTCTCGATGGGAGCAAGTTTCTAACGAGATTCATGCTGGAGATGTCAAATCAAAGTTCTAGAGTAGATTGGTCACTCTCATAACTCCAACAACTAAGCACCCCACCAATAGCCCCTATTTCTAGCAGCAATTGGAAAAAAAAACAAGAAGAAAAGAAAGCCTGCACCTCTCTTAATTCCTATTCAAGGCCTTATGAACGCCCATTGAACAACATAATTTTCCTCTATATTTGGCATTACCATGCATCAGAGGTCATGCTGGAAGTAATTAGGAATTCCTCATCAACAATGCATCAAGGATACCATTATAGGCTACATAAATGTTCGCAATGACTTAAAGAAATACTTTTCCAACTCCCACGATTTGCAATTTCTCTGAGAAATTGGCACAAAATCTATTAACTCCCAGAGATTTGATTTTGTTCTTCTGAAAGGGGAAGACTTTAGACCACCCTGTTGACGGCTAACACCCATACTGGAAAAAAAATAAGTATTGCACTTTTTGTCTGTTTGAGTGCTACAAGAAGTAAATTTCTAGTTAAGGTTTTACTGTTATTCTTTTTAACAAAACTGATACTAAATTGTCAAGATTTGTACCCTGTACGACGACAATACGGGCAAACTTATGACGTCTCTTAAAAACGAAACAAAAGAGGTTTCAATAATATCTGTGTACGTGGGCTCACAGAGAGAGAGAGAGAGAGAGAGAGAGAGAGAGAGAGCTTACTTGAGAATTCCCATAATTCATGCCTTGAGAAAATGAGCCTTGATGTGCAAGCTGTACAAACAATGATGGAAGACGTTGGCAATAGTAAGATAGGATGACTTTCAATCCAAACCAACTGCAAAATAAACTGAACATCATATAAGACACTCCAAATATATGTACCTGGGCATTTGGACCAGGTTGAACTCCATCTTTTCTGGAAGATCCTTCCCCACCCTTTCCTGATCCCTTGGTGTCACCCTAACCAAATTCAGAATGGCAAACTAATTTTTTTGCAGAAGCCACAAAAAAGTGAAACAGACTTCAAATCTATACATATATGATATATACATATACGAAGTAAATTAAAATCTACCACCTTTACATACCTCCATCTACGACATCCCGTTGAATCCAGAAACAGAACCAAACAAAAACAGAGAACTTTTACTTAACCAGGCATACAAATCAAACTTCTATACGCATAAGATAAAAGAAAAGAAAGTGCAGAAAAAAAAAACACCTCTCTGTATCGAGACAAGTACACTTTGAGCGGATCTATATAATCTTCAAAGCCTAAAGTTGCCATAGCCCACAGCAGATCATCCCCATTGATCGTCTTCCTCTTCTCTCTCTGGCACTTATCGCTCGCCCTTTACATCCAGTCGCCAAATCACCTTTCATTAATCAATCGGGAGCAAAAAAGACACTAACAGTTATCACTACACAACTATAAATAAATCAAAGTCCTACTCGCTGGTGATGAAGCTGATGAACTCCGAGACGCATTCTTGCACGGTCTCCTTCGCGTCCTTAGCGATCTTCCCGTTCGCCGGAAGCGCCTTCTTCATGATCCGACTGATATTCGCGATCGGTAGAAACCTGTCCTGCTCGCGGACGTTCGACCGGGGGCTCTGATCGCCGCTGTCGTGGCTCCCACCGCCAGGACTCGCCGGAGGAGCGTCGGCCATCGCCGCGAAAACCCTCGGTTGACAAACCAGAAAAAACTACACAACAAGAAGAAGGATATCAACCGAAAAAAGAACCGCATCTCTCGATCGCAACAAAACCCTAACTCCGCCATTACAGTGAGTTGATATAGAAAGAGGATGTTCAGAGACAGAGAGAGAAAGAGAGAGAGAGAGAAGGAAGTGAAGGGAATTGCTTACCGATCGATGTGCGGAGGTAATTTGTATTTGGGCGCGAGATTTAGATCGATGGGCTATGGAGGACGAGAGAGGGTGGGAGTGAAATCGGACGCTGGAGAAGAGGAGAGAGAGGAGACGACTGAGATGGGATCTTGAGTTCGAGCTCTGTTTTATCATCACCGTCCGTTGTTGGCTTGGTTTGTTTGTTTGTTTGGTTTTTTTTTTTGTTTTTTAAATTTTATGATATTCTTAGTAATTTATAAATTATAATTATAATAAAAAATTACGAGTTTTTAATAAAATTTATAATTTATAATAAAAATAAATAATATATAATTAAAAATTATAATACAAATTATAAATATTTAAAAATAATTATAATTTATAATTAAAATAAGTAGAAAAAAATTAAAAATTAGTGCAGAAGGTTGCCAAACACCCAAGGACTCTGTCATCCTGCTTTTCTGTGTTTCTGCTCTGGATAGGGTTCGTGGATTTGATTTGACCACGTGCATTTTGACGAGCCTGAGACTGTGCAGGCCTTGGCAATACGACGACGTCTACAATTCATAAGTTAGAAAATTATAAGGACTTGTTTGATATTTTGCATATGAGAAGATACGATGAAAAGAATTAGTAATATTGATGGTCTTATATATATTTTAATATATAAACGAATTATGTATGAAATTATATATACAGTAAAAAATTTAATTTATATTTAACTGTAATAAGATAAAAAATAAAATAAAAATTATAAAATAAAATAAAAATTAGTAATTTTTTATTTATCAAAATTTTAATTGGAATTCCACAATAGAAGGTGGAACTTATAATATTAAAAAGATAAAATAAAAATAAAAAATTGATAAGTGGCGCCTTATTTATTAGTTCAATTTTTCTTCCCTAATCTTTTCAAACAAACTAAGGCCTTAGAGTTTAACTAACATAAAAATTTAATTATTTTTTTTAATTTTTAATTAAAAAAATTATTTAAATTTAATTTTTTTAATAAATTATTTTTAAGCTAATTTTTTTAAAAATATTATTGTCATTTATATAATATCCCTATTGAAAGTTTATGCAGAAAAGTCCTTGAAAATGTACAAGCTGTCACTCAAATGCGGAAAAATTTGTAAAATCTCATTGTATGAATAAGTTTTTGAGCTTCACTGGCTATTTTAGCTAAAAAGTTAAAATTTTAGCATAAATTTTTTTATAAAAAAAGTAAAAAATTTAAAAAGTCAAAATAAAATATTAATTTTTAAAATATGTTATTTAAACTTTTAATTCATTCTAAAAGATAACAATACTTTTACTTATTGACTATATATAAAGTTTGTTTGACAATTAATTTTAAGCTAACTTTTTAATTTTAAGCCACTTTAAATTAAAAAGTTAAAAATTTATTTAGTTGGAATATGCGTAACTTTTAAGTCAAAGATTTAAAGTGCCTCTTAGCCCAGAAAATAAAAAAATTTACTTAAAATTATAATTTTTGAAAAAAAATTAGATAATTTTATATTTAATATGGATATTATTTGATAGATTTTGACAAGTAAATTTTAAAAATATAATTTTTATAAAAATTATATATCTATAATAAAAGTTATAATAATTTTTAAAAATAAAAAAAAATATAAGTAAAAAGAAA
The DNA here is from genome assembly GCA_034768845.1 of Heliamphora exappendiculata. Taxonomy (NCBI): domain Eukaryota; kingdom Viridiplantae; phylum Streptophyta; class Magnoliopsida; order Ericales; family Sarraceniaceae; genus Heliamphora; species Heliamphora exappendiculata. The sequence goes on from JAOTRH010000022.1 coordinate 18,118,471, forward strand.
AAAATAAGGTTAAAAGTGTTTGAATTGAAAAATAAGACTTTTTAACTTTTAAAACTTTAAGCATAAAAAACTTTTAAGAAAAAAAATAAAAAATTTAATTTTAAGCCAAATTCCAAACGAGACCATAATTGTTATAATCAATTACATAAAATGACAATACTATCATAAAATTAACTTTTTACTTAATCAACTAATTTTTAAAATTTTAATTTAAAAATTAATTTACCAAATAATTTATTTTCAATTTAAATAAGTTTTTTAACTAAAATATTAAAAAGAAGCTAGTTGATAAGTTTACAAAAGACAATAACATTGATGTTGACATCTTTCTGTCAATTTAATAGTTGGTATCACTTCACCTTCAATTAATGACTAAAAAAATTATATTTTTAATTTTTTTTTAAAACTCAGTTTAAGTTTGGCTTAATTTTTTATTTAAAAGCCTTTAAAAACTCTTTATTTGACCTCAATTAACATTTTTTATATTTTTTTATATTTATTTTTTATAAAAAAAATTAAAAAACCAAAAAACTTTTTAAAAAAATACTAATCTAAACACAAACTTATTACGCGTACAACTATCTACCCCTGTGGCACTCTCACTCCCTTATATAAAAAGTACATAAGATTTTATAAATCTATATAATAAGGTTTTATTTGGTAAAAAAATTATTTTTACAAAATAATTAGTATATTCAAATTAATTTAAGAATATTATGAATTAAATTATTAATATATTATTTTTTATACTGAATAGTCTTTGATTTAGAATGAGATAAATTAAAGATAAATATTACAATTGTTTTAATTACTCAAAAAAAACATATTACATTGTTTGATTTTAAAATGTTTGGGTGGAATTAGATTTAGTAATGTACAAAATCTCTCTCTCTCTCTCTCCAAGTCATGAATTGCGTTATGCGAGCTCTCTCGACTTTGGAGAGTGTAACAGCCAATTAAAGGCCGAACGAAATTTTAGAATTGAGTGTCAACTTTGTGAAGACCCAACGAAGGCTCGGCAAAGGCCCAAAGACCCATGACCCACAACCGAAAAAGCCTAACAAAGTTCTAGAGCCTTAACTTTGTTGCCGTCGAGGGCATGTGCACCGAGTGGTCTAGAACCTCGGCTTCATCACCATTGATCTTAATGGAGGTTTTGTCTACAACAATACATATTTAAAGAAGGATCAGTGGTTGGTAGTGATAGGTTCTCTCATTGATGAAGAAGGCAAAAATGTAAATGGTCCCTTATACCTTATAAATGATAGCTCTTGAATTGTTAAATCCGCCCTTCATGTAAAAATAACTCTTGATATGAGAGACAAAAGTGATTGAGGAGGATATAATGTTTCACACAAAATAAGTAGCCAAACACAATTATATAAGGAATTATATGATAATAGTCCAATCTTACCTTGTTTAGCCTAGCATCAAATAGGACCTAAGGGACAAGAACATTAATGTTGACATATATGTGTCAATTTAAAAGTTAATAATTTGATATTATCTTATTTTATGTTCAATCAAAACATAAGATGAAGAGTTCATTTTGTTTCTTTTTAAACTCATTTTTACTATTTTTGACACTCACTCTTACGTCTCTCTACACCTATATAGTGTTTAAAAATATAATTAATTTTATATATTATTTTGTTTGCGTGTATATTTTTTTCGTTGCAGGTAGTTAGAATTAAAAATGAGTTTTGTGATGAGACTAGTGAAAGTCTTTTACTACATTAGTACCCTTAATAATTAAGAAATATATTTTATTATTTAAAATTAATTTTATTATTAAATTATTCAAAGTGACTTTAAGCACTAACAACTTCTATACAATTTAAATAGGAGAAAAAAGTTTCAGTATCGTGTAATTCTATTAATACTTACAATTGGATTAAGTACACTTATTTTTTATTTTGAGAATTTTTTATATTTTGTGAAATTATTAAAATGAATAAAAATCTAAATCTAATGTCTCACATGTCTGACTCCCTCTTCATCATCTCCTCAACTCCGACAGGCCTCTCACCATTGGCGGTGTGTGCGCCCTATGCCACTGTTATTGGCCTTTTTTTTTTTGTCATTATTGGCCCTTTCCGAGCGTCCCTCTCATTTTCTAGTCTTATTGTAACCTTTTTTTTTTTAATTAATTTTTTACTTAACCATCATTTTCTGAACCAATAGTGAAGAAATAACATATATTTAATATACCGTGTTTGATTTGGGAGAGAATGAATACAGAGTGATAGAATTCTATTTGATATTTTTAATATTATCCCTATGCTATAACTATCTACTCAAGTACATACGAAATAGCCAATTGAAGCAACCAGTAAATAAATAAGTAGGAGCGTTAATATGATTTTTTTCTAAAATTTTGGAATGGTAGCCCAATTGGCCACTTGGATAACCGGTTGAAGTTGCTAGTTAAGTCCATTTGTCCTGTCTTCAGCGATAGTTTGGCAATAAAACAAAAAGACAAGAATAATAATGGTATTTACCTTTTGATTTAGGTGAATTAGATTGAGATTTGAGAAAATTAGATTGAGGTAGGTATTAATAATCTATCACTTTTAATAGGATTGATAATCCAACTCGACTACATTTTGTAGCAACTAAACAAAGAATTGTTTGGTCCACATATTGGTAATCTAATCTCATGCTCCATAACAAGAATCAAACGGGGCCTAAATCTAGGCCAATGGACGTATGAAGATAGTCATTGACGGGTGGGGGTATTGGGAGATGTTTAGCAATGCCAATGTAAGGCAGAGAGGGTCAAGAAGAATTGAGTATGGTGTGACAAATTGAGCGTGGTGTTCCAATTAGCGGGAGGTTTACCAGAATTGAGGATGATGGTGGTGAGAAGAGAGACATGAGAAAATAGATTTAAATTTTGAGATAATAACAATTATCTCTATTGAGATCTAAGTTTATTTATCTTTATTGAGATTTAAATTTATTATAAAAAAAATTTTCGTAGTATTTGAAATTACACTGACCCCATTTGTCAGTGTTTTCAAAGAGATAACGTTGACTAAAAATAATATTTTATTATTTTACTTCTACAATTAATTAAAAATTTATAAAATTAAAATTCCCAATTCCACCAGGCCGCGCCACCCACGCCTCAGCCAAACTACTGCCGAGCATTACACACTGCTGCCGACACTGGACCACCACAACGTCATCGCTGCTACCCGTTGCCGCCACCCTCTGACGCCGCTGGCCACCACCAACCGCCGGTGTCCCTCTCATTTTCTCTCTCCCACCTCTCTCTCATACCTCTCGGTTCTCTCTCTCGCTCTCCTCCCTCCACCGCCAACTACCAACCAACATCCACTACCACACCAATATTAACCCTTTTCCTTCCTATGTTCTTCTCCTCTTCCTCTGGTCTTCAGTATAACGATGATGGTCCTAAGTTCACCAGCATAACCACGCACGCCAAATTCACTTGTAGATAGACTAAAACCGACGCCAAACGGATCGAAATTGCACCGCAGAACCAAAGAAAATAGTTTGAATTGTAATTGATTTCGAACCCTAGAACTCGATTTCGTGGGTTTGTGTGTGAGAGAGATGGGCCAATAGTCGCTGATCTGCAGCTTCGTGGCCAGGGGAGCGACGGCAAGGGGTCACTAGTGAGGAATCGACGGCGAGAAGGGATAGCGACGGGGGAGGTTTGTCGACCACAGGTTGTCGATGGGGAGAGGGGGTAGCGACGGTGGCTCTCACCCCCAAATAAGCCCCAATCTCTGAAATTAGCAAATTTTCCACCAGCGAAGCTTGTGTGTGTGTGTGTGTGTGTGTGTGAGTGAGAGAGAGAGGGAGGTTTGGCGACGTGGGTGGGTGCGACGGAAGCGATGGAGGGCGGCGGTGTCTCAGGTGGCGACGGCGAAGACGAGGTGTTACGAAAGCGACTCTAAAGCAGAACGGGAGAGAGAGAGAGGGAGGGAGAGGGAGTTTTGGAGCAGAACGGCGAACGACAGTTTCGATGCACAGTTTCTACAGTGGGGAACAATGTGGAGAGAGAGAGAAAGAGATGTAAGAGTTTTGGAGATCAGATCGGCGAATGGCGGCAAACGACAGTTTCAACACACAATTTTGATGGCAACGAACGACATGGAGGGGGAGAGAGAGAGAGGGAGAGAGAGAGAGAGAGAGATGTAAGTTTTGGAAATCAGATATGTGGAGATCAGATATGTGAACGATGGCGAACGGCGATGAACGACGCACGGTTTCGACGGTGGCGACGGTGAACCAATTAATTTTTCTGAATTAGTAAGGGTAAAATAAAAAAAAAATTTAATGGTAAAATTAATTTTCTCCGTTAACTAACAGTTAACTAATGAGTTATAATGAAATATAAAAATAAAGTAGAAGAGATAACAGTATAATTTTAGAGACCACAAAAAAATTCTCTGTAATAAATTTAAATATTAAAAAAGATAAATGTAATTATTTCTTAAATTTAATCAATTTTAATAATTTACAAATATATATAAAAAAATATTAAAAATAAAAAAAGAGATGTACTTTGTCCAATTGTATATGTGAATAGAATTACCCATTAATTCCATCTCTCTTTCTCTCCCCTCTCAATATTTTAGTGCTTTCTCTTTTCTCTCTCTTCCCTCTTTTCTCTCATTCTTCCCATTGGTCTCTTTCTCTCCATCTTCTCCCACGAGTTTTTCTATGATTCCTATTTTTGAACATAATATCTATATAAACTATTAACAATTAAGTCAATCATTTATATTAAATAGTTAAAATTAGGGTTTAAAAAACAAGATTGTGTTGACAAAAAAAAAAGAGAAAATTATAATAAATTTGAAAGTAAAAAGTTTTATTTTAGCTTACCACCACAAATAATTATACTTCCGACTTAATATCATATCACCTTAGCTAGGATTCAGTAAGACACTGAATGCACCTTTATTACTTTATTAAACTCTCTTGCATTTTTTTTATTACTTCATCTTTCTTCTCTCTTCTTACATTAAAAATAATCTATCTTTTTCAGGGGAAAAAAACTTGGTAAACAGAATTCTCCATTTTCTTTAGTAAAATAAAATAATAATAATAATAAAAATAATTATATAAAACAAAATTGAAAACGTCTTCCCTTTCATTTTGTTTTTTTTTTTTTTGTTGAGAAAACCTACTTCCATAAGAAAATATTATCTTTAAATGAAACAAACAGAACAGTTTTCTTCTTTTGAATTAATAATCAATTTGTAATCTTTTTGCGTATTCTTTTTTAATTATTCCATATCACATTAAGAGATTTTGCATTACAGCGTTATGTATATTATATATATATATATATTTGTTTTTCAAAATTAGAAATAATTATTCAATGTTTTAATTATGATCTCGTAGTGCTACAATAGCTTTAAAATCTACATGATTATGTGGAGTCTATCTCAAATATATAGAGCCACTCTCTGATTGTATCTTTTGAGAGCTCATATGGAGCTCATCCCTAAATATTGAGTGCCACGCTAATTGTATAGCTCCCAAAAACTTATAATACCCACAGAGATATAAAAATAACCCGAAATTCATGGGATTTTTTAACCTGGCCCAAGCCCAACCAAGACTCAAAACCTAGCCCAAGCCCATCCGAGGCCAAAGAGTAGTAGGTTGAGCCTAGGCCTTACCCTTCAAACCCATTAGCCAACCCAAGCCCGAGACCCAAACCAAACTTTAGTACCAAATCCCAAAAGTAGCTCAGCCCAGTATTCAATTTTATTGTATTTTTTATATTTTATTATATAAAAAAATAAATACAAAAAGTTAAATAACAATAAAAATAATAATTATTAAAAATTTATATTTATAAACTAAAACAAATATAATAAAATAATTATTTATCAAATTATAACTAGTTTACAAAAATAAATTTAAAATGAACCATTATTATTAAATTACAAATTCCTATTGTATTTAAAGTTATAAATGAGTTTATAAACATAAACTTAGAATAAATTATTGTTCATTAAATTATAAATAGTATTACATTTTAAGTTATTATATAAAAACAATTAAAAATAATTATTACTATAAGTTAGTTAATAAATTAAAATAAATATAAAAACACATAAACATTAGTGTCCAAATTTTTTTTAAAATAACAACAAATATTTAAAAAAATAATTTGATTTTTATAAAAAAGCTCAAGCACAAGCCTGAATCCCTAACCAGAGAGGCCTTTATATCCTATATTGCCAAGCTTGGACCTCTCCCCCTTCCAAAAAAGAAAAAAAACACAACCCAGTTCAACTCAAAATTTGGTAAGAGCCCTACAAACTCAAGTCGGGCCGAACAAAGGGATTGGCTGGCCAATGCGCCAAGCCATTTTGCATCCCTAGTGCCAAGTGATCAAATTTATTGAAGCATTGAATAATTTTTACAAAACAAGGGGAAAAATTATGGTACAAAGGACTCTTCCGAGCATTGCACCAAACACAAGATTATTTTTTTGTTTAATTTATTTTTTTACCTTCGGATTAAGATCTTTAAGTTTCTTAAATTACAGAAATAAAAAAAAATCTAAATCAAAACAGAAATATTCACTAAATAGAAAAATAAATAATATAAATTTCATATTTTAATTATAACAACAAATCTTGTTACTTGTATCAATAAGAGATGTCAAAAAAACATAACTAAAAAATAAAAATATATACTACAATTTCCTTAGGAAACCAAAGTTTCCCAATAGAAGCTGTTAAAGGAAGTATATGGCAAGAGCTAATTTACCCACATCCTGTGGTAAATAATAAACTAAAAGCCAAACACATCCACACAGTGGCTACGGAGAAAATTGAAGCTCAAACTACAAACCAAGCCAAAGCAAAATAATAAACCACAAAGAGATTAAAAGGAGAGATTCTTGAATAACATACCAAAATTGTAAATGTCTAACTCTCGACCTGTTTAAACTAAAATTTTGTTCAACCAGCAAGAAAATAGCAACACTGAAAGAGACATTAAGAGAAGTAGCTATGATTCCAGAAATTCCCTTCCCACCTAACTAATTCAAGTCTCAAAACTTCCAAAAAGAAATCAAAACAAATGGACACAACTTGAGGAAACAGAACAAATAGATAAGATTATGGACCAGAAAGAAGGCAACAGATAGATTACTCTGCAGAGACTGTCAACCACTTTGAGAAGTTCTCAAACTCGGCGTAATCACTGTCGGATATCATTGTCTTGTACCACGCCTTTCCAGCAGCCTTGATTTTGGTAGCTTCCTCCTGCCATGTATGAAAATGTATAAAACAAAATTAGGAGAGTCCATCTGATTCGGAAGTCCTTTTCCTAAACCACTTCCCATTTTTTGCCTTTATTTTTACCACGTATGAGTCCAGAAGAAGCCTTTTATAAAATCAGTAGTACTCGAGTGTGAGTAGTGCTAGCACACCCAGGACTCCGTTATTTTCTTTTCAGTCAGTCAGTATTTCCAACCACAGACCTGATGTCATGAATGAATATCATGAAACAACAGGGAGCTCATTCCCCATACTTGCTCCTTTAAAAAACATAAGCAGAAACAATATGCTTGCTTCTTGTAAGAACAATAATGCTATGTTAAACACGCTTTCTTACCACTTTTTATTTATTACATCATTTAACACACCCACAACCACTGGATATTAATGAAGCTCATGGGGGCCATTGAGCCAAGGAATGTGTGTGGCACATTGTGTAGTAAACAAAAAGTGGCAACTGGTAAGAAAAAAAGGCCTGATTGGCAACATTGGCTTTTTTGCTAAAATGCAAAAAAGCTAAGATCCGCTTGACAAAAAAACAAAAAAGTTAAAAAGTCAAAAAGTTAAATCAAAACAAAAACTCCAAGAATATTCTATTGAAACTCTCACCTTTTTAAAATACAATAATACCAATTATTCATAACTTATTTACTAGCACTACCAACTACATATAATTTTTAATATAAAAAAAACTAAAAAATTAAATCAAAATAAAAACTCTTAAAATATTCTATTCAAATTCTCACCACTCTTAAAATACAAGAATACCTATTATTCATAACTTATTTACTACCACTACCAACTACATATAATTATTAATATCAAATACATAAAAAGATAAAATTGTCTACTTTAACTAAAAAAAATAAAAATTAGCTTTTTATCCAAATAACCAACTTAAAAAAAGCCAGCTTAAAAGCTAAGTTAACAAACAACCTACTTTGAACCAAATTTAATTTTTTTTGGCTAAAAAAAAAATACAAAAAATTAATTTTTAAGCTAGTTGCCAATCGGACATATTGTGAGGGTAGTTTTAATATATACAGGAAACATCTAAACAAAATTTGGGGTAGCATTATAAAACATTATGGCTGGAGAAGAGGGGTAGACAATTACTACAGAAAACTTGACCAGAGAATCGTCTAAACAGACAAAAGAAACATGTTCATATTACAATATTGGGTGACCAGTTTCTGTCGCAATTGGACTCCATTGATCTCCATAGAACTTATAAGTGTTACAGGCAAACCCATGTTACCAAATAATAGCCATCCCAGTGAGTGACAAAATGCAACTCAGCACAAGCACTGAGGCATAAAAATGTCAGCAAAGAGAAAACTGACCGCATTTAAAAGCAGAAGAAACTGCGTAATTCCCAAAATTATGACTATTCATTGAAGTGAATTGTTCTCTACAGCAAAAAAATGATATTAACATCAACATTTACCTACAGCAAAGATGAATCACGCCAGGCATGGCCCTATTCTCAAAATTTCCAACTTCTTAAAGTGATGGGATTGACACAATAACAAAACAGCTTGCAAAAGCAAGAGAATTGACATTTCTAAGCAAAAAAAGCGTGCATTTCACAAATGCCCTCAACCCTCACATTGGGTGAGAAGGGCGTGCCTTCATCCAGGACCAAATCTGTGCACACGAATTAACTTGATACAGAGGGTACAATTGTAAAGCAATTGCAACTTACAAAATACTAGATCTCAACAGGCAAAAATGCCTAGCCAATGCAATATCCATTTTACTAATCATGCAAACAATAGAAGCTTCACGAATAACATAACAATTCAAGAAAACAAAATGAATATACACAGCCAATTCACATACAAATGCAGGCATGCGGACGAGTAACAGCGCGTGAAAAAACACCATATATACCTTAGAGATTTGCTTCCTCTTCTTATCAAGCTTCACTTTCTTAGCCTTCACCCGCTGCGCCTCAGCAAGTAGTGCCATCCTCTTTGCAGTCTTAGCATAAGGGTTCAGCTTTAGCATCGAGTTCAGGTTCTTCAGAGGGTTCTTCTTCATTGGTGCTCTCTTCACTTCTTTCTTGATCGGTCTCACCACTGACTGCACCTCATCGGAGTTGATGATCCGAGGAAGGTCCGGATTGGCCATCTTCGCCCTCGGAAGCAAGTATCCCTTTTTCTTCTCCGATGGCTTATCGAATGATCCATAAATCGGATCCAACTTCTCGATGGCCGATTTAGTCCATATAACTAATCGTCCAAGGTGGCCACCTGGTGCGAGCTTCAGAAGGTTGAGGTGAGCGACGTTAATGATCTCAACACCGGGGATGTTTCGGAAGGCCTTAACGAGCTTTGATCCCGCGGTTCCATACACGATTAGCGGTCCTTTGCGAGAAATGTAGCGACGGTTGCGCATTTTACCCTTGCCAGGACGAATCGCTTGGCTATCTTTCGCTTTCTCGGCGTCAGGATAAGTGCCGATCTGTTTTAGGGCTTTGATGGCAGATGAAGTTTTCTCTATTCCCTCCATAGAGTCGCTGACAACGAGAGGGATCTCCGGCACGGAATCGATTCGGTGTCCGCGAGCCATAACGAGAGAAGGAACAGCGGAGGCGGCGATGGCGGAGGCGACGGCGTAGCGCTTCAGGTTGACGTTGATCTTGCGGTGCCAGCGGCGCCATATCTTGGTCGGCGCGAACATGCGGCCTCCGCGGCACATGTTTCCGAAGGCACCTTGGCCGGCGCGGTGAGTACCGCCGCCGGGAACACGGGGGATACGGGAAACGGCGCGGCCGGTACCCCAGGACTCGGCGGAGGTCTGGTGGCCGGCCTTCTTGGACACAGCATAGGGCTGGCGGCTATTCTTCGACATATTAGAGTGGACGTGGTTGACGATGTCAGGCCGGATCGGGGCCTTCATGACGTATGGCAGCGGGAGGGTGTTGCTGGCGCCGTCCGTCGCCATGTCGGACTCCAGGTTCTGGACGGTGACCAGAGGGCGAGCGGCGGCGGTTGCTGAGGCCATTTTTGGGTGCTGGCGGAGACGAATGAGATGCAAGGGAAATGGGGCTAGGGTTTCAGCGCAGTGAGAGTGCAACCCTAGGGTTATTCTCAATGATGTGTATATATAGTGGTGGAATGAGATTTTATTACGAATTTGCCACTGGTGAACGGGAGTGTTTGGATGCTGGGTTTTGATTGGACTTGTTAGAAATAAGAGTACCAGGATACAGCCTGATTGTTGGATAAGATGAAAAAAATGGCCTCAACTTGGCTTTAATTTAAAATTTTTGTTTAAAATCGTTTCAAGTTAAATAAAAAAAATTATTTAGTAAATTATAAAAATAGCTTTAAATTAAAAAATAGTAAGTCAAAAAAGTTAAAGAAAAGTTAAATTCTTTAAATAAAACTATATTTTTTATTAAAATTTTTTAATTTAAGAAAGATGAACATTTAATCCTCTGTAGGAAGAGAAATATGGAGGATCCTCTAAATTCACTTGAATATAAAAAAAGTTAAATTAATGAATTTTGAAGAAAATTTAAAAATATTGGAGGAAGAGTAGAACAATTTTCAAATAGAGATGTGCATATGGAATTTGTGTGAATAATGAAATCCTCTAAATCCATTTTTTGAATAAAAAGATTATTTCAATCCTCTAAATTGGAGAATTGAGTTAAAGATACTCTTAAGCCATGTTTATTTTGATAAATTAAGAAAGATTAAACTTGATTAAAAATCAAGTGAAACCTATATTTTTAAAATTTATCTCATTGAATTGCTAGTTATGCATTTATTTTATTGAATTTGACTATTAATCTCTCATGTAAAAAATTAGCTAATAGTAAGATATTCACGAAACTATTTATTCTACCCCTACTTGGGATTATTACTCTTTTCCTTTCGAATTATTTTTCTTTCTTATCTAATTATTAAAAAAAAAATCAACTATTACTTCATATTTCATCTCATTTTAACGAGAGATGACATAAATAATATCACAATATACATAATCTAATTCACTATCACATAACTAAAAAAAACAAGCAAAACCTACAATCTAATTCTATGTGGCACGTTAGCATCTCTAACTCAAAACTCAATTTTAAAGGATCAAACTCCAACACACCTCTCTTTTTATCTTAATCAAAGATTTTATGTTTTTATTCAATGCACCCATCACTCCCCCAAATGCAGGGCTTCAACAGCAAGAGGGGTGATTCCCTGATCCTGTCAAGGGTTAATGGAACTTTGACATTAGTAACAATAACCCCAATCTCACTTCTTCTCCTTGAATATAAATTCAGTAATGCTAGAATAACCAAAATAATCTACTAAATTAATATAATAAATGATATGGTACAATCACTAGTATTAAATATAAATTCAATAATGCAAGAATAACCAATTTAATCTACTAAATTAACATATCAAATTATGTGAGACAATCACCATCATTGAAGATAGATAGAATTTATGTAAGACCTATCACATTAATACTTGTAATTGTGCCACATCATTAAATACAATAACTTGATAGATTAATTTGGTCACCTGATATAAATTTCTAGCAATAGGAGGGGAGGAACCCATATAAAACGGGGACCTAGACTGTTTTCCACATGGAGCATCTGGTTGTAATTGTGATGCACTCAAATACTACAAATTTAAGACTAAAAGCATGTTTAATTGATCGGATTAAAATTGAGATTTAATTATATATCTCACGAGATTACATTTCTCTTGTTTAAATTTAACAAATAATAGAAGAATTATGCATCCATTGAATTACTAATCCCACAAAATATGAAATATATAATACTTACGAGAATATGATATTACTAATTTATTCATTACTAGTCCCATAGGACTACTTATTAAGTGAATTTATATATTCTCTCATTATTAATCTGATCAATCAAACATAACTTAAATAGTACAAGTGTGGATCAATTGAGTTCCCATTAAAAATAAAGTAATTTCTGAGACTTCCTCATTAATCAAAATAATTGAACACCCATGACCATTAAGACTTGAGAGAGAGAGAGAGAGAGAGAGTTTGAATTCACACAAAAAAAAAATATTAGAGTAATACTATGACGACCAAATTATCTTATCAAGTTGATCTACCAAGTGATGTGGCACGATCACAAACATTGACGTATAAAAAAGGCAAATCCCTTATAATAATACACCATATTCGACTCCGAATAATTCAAATCGAAGCAATTGACTGTCCAATTCCGACCCATATAACATGACCGATCAATAGCAATACTTGAGTATTAGCCCTCACAAGAAAACCCAATCAAATCAGCATTTTAAAATTTGAATTGGTGATTTCCAAATTTAAAAACATAAAATATATAACTTGTTTGGGGATCAAATGAGCTCTATAAAGCACGAATTTTGAATAGAACCTAGATTAGAATGCCTATTAATTTTTTCATAAAGAACACATTTTTGAATAACTAATAAAAATAGATAAAATAACATCACAAGAATATGTGATAGAATCTATTCAATGAAAATGTTATTGGATTAATAGGGAACTTATCAGAGTCTATTTTAATCACATGCTGGAATAACTTAAAATCAGGAACTTATTTTAATCCCATCAAAATCAGCACCAACTAAACAAATTACACATTGAACACATAACTACTGTCTAGCTCTATTTCCACATAAGCCAACAATGAAACAAATATGTTAACTTCTATCATTTCACAAATATTCCTTTCAAGCACACATATAAGAGAGCCATGCAACCAAAGATTTGTTTTATATAGCCCAATAACATGCAAGAAGGACTCCACTCTAGATTCTTTGCAAAGGCCAACAAATGGAGGAGATGGGAGTAGGCTGAAAGTACCAGATCTATCAGCCCACCTCATCAGGGTTGCGGGGCGTGGAGACGCTTGCATCTAAATTTTCGAAACCCTGAAAATGGGACCACACAAAGATCAGCCCTCGTCATGAGACCAAACAATTTATAGTCCAGCTAGAACTTCAGAAGGGATGACATACAACACGACATGGATGAATAGGAACTTCACAATACCAAGTAAAACTTTAATTTATCTATCAACAGTAGCTTGAGAAGAATTGGCAAGTGAGGATGATAACTTCAGCTCACAACTCAAAATTTAATGTTGCAAGTTATGTAGCCAAAAATCAAAACAAGACTCCGACGCTAGGATCCCAATAAGACATCTAAACAAGCATATCGATCTATAAGAAGTTTGAACCGTGCACATTTAGTTACACAATGGAAGGGTAGAGCAAGTCCAACTTGCAAGTGTTTCTACCTCAAGTACTTCAAGAGATCAGACAATAGAAAATAAATCACACCAACTGTCAATCTTCATCATCAGAGCTTCCCATCTCACTACTATAATCACTACTATCATCATCAATATCAAGCTGGACATGCCGAACTTGTATTGGCTCGGGTACTTTTGGTAATCCTTGCACAGGAATGGGTCGTGGTGGTTGTTCCTCAACTCTACCAGGAACAGGAAGAGCATCCAATGGAGGCAATGGAATTGGGTCTCCTGGCTTCCAGCCAGGTGGGGGAACAATTGGTAAATCACTGGGCAATTCAACAGGCATCCCAGGCTTCCATCCAGATGGAACCACAATATTTGGAGGAATCAGACCCTGAATTGCAGCGAGATTCGCAAGTGGATTTGACTCTGCCGGTTGTGCTGTTGGAGCTTCAATGAATGGCTCAATTGTTTTCTCCTTGCTTTCCACAGATTTAGGTAACCCGATGTCAAGGTCGGCGAACGCATACAACTGAGAAGCGCGCAATTGCTCCTCCTGCGGGGCAGGTGGAAGTGCCCCACGCAAAGGAGCCTGCCCAGCACCAAATTCAGGCGGTGCAAATGTTGTGTAACTTATCCTGTGAGCATATGATAAAATGTCAGATAAATTCAGCTGAGTAGCAATAGTTGTGGTACAAGAATCGTTTGAATTATCATCTGATTTTGATCTTTTGGGACGACGATAATCAGAATAATCATCAACAAGGATGTCAAGAACCCGTTCAGCTTCTTTGAGTTTATTTGCAAAGGAAAGCATTGCAGAATCTGTTGACCGGATTTCACGAGCAGCTTTCTGCTTAGCATCTTGAAGATCAAGAATTTCTTGAAGTTCTGCAACAGCTTCAAAGAGCTGAGTTTGAAGCGATGTAAAAAGGGAAAGGATTTCTTTGGCAGAGGAAGGAGAGGAGTCTGGTGGAATTGGTGTTAAAGATTGGGTTTGGGAAGATAGAAAGGTAGGGAGGGAGCCACGGAAGGCACTAAGCCAATGGGATTGATTGGGTGAGACTTCAAAGAGCCTAGATGCAAGGGAGGCCATTTGAAGGAGAAGAGATTGGGCTCTAGAGAGAGGCGGAAGAAGAGGAAGAAGAGTTGAGGAGGTGGTTGTGGCAGCCAACAGATTTGACTGTTGATTGGGGAAATGAGATTGTGGGAGATGGGAGGAGAATTTAGGAGCAGTAGGGTTTTGTAAAGAGGGTGAATTTGGGTTTGGCAGGCCTAGCCTGGCTGGTGATTGTACAATTTGTTGAGAGACATTTTGTAGCATTTTGTACTTCCACTCCCTTTGACAGAAACCTGAACAATCAGAAAGGACAGACACATCAGCCTGAAATTATTGATCACAAATATCGAGATGTTCCACACAAAAATTGATGACTGAATCATTGAAGAAAGAAGAGATGAGCACATATTTAATCAGACATGCCCCAGAACTCCAGAAAATTTACAGTTCGTACACACATGGAACATAATATATATATATATATATATAGAGAGAGAGAGAGAGAGAGAGAGAACAGTTGCTTTTATCGTTTAATAGTTCTATCATTTGCTTTTTATTTTACATTTTTTCTTTTTTTCTTTTTTTCTTATTTCGAAATCAAGTCATTATTGATGTTTTCAACAAAACATCAGTGTCCTTTTGAAAGAAAGAAGTCATCATACTGCAGGCGTTTGAGAGAGCAGGGAGTGCACCGGATATTTATTGTTTTTAGAAAAATATTTTTTTTTTTTTAAAACAAGAAAATCCAAGATATCCGAGCACGCTTTTCAGAAAAATGGAGTCGCCACTTGATTTTTGAGAAAAACCAAAAAAAACAAAAAAAATGCTGCGGGTTTTTTAAAAACGTAACCAGAGAAAAAATGATTCGAGGACTAAAGTACGAAAAGAAAAGGTGTTAGGCACCCTTTTCGCCCACCTGTGAGGTTGGCCTCTACTTTGTCAATATTGATTATTGTTATAAACTTTTTTAAAGTAATATATACAAAACGGGAGGTTAAAGAGAGTTCAAACAAAAGCAAATAAAGAAACAAAATCCTAACTATGATTCCTAGGGTTATGCAATTTAATTATTATTTCTAAATATGTCGCACGTATCGTTTGAGTAAAGTAAAACGAAAAAAATGCGAAAAAAAGCTAAAACGAACAAATTAGAACCTAAGAGTCCTGCAACAATATTTCTGTCTCTAACATGCTATGTACAGGTTACACAAAATAAACATAGAAGATTTAAGCACTATTTTAAGCTACAAGACATATATAAAAATTCACGACCGTAGCAACAAATGTTGCGATCGTGACAAAATAAGTCACAAAACATGCGGCCGTGACAAATATAAAGTTACCGCGAAGAACAGAATGAAAAAGCTCACGGCCGTGACAAATAAAAGTCGCGGCCATGGTTTCTAAGGGTCCAAAAAGTGCATATTCAACATATAAGGCCTAAAACAGACTCAAATAGATAGGAAATGCAGGACAGTGACCATAACCCAATTATTCTAGGTTAGATCCACTATCCTTCATCCTCTATACAAGAAATATCTCAAAATAAGGCATACAGGTCATTGAAATGAATAATAGAATGCTTGAAACACATTTTACATGTCACTGGCCTCACAAAACATCACGACCGTAGCAAGAGGATACGATGTCCGTGACAAACATGGAAACTCCGTTATCAGAATTGTACGATTTACGATACGTATCGTACGATTCGGTCCGATATATCTAACAATCAATTCGTATCGATGGGGTGAGTCGATGAAAGCAAAAATAGTACAATTCACGATACGTATCACACGATTTGATTCGATAAATTAAAGAATCGATTCAACACCAAGCAAGTCTTTATTCTTGTTTCTTCTAACTTATAATTTTACATTATAGAGACTTGCCCCACGTCATTTTTCTAAACCACCCAACCTTATTTATATATTCTAGATGTCTCTCTACCAAATAGTAATTGATTTTGGATTGAATGGTTATAAATACCAACATAGTATGATTAGTATCAAAGTTGTGTAAAGTGATTTCGCGAGTTAAGTTTTTACTTAATGTCTATTTCATTCATTTTGTTTATTTTTATATCATCCTCACATGCAACTGAGCGACACGTGAGGAGGATTAAAGACATCCTACATCACTTTTTTAAGCCATTCAAATTTAATTCATATAATTTAGAGATCTCTCCACACATTGCCAATTGATTTTGGGTTGGATGCCTTTAAATCTAAAAATGTGTCTATGAATTGTTATAAATTATAACATAGTTAATAATATAATATAAGATTATTGATCGCAATAAAGCTGAGACCCACATCTATTGCCTTAGATAGAAGCGTCTTACTTATTACACAATATGCTCAACATTCAAAACAAGTTCTTTATTGATTTATAACTAAAACTCTTTCATATTTATAATACATTTTTAATATTTAATCATTTTAGATATATTTCTTGATGTATTTTTAAAATTATAATCGAATTTTTACAATTCACGATTCGAGAGTAGGTAATTTCAATTCACGATTCGATTATCGATTTAACAACTATACATGGAAATAAACGTTGCAGCTGTTACTGTGAGTTTAATAAAGCACACGGCCGTGACATTGTAAGGTCACGGCCGTTATGTTTTTATAACTACAGAACACATAAGAATGGAGGTATATAGAGCGGAGATCACAGCCCATTTGATCTAGGCCAGATCTATAATTCGTTACTCAACAAGAAGATAAACTGAGGTACAAAAAAGAAAATATGCTAAACAGAGTGAGAAAAAAGAGAAAACCTTGAAACAAATGAATATCAGAGAGTTTTGAAAAGAGTTTTCATGTTTTTAACCTCTAAACAGATGTCGCGTCCGTAACAATAGAATGCTACGGCCGTGAGTAAATAAGGCACAAATATATCGGCCATATGCACAAAGTTCACGGTCGTAACTGTAGGTTTAACAAAACATACAGCCGTGACACTAGAAAGCCACGGCCGTCATGTTCCAGTACCTCAAAAAACTTTTGATGTACTCAGTATGCTTGTAAGCGTCAAAACAAAATAAAAACGAGTGTAAATACATGAAACAGAGAGCTACGGATACACTGTTGATAATGAAAACTTGAAGGAACAATACTTAGATCAAAATAAATGATGAATAAACAATAAAAACTATGAAAATCTTATCAACAACACCCTCGGGGGAAGAAAACGAGAGTTTATAGAAGAGTCGTGGGTTCCTAAGATTACCTTGTGTAAATATCTACCTCGAATGGCCCATCGGGGGTGAGAATAGGCTATCTCCAAGCCAATACGAGCTTTACGAACTCCTTCAACGCAAGCAAGATCACAAACAAGGCTCGAGAAGTATGGAATGGGTAGGAAAATATCGGGTGGGGATGTATTTGGGTAGAGTTTGGACCTCAAAATTCTTCTTCTTCTCTTGTTCTACTTGGAAACGCCG
Source organism: Heliamphora exappendiculata (assembly GCA_034768845.1). NCBI lineage: Eukaryota > Viridiplantae > Streptophyta > Magnoliopsida > Ericales > Sarraceniaceae > Heliamphora > Heliamphora exappendiculata. The sequence goes on from JAOTRH010000022.1 coordinate 18,136,518, forward strand.
CCTATTTATAGGCAAGGCGAGCAACACAGACCTCCTTTGGAATGCTGCCACCTGTCCAAAAAGGGGCAATAGTGATGGCCGCTACCTTTTTTCTTTTTTACAGTGACGGCCGCTACCTTTATAGTGATCAAAAAGACAACCGCGACTTTCGCGACTGGGACAAAAAGATGAGGCCGTGACAAAAAAAGTCACAACCTAGTTTAAGGTTTGCAAAAAGGTCACGACCGTGACATAAAAGTCACGACCTGGATATTTTTTGGTGGTTTTCTTGGGTTTTGAGCTATATTCGTGATTTTGCTTACTTGGGAGTATTTTTTAACATGATTCTCATACTTTCTTCATTGAAGCGCATTCGAGACGGGTACCTAAGATTCGGCTTGGTCAGATTTGGGTGTCTACACATACTATTTTGCAAACCACCTCAATACTTTTTGCAGATTTCTCCATTGCTTGTCTTGCTTTTAAATTTGCAATTGAAATGACAATTTGAGCTTCTACTAAAAGCATGGCACGAAGTATCACTTAACCTTACAAATTTTTTATGCTAGTATATTGCATCCAATAAAGGTTGAGATTATACGTTATGGTTCTAACTCATCTGGAACATCAATGCTCATGGGTAAAATTTAGATTTTATATAAAACAAAGACTATTTGAGAGAGGTATACGTAGACAGTTTTACCTCAATTTCCTTGTGGAGCGATGATACCTATAACTTGAACCAGCACATCAAAACTAAGTGAATGTCATTTGCCATTGCATCAGGTTACAACTCTGCTATAGTCTTATACACATGAACACACAATTATTAGTATGGCGGGTAGGAGTAGGACTTCAAATATTTGCTGCTTTTTTTGCTCCAAAGACTTCTTTGCTCTCTGGTTAAGAGATATGGTCACTATTACATTCCAAATTATTTTTGTTGAAGCTTATATATGGCAATCAATTATAATTATTGCCAACCTTTACCGGCCATCATATGTTCAAACTATAATATATTTTTCAATTGGGAAAACCTCTCTACCCACATTACTAATACTGTGCGGGCTAACGGTATAATATAGATTATAAAATAAACAAGCAAAGAGATGAAAGGAAAAAAATAAACCACTAAAATTAAGGCAGACACATGTTCTCTTTTGTCTACATTTTCTTCCCAGATTCCAAGTTTTTTTCATCAATGTTCATTCTTAAGAAGCAACTAGTGGGAAATTTACCCTGTCTTAAGTATCTGTTGGTATTATTTTGAAATTCAAGCTAAGCTAAGGGTGCATTTGACACGCAAATTCGAGGGAATCATCATTAAGGCATTTCCAACCATATTAGGCTGCCTAATGTGTGGGGACATTTGAGCAATTTAAATGTGAAAAGACAGGGGGATAATGTCTTGTTTTACCTTGCTATTATTTTCCTATTTTCTTTCATATGACCATATGAGTGATGCACTATCAGTCTAAGCCATTTGTTATACATCTTCTTCCTAGGGTTTGGTTTTCGAGATTTGGTTGAAATTTGAAAAAATGAATCTTACTACTGAAACCCAGATGGAGTTGCTTTGGGATTCCATGAATCTTCATAATTTGGTTTAATTGCCAAATACGTGTTTATAGTTCCAGAAAGAAAAGTCTGGCTTTGATTAGGAGGTGGTTTCGGTGAAGTTCCAGCTAACTAAAGCGTTTTCAGTACTTTAAAGAGCTGAATACTGGTTGTATAGGAATGTGACTAAGAATTTGCCTGTTCTAGTGCTTTAGGACATATTTATGTAATTGTAGCAGGACAGACGCCGTGGCCTAGGAAGTGTATGTGCAGAGCTGAAGGACAGTAAGTGTCCAGCAGCTCTTTCCAGTAGAGTTTACTGCTGCTTATCTATTGCAAACCCCCATCACCACCATTGCAAACCTGCATTGCCAGAAAACCCATGCCCGTAAACCCCTAACAACGCTGTAAACCCCACACTACATACCTGCATTGCCACTACCAGCTTCACAAATTCCCACTGCCAATATCAACGCCGCAAACCCCCACCACGCACATATATATACACATATACACCCTCCCTATTTTTCAAGTCCTCATTATTTCTCTCCAATTCCTCACTATATACATCACTGCCCCTTAAAATAGGATTCAACCCATTGTGTATATGTGTGTGTGTGTATATATATATATATATATATACACTAGAAGTGTGGCACACAAATGTGTGCAATTAACCGTTTGCTTGGGCAAAATTTCTTTCGTTTGATCTATTTTCTTCAAAATCAAATACAACCCATCTAGAACAAACTCTAAACGTGGTAGTTATTTAAGGATGTGGCAGTTATATGGATAGTTTTGAAATTAAAAAAATGTGACAAGGCTTCAAGCCTTCAACTCCATGGGTTTGCTTTATATATAGTATAGGCGCACACACTGCACGCAAGGCACACGCATGCAAAAATATTGTTGAGTAGATTTGGATGAGAAAACAAAAAAAACTAAAGAGGTTACGCAAAATTGAATTAGGGTTTTAGAATTTCAAATAGAGAGAGTGCATAATTTTTTAAAATTTGAAAATTGTGATAGTTACAAAACTTTTGTAGTGATTACAAAATGCATCCATCGGCGAAACCAAGTAAGGTGTTTGCTTTATATTATAGTATAGATAGTATAGATATATGCATAAGATTGGTGGAGAGAAGGGGCAGAGAAATTTAGACATCTATACATATCCAGTCACAAAAGTCATGTCCTCTAAACAGATCTAAATTACAGGATCCATAAAATTTAGGCACAAATCCAAATATATGCACAATTTTATTTATTACAAAACACACTCACCAATTTCACCCAAGAAAATAGGGCTAAAGAGGGTTTGCGATGGAAATGGAGGCTATGGAGTTCTGTGCGCGGGAAGGAGTGGGTTTGGTCGATGGGATTTGCGACGGTGGCGGTGTGCAACGGTGGTGCGGGGCGACGGTGGTGGCGTGCAAGTATGTATCGCTCCCTCCGCCACGGTGGTGATGGCGCGCGACAGTGGTGGCCTTCGGCACTCCCTTCTCCACTCCCGAATTATCGGTCCGTACTCCGTAGGCGCATATTCAGTTATTAAAATAATTTTAAATGCTTAAAATAGAAAATTTTATTTGAAGTCTATGTTTGGATTAAAAAGCTTTGTGGCTTTTGTTGGAGCTTTATTTCTTTTATGAACTTTTTTTATATTTTGAGTTAAATTTTTTTACTTTTCTTATTCCTTGTGATGAGATAATTCTAAAAAATATACTCATTATGACTAATTTTTTTAAAAAAAATTTTAAAGACGAAAAAATTAGAAAAAAGTCAAAAGGCCTACTAAGTTGGCTATTTTTCGTCTTTTATAAACTTTGTAGATTTTGATTAAAAAAATTTATTTTTTTATTTTTTTATGACGAGAGTAATCTAGAAAGTTTACTCATTTGGCCTAATGCTAAAAACAGTTCGCTACAGACGAAAAAAATCACAAAAATAAATTAATCCAAACACAAACCAATTCAGTGAATTTGTTTAGGAATAAACTTAACAACGTTAGACTATTTTATAAGGTCCCATTTTTAAAATTTATTCTTGTTATAGACAAATATGATCTTATATTACTAAATAATGTATATACGTATATATAGATATAAGAATTATATATTTCTATTTGTTAAGCATAATTCTAGCCATAAAAATAGGTGACTAATTGAACATGCATATTAAAATCAAATTTGTGGCATTTTTTAAGTGGTTGAAATTATTGAATTGAAATTTTTCGAGTTCGCTGGGTAAAATATTTTGATTCAGTCGGTAGCAAAAAATGAGACACGAAAAAAATATCTCATTTTATAAATAGAAATGAAACATTTTAGTAACATGTAACAAATATCCCCTTTTTTATACAAATAATACATTAGCAATGACACGTATAAAACTAGGGATAACTCGTGCCTAAAGGTACTACTACCGTTTTTCAAATCACTTTTTGAGAACCAACTTGATAATACCAACAAATCAATTAAAAAACACATGATTTTAAGTTGGAGTGATACCCAAATTAAATAAT
>JAOTRH010000022.1:18146534-18182155 GCA_034768845.1 Heliamphora exappendiculata
GCCCGGGTTTAAATATTCTGGTTCCACCCCGGGTCCGAACTGTATCAGTTGTAGAATGGTAGCTTATAATCAGTAACACTGCGGATGGGTTTCTGTGGAAAGTGATTCACATTGTGGCTCTGCCCACCAAGGTGATTTACTTTGCAGATGGATAGAATTAGTTTCCATAAGTACTATCCGTATTGTCTCTGCTGTGTTCTGCTCTCATCTCAAAGGTTGCTGATGGATAACGTACGTTGCCATGTGTTTCTTCTGATTCAGCTGGAATCTCTTTCTTGCTTATTCTTCCCCACCCTTTTCTGTTCTGGCTACTAGGTCTGTTACTGTTTGTTCGGAAATCTTATAGATAATATGGATCTTAATGTTTGATTTGGTAAATTTGATCACATAAAAAACTTCAGTTTCTATATTCCTTAGTAATACAAGATATTGTAGTAATTCAACATGGAGAGAAATTCAGCATGAAGAGAAAGAAACTCAACTAAAGAACCCACAATGACAGTTGTTTTTGCTCTGTTTTTCCCTTTCGTCTTCTTACACACAAAGCTTCCTTATATACCTATCACGCAACTACACTTTTCTGCCCTAGCTAACTTCTTAACTGACGGGAGAAATATACTAACTGATGGAGTAGTTTTGCTGGCTTGGCAGCTACCTAAAACAAACTTCAACTAACTAGTGTGCCATCCTAGCATCCCCCCGCAAAGTGATGAGGGCAAAAGCAACCATGAGTTTGGCTATAAGAAACTGAAAACGAGCACCAGATAAAACCTTTGTAAAAACATCCACAATTTGAGCATCAGTACCAATTTGGCGAACAGAGATTTGTTTGGACAAAACTTTTTCTCGAATGAAATGATAATCCACTTCAATATTCTTAATACGGGTGTTGCTGAGAGATTATCACTTAAATGAAATGAAAAACGCGGTAGTTGAGAGATTATCACAAAACACTAACGGTGAAGCGGAAAGGGAGAGAAAGGGTTATATTGATGTGATAATATCATATGGTGGGTGTTTGAGAGAAAGGGAGCGACAAATGGTTACATTGATGTGATAAGAGACATGTATGATGGAGCCGCCACGACAATTAGATCACCTGTAAAAGAAACAAGTGAATTCTCTATTACAGTAGGATTATACCAAAGATCGACTTTGAGTCCTTATATCTTTGCCTTAGTTATAGATGAATTGACTAATCATATTCATGATGAGCTCCTATGGTGTATATTTTTTGCTGATGATATTGTCTTAGTAGATGAAATTAGGAGTGAAGTTAACGCTAAGTTATAAATATGAAGGAAAGTTTTGGAATCAAAAGGGTATCGAATAAGTAAGAACAAAATTAAATAAATGGAATGTAATTTTAGCAGTAATAGGAGTATTAATGGTGAAAAAGTAAAGATTCAAAACCAAGAGATACCTAAGGGTGAATATTTTCGTTATCTAGGTTTGATTATTAATAAAGATGGAGAGTTTGCAAATGATGTGACTTATAGAATCAAAGGCTCAAATGAAGGAGTGCTTCTGGAGTTTTATGTGATCGACAGATACCTACAAGATTAAAAGAAAAATTTTATAGAACACCTATTAGACCAACGATTTTATATGGGATAGAATGATGGGTTGTTAAGAAAGATCACACCAATAAGATCAGTGTTGCGGAAATGAGAATGTTAAAGTGGATGTGTGGTAATACTAGAAAAGATAAAATTAAAAATGAAAAAATTCATAAAATGGTAGGAGTTACGCCAATTGAGGACAAGTTAAGAAAAAATAGATTAAGGTGGTTTAGACACATACAACGTAAACTAGTTGATACAGTAGTAAGAAAAAGTGACAAGATCACGAGTAATGAAAAACTAAGGGGAATGGTAGACTTAAATTGACATGGGATGCCGTATTAAGAAAAGATATGAACATATTAAAACTAATTGAAGATATAACTCTTAACAAAGTAGAATGGCGTAAAAGGACTCATGTAGCCGACTCCAATTGATTGGGATAAAGGTTTAGTTTGGTTTCGTTTGGTACTAATGGCGAGGTAGAAAGATTAACAGAGAGATTATGCATGAGTTGCTGCAACCAAATTAGCTCAGCAGTGGTGTGGGCTAAAGGATGATATTCTACTTCGGTACTAGTTCGAGCAACAGTACGCTGCTTCTTGGCACTCCATGAAATTAGATTTGAGCTCAGAAAAAAGCAAAACCCAGATGTAGATCTTCTATCATGATGATCTCTAGTCCAATTGGCATCACAATAAGCAGTGAACCGAAGAGGACCAGGAGTGAAATGAAGAACTTGATGTAAAGTGCCTTTGATATATCTCAAAAGTTGTTTAACAGCCGCAAAATTACATTGAGTAGGAGATTGCATTGTTTGACAAACTTGATTATCAGCATAAGATATTTTGGGTTTAGTTAGGGTTAGATATGTAAGGAACCAGCAACACTTCAGTAGAACTGACCAACAACAAATGAATCATCAACATCAGGGGCAGTAGATGGCTTAATTGATGAAGAAGTACAAGACTTACAATCCAGCATAATTACCTTGAAATTAAAAGAGACCTGATTCATCTTTGAGTACTGCAAGACCCAAAAATTAATGCAGGTCCCCTAAATCCTTAATAGCAAACTTTGTCTTCAATTGACAACAAATCAGTAATAAAAGTATAGTCATTTCCAGTAACTATAGTGTTGTCCACATAGATCAATGAGTAAACCAAACATGAGCCTTGATGATAGGTAAACAGAGAAGGATTGGCAAGACTATGGGAAAACCGAGCTGTAAGAAGAAACTGGAAAACAAGGCATAGCAAGCTCTAGGGGCTTGATGCAAACCATAAAGAGCTTTATTAAGTTTGTAGACAAATGATGATCTAGCAGGATCCACATAACCTTGAGGCCGATGCATATAAACATCTTCATCAATAAGACAATGTAAAAAGGCACTGAAAACGTCTAATTGTTTCAAGGGCCAACCAAATTGGACAGCCAAGTAAGAACCACTCTATGAGTTGGCTGCTTCACAGCATGACTAAAGGTTTCAGAATAATCAATGCCTTCTGTTTGCTGATTTTCCCTAGCAACTAGTCGAGCTTTGTGTCGAGCAATGGAGCCATTTGAGTTTCGCTCAAGTGTGTAAATCCAATGGCATCCTATAACATTGACATTAGTTGGTGGTGGCACTAAGGTCCATGTGCCTTGCTGCAACAGTGCTGCATATTCTGCAGCCATAGCTGCCTGCCAAACAGAAGACTTAGCTGCTTCTGAATATGGCTTAAAAATACCATGGTTAAACCTGGTTAACATCGGATGACCAGAGGTTGGAACAGAGTTTGAGATTGAGACAGAAGTAGATTGAATTGGAGCAGAGTTAGAAATTGAAAGTAGAGAGAAGGATATAGGAGAAGAAGAAGAAGAGGAGAAAGGAGAAATAGGCAAAGAATAAGCAACAGAATTGGACGGGACACAAGTAGACATATTGGGAAAGGATCACATGATGCTAAGGAAATATTGAACTTAGGAACCACAGAAAAGGATGAGGATGCAGAACTGGACAAAGACTGATATGGAAATCCTGATTCAACAAATTTAACATGTCTAGAGATATACACCTTGTTTGAAGTAGGATCAAGATATCGGTAACCTTTTGTAGCAGAGCAATATCCAAGAAAGACAGATGTGCTGGACTTGGAGGACAATTTATGATTGGCATAAGGTTTCAGCCAAGGAAAGCTAAAACAGCCAAAAGATTTAAGAGAAAGTTAATCTGGATCTTTGTGAAACAAAATCTTATAAGGAACTTGAAAATTGACAGTTGAATGAGGCGACCTATTTATCAGATAAACCGAAGTAAGAAGAGTTTCAAGCCAAAATGAAACAGGTAGACATGCTTGATGTAACGAAGTTAAGATGGTCTCAATTAAATGTCTATGTTGCCTCTTAGCTCGACCATTCTGTTCTCGTGTATAAGGGCAAAAAGTTTGATGAACAATGCCATGAAGAAGAAAGAGATTAGAAAGATATTGATTGGCAGACTCAAAAACCATTATCTGATCAAAATATCTTAATAGTAGTGTGTGATTCTGTTGAAAGTGGTTTGAACAGTTGACTTATACCGCAAAGGGAAAAGCCAAATGTATCTAGTAAAATTATCAAGTATAACATGTTAATACTTGAATTCTCTAAAGGAAGCAACAGGGGCAGGCCCCCAAACATCTATATGTAACAAATCAAAAGGAGTCTGGGACTAAGTAGCAGCTGAAAGAAATAATAGTTTGTGGCTCTTAGCCACATTACGTGAGTAACAATTCACAGTATACGGCTTTATTACAGGTAATTTGTACTGAAGAACTAAATGTTGAAACAACAAAGAATTTGGATGCCCAAGCTTTTTATGCCAGAGATGAGCAGATGGGGAAGCACTAAGCAAAACATTGTGTTGGACTGAGCTAGAGAACAAGGTTGAATTGGATAAAGGCCCTAGTGACATGGTCCCTGATGCAGCACCTGATTTGTCATTTTTCCTGAATGACAGAATCTTTGTCATCAAAAATCAGTTTACATCTATTGTCTTTAGCAAATTTACGTGTAGACAGAAAATTGTGTGTAATATGTGGAACATGTAAAACATGTCAAGGAAATCTGAGAAGAAGGGGTAGAGAGAATACTCTTACCAGAATGAGAAGTAGGTAATGTCGAACCATTACCCACTATCACACCATCATTACCAGAGTATGGTTGTCTTAAAGACAGATTAGACAAATCATTAGTAACATGGCCTGTGGCACCACCGTCAAAATATCAGTTGGAAGGAGAAGATTGACACTGACTGAAAATGTTGCATTGGTGTTTGAACAAAATGATGAGGAGAATTCCAAGTTTCATAAGTTGTTGTTGTAAATGACAGTGGGTGAAAATGGGCTAATATGAGCTTGAGGGAGGCTGCAGAGATGAGGTCACTTGTGGTATTTATGACATTTGTGGTATTTGTGATATTTGCTACTGAAGGTTAAGCCAATGATAACAATCTCGGGCTGTGTGATTTGTTCTTCCACAGATCTGACTTGCAGTTTTATCATTTGAAACAATTCTTGATCCTCTTAATCCTCTTGGTCTATAGCTAATGAAGCCTCTGAAGCTGTTACTGAATTGTGTCTGAAACTGTGGAGACAACATTGGTGCAATTTGAGGTCCCTGAATCTGGTATTGAAAAGGAACAGCCATTTGAGATGATATTGAACGAGGTATCTGAGATGTCATTTGAATTTTAAAAGCTTTCTGAGTGGTGACAAAAACAGAATTTGAATCCAGTTGCTTGTCTTGATTTCTTGTGTAGTGAATCACTTCAGCATTAGTCAAGTTATAAGTCCTTCAAATTTCAAAGGTTCAACTCCTCTGCTCGAATAGTGGTTTCGAGAGATTTAAATTCAACTGGAAATCCATTCAGTGTATGAAAAACCAAATCCTCCTCTGCAATAGGTGCACCTGCTGTAGCTAACTTTTACACACTTTCTTTGACAAAATCAATGTAAGCCTCCATTGTTGAGTTTTTCTTGAGGTTAAACAATTGTCTTTTTAGGTCATGTATATTAGATTTCGACAAGGAATTAAATCTATTTTCCAGTGTGCATGCTCTAGCCCTAAAACATGAGGAAGAGGTGCAGCTGAGATAGTTGCAGTAATGCACGACAACAGTTGATTGTCAGTTACCTTCTAGAGTGATGGATTAGGTGTAATTATTAAAATCTCAGTCGGATCTGGAGCATCATCTGATGGACACGATATGGATCCATCAACATATCCAAGAAAGTTGTTTGCTCGCAGAGCATTTTGCTATTTTGTTCTCCAAAGTATATAATTGTTTGAATCAAGTTTGATTGTCACAAATGGATGAATATTCAAAATCAAGAAGATAAGAGAAGCAGGTAGGTTCACCTTTACCGTGGCGATTCCTGCTGTTGTTGAAGATGTTGCTGTATTTGTTGCTTCTTCCGATAGACATAACAAGGTTTAGGATCACAAACTAACTAGAGGTTCAGTAGGCTCTGATACCATGTAGAAATTCAACGTGAAGAGAAAGAAACTCAACTAAAGAACCCACAATGACAGAATTATTTTTGCTCTGTTTTTCCCTTTCATCTTCTTACACACAGTGCCAGCCTCCTTATATACCTATCACACAACTACACTTTTCTGCCCCAACTTCTTAACTGACGGGAGAAATATCGTAACAGATTGAGTAGTTTTGCTAACTTGGCAACTACCTAAAACAAACTTTAACTACCTAAACAAACTTTAACTAACTATTGTGCCATCCAACCAGATATGTTTTTTTAAGGCAAAACTTATTAGATGTCTGCTGGGAAATCAATAATAGTTTTATTCAACAAAACCATGCAAAATGAGCAAGAAGCCTGTAATGAAAAAAGGCAATCTTAATGTTCAAAATCTTATTATATAATTAAATAAGCTTCAAAGCAGCACCTCAACTATCTCTGAAGAGTTGAAGTGCTGACTCCTGATGTGGATGAGTTTCCACATGGAGGTCGTGAGTAGCCTTGAACTTAGGAAACAACCACTACGATTGTGTGGAATTGATTTAACTCGTCGATCCTCTGGACCCAATTGATTAGCTTGACCTCAATCTTGTTTAAACATTGCTGCATAACCTAATCAAATTAATACTGATGAATTCACCCAATAGGACCCAGCTCAACTGAACTTTAGGTAGATTCAAACATCTTTACCCAGAATGTAAATCAATCTTGACTTCATGGGAAACATTTGGGAAAAGCATGAGAAGAAGCATAGAGAGAAAAACATTTGTGTTTTATGGGACAGTCCTATTATCGAAGAAAAGGGTAATGAGAGAAGAACTTCTACTTTTGCTCCAGTAGTTGTCTTCTAATGGTTCTCACAAATCTGGATCATATCTTGACTTAATGCAGGCAAGACCTTTATTCAAAGATCGAAGGAAATTCTCGCAGATGGCTGATCCAATGCTCCAAGGTCAGTATCCTGTGAGGGGGTTGTACCAAGCTCTTGCAGTTGCTGCAATGTGTGTTCAGGAGCAGCCTACAATGCGCCCAGTCATAGCTGATGTAGTAACTGCTTTGAGTTACCTTGCTTCACAGAAGTACGACCCTGAAACCCAGCCAGTCCAAAGCTCCCGCTGGGCCCCTCCTACTCCCCCTAGGACAAGGAGAGACAGTGATAAGAGAGTCAATGGTGGTAGTGGATCAGAGAGAGATCGAACCAGAAGGTTAAACTGAGTTTGTTTTCTCGGTGTCTAGTTCTAGAAATTCCTTTTCCAATCTGAGTAGACTGCTTTGAAATATATCTGTTATTGGTTGTGGCTTTATTGTTTTCAAGCTCGAACTGGTGCTCAGCTCAGATAGCTTGCATTATAAACTGCCATCAGAGATGGTCAGAGCTCAAGTCGTTGATTCATTCAGACGCACTTATTGTGCCTGCTCATCAAATTTTGTGTCACTTCACATTCCAGGTGCACATTCGAGCCCCTTAGCGTTTATTGTGGAAGAAAAAAAGTTTGCCTTCTTTGTTGATTTATGCATGAGCCCATGTGGTTATATTTGTTGTGCATTTGTCTTCAAATCATCGGGCTTTCCTTCTTATGTACCGTTCCACATTTTCTCTTGTGCCTTTGCTTTATTTGTACAGAGATTCTGTATTCAAGCATGTACGTTTTGTAAAACTAAATGAATCAAACCATGACCATATTGCATCATGGATTTGAAATACATATGGTGATCATTGTGACAGATTTCCAGGAGGGGTTGATTGTTAACTGATTGAGAGCTGGTTTATTGTCCATCTTTTTTTATGTTTGGATGAAGGAGAATAGTCATCACCTTTTATCATTAGGCGTCAGGTCAATTGAGTCTAGTTGAATGAAACCATACACCAAAGGAGAAAAGGTGATGGAGACTGAGTTGCTCACTTTACTCTTCCATTTGTTCTCATGCTGGTTACAGAACTGCGGCCCTGTTGGTAAAGTTTGAGTTTACTGTTTTTTATTTTTGTTTTTAAAATTTTTGTACACTTAAAATAAAAACCACTTAAAAAAAAACATGCGTACTAATTATTTTTGTTTTTAAAAAAATATTAACATCTTTCAAAGTTTACTAAATTCTTCTAAACAAGAAAATCTTGTTCACTTGTTTTTGTAAATATTTGACTTTATTTTTCCCCTTTTACCATCTCCATCTACCTTCTTTGGCTACTATTTTTGACCACCATTGTTATTTTTTACTATCATCACTGATAAATATTTTCAGCCACTATCTTTGGCCACCAATTGTGGCCATCACTTTCGAGACAACCTTCGATCACTATTTTCACTCACCATTTCTCCCCATTGGCCGCTACTTCCACCGCCTCCCACCACCATTCATCACTTCCACCCACTATCTTCTATTGTCGGTCATTATTATCGCAATCATCTTTAACTACCATTTCTATCCATTGACTGTCATTTTAACCCACTATTAACACCTTTTGTCCACTGTAGGCCACAATTATTGTCATTACGTGCTATTATTATTTTTGACAACTTCTCTCATTGTTGTTGCTAGACCATCTCCGGACACAGTCGTCTATTAGGCTATCACCACCTTCGGCCACCATGAGCATCTTTACTTTTGACAATTCTCTTGAGTTGACTCATCTCCTTTTGTAGCTTCGACAATTCTTTTGAGTTGACTCCTCTCCCATTGGAGCTTCTTTTGGGTGCTACTTGTTCTAAAATATAATTGTACAAAAACATTTATGTGCCAATCAAGTTTTTTTTTTGTTTTTTCATAAAAATAAACAAATATATATATTTTATTTATTATAAATAAAAAACGGAAAATGTAAAATGTTTCCCACCGTGAAAATGTACTGTTTTCTCACTTCTCTAACCAGCTATGGTGTCTTTTCAGAAGCCAATGCTCTCTCTCTCTCTCTCTCTCCTTGTTTTAATTTTGATAAGCCAAAAAGTTTATATATATAAATTAAAAGAATGCCACTGGAAAAGGGGAGAAAATTCCGTACAAAGAGAAAACCAAAAAAAAACTCCCACCAAAAAGGAGAAAACTATTGAAAAAAACTCTACAAAAGAATCACGACGAACAGAACTTCATAAAGTCAACCGTTTCATCAAACTGTCTCTTCCCTCTTGAAAACTATGTTAAAGGCCTTAACGAGACATTTATCAAATGCTATTTTTAAGAGGTGAGATGTTTTTATTTCAACGATTAGGATTATGTTTACTTACCCACATTTTTCTATCATATTAAAAACTTCTTTTAAAAATTTCCATTTGTCTCTTTGTACTTCAAGAATTCTTTTCTCATTTTGTTGTCACTTCAAGAATTCTTTTCTCATTTTGTTGTCACTTCTAATAATTCTTTTTTTTTGATAGTTGTTCAAAGTTGAATTTAAAGACTAATTTGTTAAAAGATGCCTTCCAGGACGGGCAATTTGGTAAATCCAAAATGAAATAGCCACACGACGGATGGGTTCAACCCGTTGTATATTTTAGTTTTAGGGTTTTTCTATGGGTTAGTTTGTCTTTGTTCTAGCAATTATGGGTGTATAAATAATTTGTCAATTTGTTTTAACTATCTAATTCAGTCCAATTCAACTGGACTTAACTTATGCAGTTTATGTGAATGAATGGATTAAGTTGGATTGAATTAAGTGAGTTGAGTAAAAAATAAAATAAAATAAAATAAAAAAAATAGGTTGGTTGTGAGTTATCTTTCTTTAACTCGTAATCAACCAAACTCATCCTATTTATAGTATATATTAGTTATTGTATCCCTACATATAACGAATATCGACCACATATACATATTTACATTTATATAAATTTTTTATAATTTATAACTATAAGGAATAAATTAGAATATTTATTATTTTAATTACTACTTTATATGTAGTGAATAAATTTTTTCAATAAATATGCAACGTAAATATTATTATTATAGATATTTAATTATTTTAATATTATTATTATCATTATTAAATAACTATTATTATTTTTAATTGGTCTTTTGCTTGGCATTTTAAATATAATTTTTTTTAAAAAAATACAGTAGATTTTTTATTTTTTAAAAATAAATTTTAAAAAAATAATATCAAAATTTTATAACTTTTTAACCTTCAAAATCACTTAAACCGTTAGTTGAAAACGCTAAAAAATATTTTTCAACCAGTTAATTTTGATAATCAGTGAATTAACGATAAATTGAAAAAGCAATCGTCCACCAAAGATGAGTTTGTTGAAAAAAATTTCTTCACCTACCCCAACCCAACCTCTACACACCCCTACCAGCAATAGACTGGATCGATCCAGTTTAACCCATTTTAAGCACAAAATTGGGCCCCATTTTGACAATTTGAATTATTTATTCTATTGTTTCCATTATTTGTGTTAAGAATTTACTTTAAAGTACATACAATGTTTATTCCTTTAATAAAAATATAATTTGCTTAGACATTTAAAGTTATCTGATTAATTTAATTTTTATACAATTTATTTACAAACTAAGAACAATAAAATAAACAGCTGTGAACCCAAAATGGGCAGAACTAAATCGGTTCTGTTAATTTATGAAAGGGAGAGAAGCCTCTATTGGCTTCGGTACTTGGTTTACACCATAGTTGCAGGTATACTTGGTTGATTCTATTCTCATAAATTGGCTCAGTTCATTCATGGAAGGGAGAGAAACCTCTATCGGCTTCGGTACTTGGTTTACACCATAGTTGCAACTGTAGTTGGTTAATTCTATTCTCACAATTCATAATAAATTTTTTTTTGGTCGATATAAGGTGAACTGCGTAAATTATTTGTGTTGATCCGGTAATTGCTTTGTTTTTTTGTCCTCATTTATTTGTTCCATCATAATACAAAGGTGGTATTTAGTATTGCTGAAACTAATAACTTATAAATTATAATATAAGTTGAGTGTTTGGTAAAAAAATTATTACTTGTAACCGAAATAAAAAAAAATTAATTATAATTTATAGCAAAAATTATAGATATTTAAAAAAAATATTATAATTTATGACTAAAATTAGCAGTACGAAGCTAACCAAGCACCCCCAAAATCGCAAGGTGGAAACTCTACATAGGGAATCCTGGGCAAGCGGGATATATGGACTGCTTAGAGATGAAACAGACTTCGACTTGGCTGTCATTATGGTGGAATAGCAATTGGGCAGGGCAGGGCAGGGCGGGACTGATTATGATGTAATGTCCCATCCCCATATCTAATCGGGGCCAGGGCGAGGTAAGGTGTGTCAGGAAAGTGGCAGGGCGGGGATTTCCAGTGCCCGGAACTCAGTGGCAATACAAGCTGCAGCTCAAGATTCTGGACAATCCAAATACTCATCCCTTTCGTTGTACTTTCGATCAGATTACCAGCCACAGCCGGGCTGGTTCCCAGAGCCGCCAATACAAGTTCAGCAGTTAAAGAGCATTTTGAGCGGGGGAAATTCAACCAACCCGAACTGTTTTTGCTTTAATCCAGCTGGTTTTGTTAGAAGCCAACCTGAACCAAAATACTAGAAGCACCGGAGGTATCGATTTTTAAGGAGAAAAGGCAACATAACATATATAAATGAACAAAACAACAATGAATAGATTATATGTTTTACATGAGAGCCTAGCACGCGGGCGGGCAGGGGAGGGAAGTCGATATGGTTCGTCAAAATGAATTCAGTAAAACTAAATTACTCCCACATCCAAAATTTCAAGGGTATGAGTACAAAAAGAAAACTAAGGCAGGCTATTTACCAGAACATATACAACATGCAAGGAGTCTGGTACCTGAAGCAGCAAGGTCCAACTTCAAGTAATCCTATTCCTCCACAAAAGATCCCCAATCCCATTAATATTCCTACTCTTGGTGACCATTAATTTCAACTGACTTTTTCGGAGCGAGTCCCTCGCTGGTAGATTTGCTTTGACTGGCCTCCTCGACATTACTTGGCTGAGATTTGCTTTGACTGGTCTCCTTGACATTACTTGGTTTCCCCTGTTACATTCGTGTCATTTTATTTTAAATCTCACTGATAAAAACAAAAAACAAAAACAAAACAAAAAAACAAGCAGAAGACGCAGTGTTTGAGTCAGGGCAAGCTGACTTTAGAAGAGCGATGTCCACAGATTTATAAAAATAATCATCCAAATAATGGAGCATGAAGCAGGCAGTTAAAGATTCCACATAGTTTATTAAAACCATCTGCAGTGTCCCCTGGCCCATTTGATATTTGGATTACTTTTTGAAAGGTTTGATATTTGGATTATTTTGGAAAGGTTTGAAAAAGATGGGTTAAGCTTAGAAATAGAGTAGACATGTGGAACCACAGGATAATGGATGGGATTAGATAATTCCACAGGTCTTTACTATCTAATCCCACTTTTTATTTGGTAGTAGATAATCCCATATATGGGGGACCAAATGCAAACATAGTCCGGCTTAATTCAATCCAAACTTTAATCCAGGACGCGACAAATTCCAGCCTAATCAAATCTGCGAAACATGTGAGCTCACTTGTTCCCCAAGGCCCTAAATTCACCTCCCCAATCCAAAAATCAAACAAGGCCGGAATAGGGGACGCCCCAACAGCTTCTGTCACATTCTCCCCAATGAAGAGAGTCAAGTTTGATTCTCCTTTAACTTTTGTAATATTATGAATGAAATAAAAAGAATGCTCGTCAATCGATATGTTCATTCATGAAAGCTTTCCCTATAATATCTCTCATTTGGCAATCCATTACACTTCATGACTGCACTGCTAGTGTGGGCATAATATTAAACAAGAATATTAATGGACAATGATAATATAAATCTAACCTTGTTCCTGTCACGCCAGCCAAGTCCAAATGAGAGTAGACCTGTCTTCCTAGCAGGCACTTCCCTTGGAGAATCTGGGTGCACAGACCTGCAAAGCATGGTACATAATAAGACATCATCGAGAAGCAGAGAATCAATACACCAGTGCTTACAAGCATGGATATACTTTTTTGATAAATCAAATAAAAGAGGCATTAAGGGAGAACACCTTTACAAAAAGGGAGAGAACAAACAAAACTCCCACAAAAAGGAGGAAAGTTTCATGTACACCAAAATTGGATAGTTGTAAAATATGGTGCTGCTGATTTTAAGTTGTTCTGAAGATCGTGAGTAATTTCCTCCATAGTGTCGGAAGTGTGTCATTCTTGTTTTGGTGCAAGTCATCAAAATTATAGAGGTGTTATTGCATTTTTTTTTTATCTCGGACAATTCCTACTATAATTGCACATGCAATCAAAGCGGAAAATGAGTAGAAAAAATTAGTGTTGTCATCCTAGAAAATAGTCCCTTCCGGAGTGATCTGGAGATTATGGACGAGGAAGAAATTGGTGTATCACTTTTATGTAATTGCCAGCCAGCATACGTCTGTGTTGCTACCATAGTTATCAAAATTTTACAATGCACAATTCAATTCACCACAAATTAATAAATCGATGTAAATCTATGAGTGAATCGATTTTATGATAGAATCTTGATGAGTAAACCTAAGATTGCTCATGTACCGTGGGGAAGATGCTGCTTTAACTTGGCCATGCTCATATTGCATTGTAGCATCCAACATTGTTTCTGCCATTACTGCCCTCTTCTCCATTTGAGTAAGTGAAGCCATTGCCTTGTCATATTTTTCCTGTGTAAAAATGGTTGAATGAGAGCATATATCAGAAGTAAACAAAAATGAGTAATAAAAACACCTATTCTTGAGCCAGCATAAATGCAAGATACTGTTTCAGATTACTTTTCCACTGAACATACTGGAACAGCTAACATTTTCCTTGATTGAAATGAAAATTTTCTTTGGGGTACTACAGTTCAAACTTATACAATTAATGACTTTCTACTTAAACAAAGAGTCTGACTTGTATTTCCACAACTTGTCAAGAAATGAACCACTTGATAGGCCAACAGAAAAGTTATCCACAGTTAAAGAAACAAAAACCACTTCATTAGGAAATCAAAATAGTGAAATGAGCAGTTAGGCAGGGCAAGATCAATTTGCAATTGAGTTACATTGAGCTGGAAAATTAGCACTTTAAGAGTAGCATCAGGCAAAGCCCCACTTAGATTCAGATACAGCATAGGATTTCTGATAGAATGAAACTCTAAATGGTGAGGAATGAAAGAAACGGGACTGTGCTCATGCAAATCTATGAAATTCCACTCAATAATGGGGTTGAACCCTAAGTTACTAACAATATGTTTCACATACGATAAATCAACTGAACAAGCCCTAATGGATAACTACTTAAAGTTGGTTGGCAACACATATTCATCTTCTCCAGCTAACACCTTGTAAAACCATAAATTTTGTTCAATCAAAAGGAATCATGGTCTTTCTCACAACATCAACCCCCGTTTTTTGGCCTTCCTGTTGCCGTCCTTCACCAAGTAAAGAAAAGAGCTTTCCTACTTTCTAACCTACATTAATGTGAAGTGGCATTCCAGGGGTAAAGAGTAATTTAGAATTCAGGTCACATAAGTGAAACCTGAAACCCCCAGACATTTTCTCTCAATCCTCCCTGCATGACTCTGATTTTAACTATACCACAGGATAGCTTCTGGTCTTCTGCCAGCACATGCATTAGTTGTGCCACCACCTCTGGTAAAAATTAGGGAGGTCTCAAGATAGATGTACTGGGGTAAAGTTTCTGGTGTTTCTATGCTTTACTAGTAAAATTCCAACAATCTCTCTGCAAGCAAGAAAAAATGATGCTTTAAAGAAATTGAATCGGAAAAATGTTCTACTTTTTCTTAAACTTCCTTCCATGTGCAACAAAATGTTCTTAGACTTTCCCTTCCAGGTGAAGAATGAAGTGAGATCAGTATTTCTACTTTGTGTTGAATAGAAAATTGCAAAGACAAGAAAAACCTGAAGCATTTGCACCACATATCTCTGAGCAGCAGCATCTTGCTCAGCAAAGAAGCGAGCATCTTCGGTTACCTTCTGTTCTTGCTCAACCCGCATCAGGATCTATAGTGGGTGCAAGTACAAATTACAGTAACACTCAAAATGGAGGAATATTATGGATTCCCAACTAGAGTCAGAGAAAACATTAGGCAAATTCAAACCTGAAGCATTGCATTTTCTTGCTCTTTTTTGTCAGAAAGGGCTTGCCGTAGTTCAATAACCTCTTGCTCCAGCTGTTCAACCTGCAAATCCTTGATTTTAAGTATGAACATTGACTTGGATGGGGAGAGAGAGAGATGCATGAATTAATTGAACTCAACAACCAATTATCTAGCTTTAGAGGAAAAATATACTCATGTAACTAAAGGCCTGATTGGAAAATAGCTTAAAAGCTAAATTGGGTTCAAAGTAGGTTCTTTGGTAAGTTTGGTTCTAAGCTAACTTTTTTGAAATTAGTTGATTAAGTAAAAAGCATACTTTTTTGTTTTTATTCAAATTGGACAGTATTACCATTCTACATTGTTGATTATAACGATAATATATAGTTGGTATTAGTAGTAAATAAACTATCAAATGAGAGTATTATTGTCTTTTAAGTGAGTGGAGTTTAAATAAAGTATCCTAAGAATTTGTGGTTTGATTTGATTTTTTGACTTTTCTGCCAAATGGGCCATGTTAGCTTTTTGTAGTTTTAGCAAAAAAGCAAAAAAGCCAAAAAACCAATAAGCATGGTTTACCAATCAGGACCTAAATCATGAAATAGTTTCAAATATATTCAGAAGCATTTAGATCATCTTCATCTTACTATAATATCAATTTTTTTGGGTAGGAACACAAAACTTGAGTCATTAGTAACAAAGTAGAGATGTATATCCAATATATTAGAAAACCAGTCAAGTATTTGTGCATCACATAAAGAAGTGTGTGTGTTCGCATTTGGTTGTACACCTGAGCGTGCATAAAATGCGAAGAATAAGGAAGGTAATGGAAACAAAAGAAGAAGCAAAAGAGATACAAATTTTCAATAAGGCTCCGTTCATTGCAATGTAAAATATTTTCTCATATGAGCAAAATTGATTTACATAAAAAGGGAGTAAGTCATTTTTGGTGTTTGCAGGAAAGTGGTGACGGCAATAGGAGTGGTGGCGGTGGCGGTGGCAGCAGTGGTGGTGGTGGTAGAGGAGGTGGGAGTGGTGGTGATGGGGGTGGGGGTGGAGACGGCGGTGATAATGCAGTGGTGCTAGGGGTAGAAATGGCGGTAGCGATGGTGGCCGTGGAGGTGGAGGTGGAGGTGGAGGTGGCGACAGTGGTTGTGAAGGTGGAGGTAATGGTGATGGTAGCAGCGACAATAGTGAGAATTGGTGGTAGCGGTGGCGGCGACACCAGTGGTGATAGCGGTGGCGGCGACACCAGTGGTGGTGGCGATGATCGTGGTTGGGATGGTGGCAACGACAGTGATGATGGTGGTGGAGGGGATAGTGGTGGTGGAGATGATGATGGTGGTAGTAGGAATGTTAGTGACGATGCAGTGTACTAAGATAATAGCATATTTTTCACGTACCAATTACTGGAAAATAAACAAAAAAAGATTGTTTTTATAAAATAATGTTACATAGAAAATATTTTTTATTGAAAAATATTTTACGTCAAAATGAACGGAATCTAAAGAAAAGCCATTTATGTCCTATGTGGCTAGTCCAAATAATATAAAATGAGAGAGAGAGAGAGAGAGAGAGAGAGAAAGATAAGAGGTAAGTTGCATCCATTTCCATAAACAAAACATGTGCATAAATTTCCCTTAATATATAATATGACGGCCAGACGGAACATTAGAAGAATGGTAGTCTGAGTATTGTTTAAATATACCCTTGCACTCAATTGTCGTCGATTATCTTGCTTGACCATCTCCATTAGTGCTGTCTCCAGCTCCTCCGCTCTGGTAAAGAACAAGAACGACTCTTATGGATGCAGTGCTGCTTTCATGAGGTATATCAAATTAATACCATTTATGCTATGGAGTAAGCAGGTACCAATCATTTTAGGAGTCATTTTTTGTGTACAGATTTGACTGCCAACCACGCCTTTTTATTTTTCTTGATTGACAACCACAGATTTTATTAAACAAAAAAAAGATGGTACAGGAAAAAGGAGGACAAGACATTCACCATTGGCAATCCTAAAGAATACAAATGTCAAAAGTTACACTACACACACCATCTTTCAATTCCCCAGAAATCAAAAACAAAGGAATCCTCCTAAAGGGTGCTGAAATGGATACCCAAATAGAGGACAATTAACAAACCTTGTCCCACAAGGAATCAACTTTTTCAACTTCATCCTAGATTACTAGCACAAAAAAGGTTAAATCAACAATTTGCTCTAACGAAGGAAGCTTTGAGAACTTCAAGAAATACTTAGCCAACACAAAAGTGCACGCGGAATGCTAATCACGCAATTCATAGCAGGTTTCCAATGCACTAGGTTGGGCACCTGGACTGATTAACAGCTTGTGCATTTGTTTATCTTATCAAATATTCATAATCACCATTTCATTTTCAACCTACTAATGTGAGTCTAACTACCAGCACCAAGAATCATTGGAAAGATTTAGATACCACACACCTTAGTGTAGCAGATCTCTTCTCCTCCAGCAACCTGCACAACTCTACCTTCAACCATACCACCTGCACATAAGCTGTTAATAATGAAACTTACGAACAGTCACGTAGGGTTTGCTTAAATTGGTCAACTGTTAACAAGTAACATGCCCTGAGTTACCTATATAAGCTCCACAACAACTGGATATCCAGTCATACGACCCGACAAATGAAATAAGTGAGAGAGACAATAATATAGCAGCACGTATACAGAGAAAAACTAAAGACCGAAAAATAATCAAGCTAATAAAGAAATGCAGCTAATTAAACAGCCCTACTATTATGCCAAAGAGTCTTCTATGTGGGGCTGCAAAGTGTGAGAAACCAATGCCCAAGAATAAAAGCAGCAACTATGTGCAAATAGTCCAAAGGTTTGACTCAAGTCCAATTCATCCCCTTGGGCCCTGCCCCAGGGATTTATCCTAACAATCACTAAGTTCATTCGGAAGAACAGTGGATTAAGCACGCCTAATGACTAATTTGGTGCTCCAAGAGACCTGGACATCTCATTAGCAACAACAACAACATACACACCCATGATTTTATTTTTATTCTATTTTTTCTTTTTAAAAAATGTTAGGTATAATCCAATCTTACACCTCCCAGCAACCTCAATTGCCAAGGAACAATCCAGTGTTTCCTTTTGTCCTTGTCAATAAGAGAACAATTGCATTGACATAACTAACAAGCATGGGCTCTCTAGTCCATCAGTTAAAAATATGAATAATGTGGAAACACTGGATATGCGGATGCACATGAACGAAATTAGTCAATGTGCGGATGCACATTGAACAAACGCATATAAGAAAAAAATGGAACCTTTAGTATTATTATAATTACTAAAAATGCTATCATAGAAAGTGTGGGTATATGAAAGGATCACCACCACATGTCACCTCGGAGACCTCACCGCTCCGAGCCTTAGCTCGGTGGACTCCTATGAACTGGCTACCTCCACCACCACTTAGCGAGTCGGCTCCCCTAATGAGATTTGGATTCACGAAGTTAGCCTGATTGGAGGCTTGTAAACTATCCCTCTACGTAGTCTTAGTCTCTGATGTGCATAGCACATTAATGCCCGCCAAATAACCAGAGGGCCAGTCATGCATTGGGCAAATCGAGCTCGTCTCGAGGGCTATACAACTCAACACAACTTGACTCGCTCAGCTTGCCTTTGTTGAGTTGTCTCCCTCGCGCCTTGTCTACACTTAAGAGAACCATCGTCACGGTGTTCTTGGCCCCTCAGCCACACTCGGACTCAATATCTCCATTCGGAACTCTCTTAAATGATTATTCAAAGTATCCTAGGTTGGGAGCAAAACTTAGCTACCTTCACTCGAGATCAAAGAAGGCATGTGGTTTTAAGGCTAGAGTGGAGTGTGTGTCAAGGGAATCGCCCTCCCAAGGAGGCTCTGCCCAACCAATTATAGAGAGAGGGGAATTGACCAAGACACTTGACATGTTGGAGCTCATATCACATGTACCACCACCTAACGGTCTCCATGATACAACTCCGATGACATAGACCCCAGAGATTGCAGAGTAGGCTGTGACATTCTATCTGTGAGATCTGAACTGCGACTTGGTAGCATTTCCATTTTGCAGAAGAAATTAAAATAAAAAATAATTAAATAAAAGAAAGGAAATTTTCTGCATCAAGAATAGATCACAGCATGGATACCAAAAAAAAACTGTCATCTGAGTGTTACTAAGAACATTCTGATGATATACTAAGAATATGTCATAGAAGTTATTCAAATAGATAGATGGTAATGCTTTGAAACAGACATGCTCCTTAGTGGACAGAGTCATTAGATATCCGCATTGGAACAAGAAAGATATGCATAGTTTACTCATGTGGACCATAATAACAAGCAATAAAATGGAGAAATTAAAGTCAAAATAATTAATGAAACTTGAGAACTATCACAGTGAATAGGCAAATCAAATTAGCTTTGAACTGTTTATAATATCTACTCAAGAGACCATCATGCCATTAAATGTTCTGCATCATGCAAAAGGCAGTGACTAGTATCCAGAAACAAGCGAAGTTGACAATATAAAAGTGGAAAACGTAAGGGAACATACCATATACATGAGCCATACAAGACTAGAAAAGAAAATAGATAGATTTGTGATATGCACATATTTAATACAAGCAGCAGATCAATTCTCACTTCTTAAAAAGTTATCATATTGATGTGAATAAAAAGATGGAAATGGTAATACACCTGTTCTTGTAGATCTGGAAGAGAATCTACTTCTGATTTAATGGCTATACCACCAAGAAAGTCATCCAGATTAGCCGAATGAGAGTCCAAATGAGAAATACCAGCGTCTATTAGCTTATCACCTGAGTCTGCTTTTGCATTTGTTTCCTTTATTGGTATTCCAGAATCATGCTTGAAACTATATAGCTTTGTAGCGAGGCCTTTGGAATTCTTTGAAACTTGCCCTTTTGATCTTTCCTCTATTGCTTCTAATACAGCTGGTCGGTGCTTTTCTCTTAAATCTTGCAATCTGTCTACAGTTACGGCCAAGAAACCCATGCAAGCAGTCAAAACAAGCTGGCTGCTATCAAAGGTTGAACCAGCTAAGGACTGTAATAAAGTAATGGCATCCCCAGCATCCTTAGTTGTAACTAATGCAGGACCTGCAAGAAGTTGAGCCTAGTTAATATTTCAGTTAAATCATCCTGGATAATAATGGGATGGAAGAACTAACTTCACATATAAATTAAGAAATAATAGATATCCAAGTACCATATAATTCCATTAAAGCAAGGGCAGTTCGAAAAAGCATAACTCGATTTCCTTCGAAAAGAAGCACATCCCAAATTCGAAGAACTGAAATATAAGGAAACAATCATAACATAACTGTCACATTAGAGTTCAGAGTCAGTATCATGATGCGAGGATGTAGAATAAGTTTTAAAACAAAACGATATACCACACATGACACAGCATAAGTCTCACCACTTTCCCAAGGAAGCATATTCACAAAGATGGAAAGGAACCAAGGTCCAGAAATCCATGCAACTTGCACTCCCAAGTAGTCCAGATGATTGACTGCAAAAGAAGCATAAGAGGAATAAGAATCTTCTAATGCTAAAAGAGACTATAACATCTGGTGAAGAGGCTGATTATGCAATAGTAGTGGACAAACCCAGTTTAGGAAATCTTTCTCGTATTAATTCCTCAAAAACAAGTTGGTCCACCTGATAACAGAATCATTTAATTAGAACGATTAATAGATGACAGTATCGATAATACATCTCTTCAGATCATAATCATAAAGTAAAAAGTGTCTGGTGCTCATTAATCAAAGAAATAAAACTAAAAACACAAAATTATTAACAAAAAACAAAATAGGGAATGAATAATTTATAGATAGCTCCGGACAACAGGAACATGTACCTGAGATTCTATCATTTCCTCTGAGTAGTAGCCATCAAAGTAGTCATCAATAATACCAACAAAAGTCCTGAGAGATTTAAATCAAACTAGTGCATAATTCCAGCTTACTTACCAGATGTGAAGAAAAAAATTGAACTATACATAAGCATGATTCTGCCAATAAAAATTACTTATAAAAAAAAAAAGATTCTGCCAATTGAAACAACTGTAGGTATTTTTTTGACCATTGATATCTGATTTGCTACCCCTTATTTTGGAAAATAAATTCTTCCCCGTCTCCAAGAGAGGCATACATTTGTTCTAAAAAAATAAAAATAGCAAATAAAATCAGAAACAAAATTACAGCATGCAAAAACACAAAGGGGAGTATCTTCTAAAGCAACCGGACTCTTCCTAATGTGATCCAAATAGGAGACAAGGAACTGCACTCCAAGATCAAGGTGCAGAATATCCTCAGCCAACTATTCAAGCGCAAAAACAAGCCCACATCTCACCAAGTGGCCTTTAGCAAATTGTATGGGTGTTACACTTTCAAATAGGAGTTAGAGAGTTCAAGAGTCAAGTGCAAAGTGTGAGAGTGGGTGCGTGTGTATTTTCCAATTAAAAAAAGAAGTCCACAGCTCATGTTATTTTGAAATTGACGAATTCATTGGTTGTCTGACTCCTTATCATTATCATAAAAGCTAAAACTGTATGGGCAAACTCACTTTGTACTTATCCAATGATTAATTATCAAGATTTTGCCAAGTATTTTCACCGATCTCGAAAAAACTAAGACGGAAAACTCAATGGCATGACTTTCCCTACACCATATTGGCATTGTCGAACTTATAAAGGTGATTTCCCTTTCACTTTTCTGAAGAAGAAAGCTGAAACCACTTTCCAAATAAGAATAATAAAGTACAACTTAGCTGAGGGGAATAAAAAAAACTTTAATCCCACCACCACCTAGCGTAGCAGATTTCTCTCTCTCTAAATGTGATTATGGATTCTAAGTTGTCCAGAGAGAATTTTGCTTCCAGTTCCCAGTTATTTAACAATTTCATATTTAGGTCACCAAGCGAAGGAGCAATTTCACAACGTATCATGCCAAAAAGGTATTGTTGACTTTTGTGCCAAAAAAGAAATCTTCTTCTTGAAAATCTCAATCCACTCCAATGGGATATCACTTCCTTTGAGAAAATAAGTCCTACTCTTACTCCATATTCCAGGCACCAAGTCCTCAGGTTATCGTTTCCGCCATGAATCTTCACAATGATTACCTGAGGAATATTTGTTCATTGCCAAGAACGACTGCCAACCTGACTTCCACGTGCTTTCTTTGAACAAATTACCTTCCAGTCAATAATATGATACTAGAACCATGCTCCCACCCAAACCAATTTCTTGTACAAGTACTTTTGCTGAAGCAATTCAAGACTCTATGCCTACTACTGGGATAGAGGTAAAAGAGATGTAATATGTCAGAAAACTCACTAAGTTTCTGATAAAGGTAGCTTCACCTCCCCTAAAATACATAAATTTATTTTCCCTCACATACGCTTTGTAAACATATCAACTT
The DNA here is from genome assembly GCA_034768845.1 of Heliamphora exappendiculata. Taxonomy (NCBI): domain Eukaryota; kingdom Viridiplantae; phylum Streptophyta; class Magnoliopsida; order Ericales; family Sarraceniaceae; genus Heliamphora; species Heliamphora exappendiculata. Next base: position 18,169,168 of record JAOTRH010000022.1, read on the forward strand.
AAACAGACTGGAATTGATGTAAACTCAAAGCTAGAGCCCAAGGGCAGGACCGTGCCATGTAAGATGGAGGTAGAGATACTTCCCACTACCCCAGGTAGCAGCCAAATGGCATTATTATCCTGATTTCCCACCAAGATGAATTCACCATTCCCCATTGTTGCACTATCTATGAGTTTCTAAACCATGTTTACCATAGGAGTCACGATACAGATGTTATGATGCTCTGGTATGAATTCTTTACAGGATTATTCTTCCTCGAAATTTTAAACAGCATCTATAGTGAAAAGGACAATCGCTTATGAGCTTACCAAAAAGCATTTTCTTCAGGCATCATCAGCAATAATATTCCGGCAAAGAAGTTCATCGCCTGCATCAGTATCACTATTCATACCAAAGAGAAGAAATAGACAACATAATGATACGAGGAGTATTGATAATGAATGCCGCACTGATAGAATTATAAAAAAGAAAAAGAAAAAGAAAAAATAAAGAAAACTATTCCTGCATTTTGCAATAGGAATTCTCAATAAGATGTCATCTAAAAAGTTCCAAACCGCAAAACGAAGTTTAATTATTCTCCAACCCTTCAATCTTCATTTGATAAACAACTTAAAATCCAAATACCTTCATTCCCTCTTGATGTAAATTATTATCCTACTGGAGATTCCACAATGGAATGATGAAATCCCACTTGGCAGTGATTCAGTGATTGGTGAACAATATTTCCTAACAATGTTGAAAGCAGAGTTGCCACAGAAATACATGAAATAGATCCATGAGATTCCAATCGTGATTTTTTTATTCTTCACTTAGCAACCACTTTTTTATAATGCAGTAAGTCTTATATTTTTTTATTCTTCACTTAGCAACCACTTTTTTATAATGCAGTAAGTCTTATATACTTGCATTTCATCTAGTTGAATGACAAACTGCTGAAGAAACATAATCCCAGACACTGAGAAGCAGCAGGCGTTACCAAAGAAGCTTTAATCATAAAAGGCAGACAATAAATGAAAAAGGAATAATGTAGGTTTCAGCACCATGAGATCAAAGAGCAAGACTTATTGAGCTCAAATGTTACCACCACAAGTTAAGAATAGCCAAATATATTCCTTCATGCCAATTACCTGGCAATACCCAACAGAGGGGTTATGTTGAGCATATGCTAAAAGTAAACGCCTCAAGGAACTCCTACCATTTTCATCCAGTGCAGGGTGACCTGGGAAAGTTCGAGGCAGATCCTGCAAAGACAACAGAACAATTCAGTCCAGGGAGACTCCTATATTGCAATGGAAGTAAAAGAAGCAGCACCTACAAATTTAAAAAAGACTGAATGATAAAGTCCAGGGCCCATGCATCAATGACCTTCTCAATCTGCCTTCTCCATTTTTCAGGTACACCAACTCTGTCTCCATTGGACCCCTTGCTACCATTGCTTGATTTATCATGCTCCTGGGTAAAGCTCACATCTAGCAAGTTCTGGTAATATCTGTCCACCCGTCGTGTCCTTGCACCAACAAAGGCTTGCCATACCTGTTACAAGGTTTCGGGAACGCTATACTTTTCTGCTAACATATGAATGTATTAGAATCCACAGGTGAAAGTGTCAAGCTTGTACCTCTCCTCTGAGATCCCTTGGTACTCCCCCACGCACGAGGAACTCTAATTCTTGTTTCCAAGGGATGAATGGTCCTGGGGAGACCCCATCACTAGCAGCACTTTCTTCTGCAGGAGCATTCCTATTATCATCTACTATCTCATTATCATAGAACTCTTCCTCAAAGTCCTCTTCGGATTCCCCTCTTGAAGTTCTCACCTCTTCAATTGATTGAAGATGATTTTGAGCACTGCTCATCTGCTCTTCTTTCATGTCCTTTCTCTTCTTGACACGAACACTCATACTATTCTCAATGTCATGAAGCGATGGTCTAATCAAAGCCCATGTTTGCACCTTACGGATTTTTGTTTGTATTGGCACCTGTAACTCCACAGGATCACTTTCTGTTTGACTGTCACAAGCTGACTTCCCTCCACTTGAATCATCCCCCTCCCCAATCAATTGTTGACTGGTCTCTACTCTCTGCTCTGTGGCTGAAGCATACAATCTGTTGCTGCGTTCAACCTCAGGTGAGTACAGTTGAGTAGACTGAGCTTGCTGGTCAAGAAATCTCTTCCACTTCTCTGATCTTTCTTCTTCCTCTTCCTAAGAAAATAAATAAAACTAAGGTAGACATACAATACCGTACCTTCGTTTCCCAAAATATTCTTACCTTCATTTCCCAAAATATTTTACCATTATATGGATTCACTATATTCACTTACTTCTTATTATTACTCAAATCTAAATTTAATCTCGCTATAAGAAAGAAGCTTTTGATAATCCTAAATTGGTGAGATTTTAAGTGCTTGTGTATCTACATGGGTTGCAACCTTGTGGTGACATCAATGAATTCACTTTAACTATCAAGAAAATGAAGACACAATTTCTATTTTACTTCTAAAGACAAGAGTAGCAAAAACCTGCTAGACAGAAAATACCTTGTAGATATTAGCGTACTCTCTATATCTTTGAAGGTGTTGAGGTCTCACAGTAAATCCATAGGCATCCCTGTCAAGATCAATGTGTATGTGATTCTCAAACTAAAAAGACTGCCCCAGCTATTTCCAGTACCCTCCAGGGCAGCAATTTTATGTCACAGCTTAAAACAATACAGAGAAGAAAAAACAACTACAGTCATAAATTTAAATTTCCATACACAACACATACACAGATACATTCCCCAAAAAATTCTTATTTTTTGCTTATTTTTGTCTTTTCTTATTTTTTTTTTCATTTTGTAGCTAAAGTTTTTTACTTTTTCAAACCATCTCGACGACAGAAACTAGAAAAGTAAAAAAACTGATCAAAAAATAAAATTTTTTTTTATTAAAAACGATAATAAGCAACATAAAATATGACATATTTTCGTATAAAAGATATACTATTTTTTGTTTTTTTAGCTTATTATTTTTGTTTTTTTTAAATCTTTTTATATTTTCGTATAAAAGATATATTATTTTTTTGGCTCGTCTCAACAACATAAATAAAAAAAGTATCAACAACAGAAATAAAAAAAATATAGTAATTTGACCAAGCCATTAAAAAACTCACTAAAAACAAAAATAAGCAACATAAATTAAGCAAATAAGCCATTATCCCATCCGGAGCAATAAACTGCAATCCAAAAACCAAACCACAGAGTTCCCTCAATTTTACCTGGAATCAACGTCCAATGAACGCTTACTCAACAAGGATAACAACATACTTCAAAAGGAATCCCGGTTCTTCTGCCCATAGCGCTGTTTCGCCTCAATTCAATCTCAGAAGACTAATTTCTGTACCAAATTTCTTAATTCTCAACAAAAATCAAGGCTAACCATGAACTCCCCACGGATCCTAATCCTAAACTTTTAATCATCTACATTTTCTCACCAATTCTGAGCAAACGGGTACACACTACGTTTCAGGTTGCGGTTAATACAGTATCAAGATCACACGTATAATGAATCAAGATAACAATATAATGAAGCGAACAGTCCAAATCCGTGGTAATCCAAATGTACGAAACGTAGTTGTTTCAACGATCAACAAGATCAAGCAAGAAATTGCAAAATATTATTATCAAGAATTGTAAATTACTGAACTCGCTCAATCCACCCAATAAGAATCTCAACAATGCTTGATGTTTCCGAATTTCGCGTAAGATTTAGCTGAAACAGCATTACTAAAGCATCGGTCTCACAGACGCGTGTAAAGATTCACATACATACATACATACATATATACATACATATACACGCACATACGAATGGAGATTGGAGAGATACACGTGTATATGCGTGTATATCGTCGTTACCTTCTTGGCTCGAAAAAAGGGAGAAAATTGGAGCTCTTAAGCGTCATCTTCGAACGGCGTTGATCTGATTTCACTCCGATCAGCTCTCCTCGGTGGATTCGGAGGATCGTATGGCTAAGCGTTCATTTCTGCTACTGATTCTCTCTCTCTCTCTCTCTCTCTCTCGTTAGCTCTGCGATGATGATGGTGCTTGTATTGTATGGAACTGTTAAAACTTGGACACCGTTTGGATGATTGATTATTTGTTTATTTTATTTTATTTTTTATTCTTATTTATATAATAAAATACTTTATATTTTTAGATTATATATGAGAAGGTTATTTTTGAATAGCTTAAATTTTTTTAATTTATAAATGATTCATTGAGATGATTTGATACAAATTTATATTTTCGTCAATTGCTCAAAATAATATCAATACAAGTCTTTTGTTTTTGATATTTTTTTTTCACCTCATTCATTTGTAAGATACAATTTTTTTTAAAGTACAAACAGTTAAATAAAAACTTAAGTTTTGTTAATATCCCAAATACTCAATTCGATTTCTCTGTAACAGATATTCTTACTTTTGTAATTTTTTTTTATAAATTAACAAATTAATAATATTATATTTTTAATTAATTATTTTAAAATTAACTAATTAATTACTTATTAAATTATTAAAATTTAATAATTGAGTGCCTTTATTCACGAGCATTAATAATAACTAGTCGTCAAGACAGGGAATAAAATTTTTAAAAATATTAAAAAATAAAAAAAACTAAAATAAGTGAATAAATTAAATTTGTATTATTAATTTTTATTTTTAGTGATTTTTTGTTTTTTATAATTTTTTTTATTTTTTAATTTATTTTATTGAGACCATTCAAAAATAAAAAAGATAAAACAAAAACAAAAATAAGCAAAACAATCCAAAAGTAACCCAAACAGGGACTTGGTTACTTCAAACACAAAGTCACGTGCTTTTTACATTGGGCCTTTTGTTGCTATGGCACGAAAGGGGATGTTACCTGTACGGGCTAACATATGTGGCTAAGAATGTTACTGTGTGAGAACTGACACGTGTACTGAAAATAAGTGAGATGCATCAACCGTAGGGCATGTTAGCTTGCCTTTTTTGGTCGAGGCCGAGCCGGGGAACGTTTTAATTTGACTAAATATGGGACCCACTAGCCTGTGGTGCCAGCACCGAGTTGTTTACCGTGTGCCCACTTTGTTTGATCACGCCACGTAACGCCGTTCGTCATTTATTTTTACTACATTAAGAACTTAGTTCGTTGTATCGACTCCAACTAATAATTTTATATACGTTGAATTATTTTCAGAATAATTAATATTAATATTAAGGTTTAAATTATTTTTTATTTTTATCAAACGATTATTAATAACTCAATAGTTTTAAAATTATTATTTTATTCCTTATTCCATTCTAATTTAACGTGAATTAAAATTTTCACTTAATACATAATTAATCTTTGTATGAAAAAAAAAAAAAACTTTTAGTATTACTCATGTCTCATATCTAATCAAATCCAAAAGAACAAACAAACAAGCAAAGAGCCTACGCTATTTTTTATTCACGTAAAATATAATAAAAATCACCTTGATCTAATGCCCCGACAATATAGCTCAAAACTGTAACCTCTATTATGAAAAATTGACCGTGCAATACCACTAAGTTACAAAGACCTTGACAATGCTAATCGTTTGTCATTGAAACAACTCATTATTCAATATTTTAGAGTATGGTTGCATGGTATTCAAGTTGTTCGGAATCACACGACCTTATAGAATGAATAATAAATACACATAAAGCTCTTGTAAATTGTCTCTAAAAAATTTGAGATACCACGCAATCAAATTATACGGTACTCTCGGAATAACACTAAGGTTAATAACTTTGTCTCTCACATGCCGGATAAAAGCGAGTCAAAATTGTCTTACTCAAAATTTTTCAATATATTATTGGATGAGAACACTTGAGAAGTGTTCAAATTTTAAATTTAGGAATAATGAACATTTAAGTAATATAGAAGGTGACTAATTATTATTGTTTTTAAAAAAACCTAAGACTAACAAAATTATATAATTTAGAGATAAATAATATATAATGCATTATAATAGAAATGCTTTTTAAAAATATCTAGCTTCTCTCTAATTCTTTTGCAGATGGCACCCATTATGTTTATCTAATTTTTGATTCAAGATGGATTCACTTTAATGATTTGAGCTGTTCATTCTATCACTCTCAAGGTGTAGATTATTTATGTAAAAAATTTAAGTTAATCGCATATCATTATTTATTTTAGGGTAAATTACAGTGACCTTTTCTGATATTTAGTAAAACATCAACCACCACCCATGTGATTTTTGAAATGTCATTAACCTCCATTAGTCTAACTATTAAATTTTTGCTCATCTGTGCCTTGTTTGGCGCATTTTTTGAATAAATATTTATGATCCAATCCGTTCATTATGTAAAACTCGTCGAATTTATAAATTATAATGCGATTTAGATTCATTTGATATCTGTAACTAAGTGATTGAATAACATTTATTTAACAGTGTTTTTCTAACTTATAATTTTTATTTATTTATTTATTAGGAGATCTTATTCAATTACTAAATTACAGATATCGGATGAATCTGAATTTTTACATGCTAAACAAACTCGACGAGATCTACATAATGAACGGATTGGATCATAAATATTTATTTAAAAAATATGCCAAACAAGGCACGGCTGAACAAAAATTTAATGATTTGACTAATTTGATGTAAAACCTAAATCAGAGGGGAGGCTAATGACATTTCAAAAATCACAAGAGTAGTGGTTGATATTTTATTAAATCTCATGGGAGGTCACTATAATTTACCCTTTATCTTAACAATTCACATTTGTGTTAAGATAATAAACAGTAAAATCAAAATACCATTTATTTTTTTATTAAAAATATATTTTATTTAAATAGTTAACGATGTCTAATTAGTTTAATTTATTTACATAAATAATTTATACATTAAAAATAATAAAATAAATAAATTCAATTATTAAAATAAATTTATTTTAAATTTAAAATTAATCCAACATAACTGGTCCACTTCGATTACGGACCGAAAAGATGCATGCCCCCTTTTAAAAATAGTGAAGGTAGTCGGTCGCATCCCCAGGATCCATCCTTGAAACATCAAACACTGAATAAATTTTTCATTTAAAAGTGGATTGCCAACCTGTCAAGATCAAACTCTGTCGGAAATCTGATTTATCGAATACCATTTAAGATTTTCCCTTTCCGCCTTCTTCAAGTTAATGAGTTAGGTTGGATGTACGCTATTTTTATTTTTATTTTTTTATGAAATTTTTTGGTATTAGTCAAAGAGAATATGCTACTTTTGACGACTTATTTCTTCTCGAGATTAATAAGCATTAAGATTTGTTAAGATTTTATTTTTTACTTTTCTTGAAATTGTCTCTTTTTCCCTCTCGTTTCTGTCTTTCTCTTTTTGTAAAAATGTTAGAATTAAAATTTTAAAGAGAGATGACAAAGATAAAGGATGGGAGGAGGGAGGGGGGTTTCGAAAGGAGATGGGCAAAATGGCACAAGTGTAAGAGGGAGCTAGTGGTGGTGAGAGGGAAGAATGAGGTGCTACGAGAGGGAGATATATGAGAGGATCGGAGTGCGGTAGCATAGCGGCAAAAATATTAGAAAAAGAGGAAGAAGTGGCGAAAAAAGCTCAAGAGAAGTGTTAGAGAGTTCAAGGAGGGAGGAGGGGTTTCAATTGTGGAGAAGATTATCAAACTGAGAAAGATAAAAAGAGAAAAAGAAATGAAGACTTTGAGGGTTATGATTTTGTCTCTAATAATAATTTTACAAAATAATAAGTATTAAGAGAAAAATCAAAAGTGACAATAGAATTTTCTCAAATATATAACAAAAAAAAAAATGTAAGCTTGGTAAATCATCTTAAAAGGGCAAAATTCTCATCTTTTTTTTTCTCCGTCTAGTCCTATTTCAACATATCTCGGCATTATTTAAAAATATGTTAAAAAGTGCAATTAATTCATAAACTAATTATAGAAACTTTAGGGAGATATGCGTCATTATTTCATATTGTTTTTAGCAATGTGGCAATCAATCATGAACTGAAATGGGTCTAGTTTAGTAGATACCTTATTTTGTAAGTGTATAATACTCACTTTATAAATTTTTCTAATTTTTATCTAAATTATGCAGATTCATAAATTTAAAATCAAGCAGAGATTCTTCACAAATTCATAAATTTAATCATAAAAATTTACAACCAAAAATCACATAATTTATAACGCATAACTTTTGATTTGATATTTTAAATAATTTACAATTTTAATCACAAATATTTATAATTTCAACCACTAAATATTAGAAATGCACACTAGAACATTCTAAAAAATGGGGTGAATATTGAATTTTTTTTCTTATTTTTTATAACATAGCAAAAAAAATATTTTGAATGAAATAAGAATGAACCCTCTTATTGACTAGATCAGGAAAAAAAAAACTCTTTTACTAACTATGATTTTTTTTTTCATTTGTCGAAAACATGTCACCTACAATTCTAAAAATATTTAGGTCTCGTTTGATAATTTGGTTTTAAATTAAGCTTTTTGCTTAAAGTCACTTTAAGTCTAAAAAATTAAAAATTTGTTTGAGAGAGATATAGGGTGACTTTAAACCAAAAGTACTTCAAAATGACTTTAAGTCAAAAGATAAAATTTTTTGCTTAAAATTGTTATAATTATTTAAAATTAATTTTTTAACAATTTTATATTCAATATTGACTTGTTTGATAGATTTTGACGGACATATTTTAAAAATATAATTTTTATAAAAAGTAGATTTGTATAATAAAAGTTATAATATTTTTAAAATATAAAAAAATTATATAAAAAACAAAAAAGCTAAAAGTATTCCAATTGAAAAACGAGCCTTTTTAATTTTTTAAATTTTTAAATTTTAAGTAAAAATACGAAAAATCTAACTTTTGACCAGTTTAAAGTCAATTTTCAAATGGGTGCTTAATTCTTTCTCACCCCGTGAGAAGGCCTTTAAGATAATTCTAATTTCATTTTTTTCTTGGAATGACTTTTTAGGTTTTTGGTATGATTTTCAACTTTGATCAAAGGAAAAAAATTGATATTTAAAAGTAATCCTGAAAAAAGAAAATATATTTTTAATAAAAGTGTGACTTTGAGATCTAAAACAACTTTATCCCAAAAAAGAAAAAAAGAAAAAAAAAAGTTTTCCATACTTCTCTTGTCACTGCCTGCGAATATGCTTCTCTATTTTGACATCACGAGAAAGATGTAATGAAAAGGAAAAAAGAGGGAGAAAAAAGTCTATTTCCTGTCTCGCGTGCGTTTGTGGCTTTTTATTTGTCTTTTTTAGACTTTTAAAATTTTTAATTTTAATTTTAATTTTTTATTTTCTTTTGGTTTTTTGTGTTTCGTGGAACTAAAAAGTATAATTGTTTGGTCTCAAATATTTTAGAAAATTAAAGATGAAAAAAACCGTAAAAAGTTTTAGTTTAATTTTTAAATTTTTTTAATTTTTCGTGTTTGGAAGAACTAAAAAGTATACTTATTCAAGCTTAAGTGTTTTTAGAAAATTAAAAAGGAAAAAAAAGCCTATTTAAGTGTCCTTTTCTTGTCTTATCTAATAATTTTTATCATTTTTTTTAATTTTTTATTGCTCACCACGAGAATAATTTAATAAGCGTACTCATTGAAGAAAATGCTAAAAAAATTTACTAAAGAAAAATAAATTGTATAAAAAAATTAAACCAAACAAACTATGGTGGATCTAGGAATTTTTGGTAGGTCCAAATTTGTAATTAGTTTAAAAGTTAATTTTTTTTAATTATATTTTTATATTTTTTGTCAAAAAGTTAAATTAAATTTAAAGTTAGTTGTTTAGTAATTTAGTTTTAAATTAATTTTTTTAAGTTAGTAATTTGGGTAAAAATATACCTTTTTTTTTTCTAAAGCGAATAATTTTATCATTATATATATTTAATATTAACAATTATATATAATTAGTAGTGATAGTAAATAAGTTATAAATAAAAAATATTAAGAGTATTTGGTTTTCTGATACTAATTTTATGTATAAGTTACAAAAAAATTTAAATATTCACAGTTTTTGCTATAACTTATCATATTTTTTTCTATTTCAGTTACATGCTACTGTTTTTATCCAACGCTCACAACTTTTGCTATAAGTTATAATCTATAAGTTACTAATTTTAACAATACCAAACACTACTATTATTGTATTTAAAAAATTATAAAAATTTAAATAGAATATTCTAAAAATTAGTATAATTTTGCAATGAAATGTTATGTTGCAAATAATGAGAATAGATTTCAACCAAGGAGCGAAAGATTCACAAACACATTCAGTTGAAAATATGATTGAATCATATGCATTTTAAAATAACTACCGAGTTGGTATGCAAGTTTTTACCTTTCTTGTCCAATGAAATCCCATTCCCTAAGTTTTCTGCAGAGATTTTCTCTCTGATTTCATTGGGAGCCCATTTCTATTTAGTAGTTGTTATTTTAGAATAAGTATTTTTGTATATATTAGATTTGAGCAGGTAATTAATTAATTCTCTAACTTAAAGGGAATTTTGGATACATTATTTTTAAATAGAACTTATCATGATAAATTACTCATTAAACGAGAACTTGTGGCTAAATTACTCATTAAATTAGTTGTATTTAATCATTTTTACAAGTAACCAAAAGACATATTTTTGTAAGATTTCTATTTATTTCTTATTATTCGGGATGTCGATGTATTGAACTGATCCGTTCAAATTTTTATACTCAATTCAACCAGCATGACAATAGTGGCGACTCCAAAAAAATTTGAGTCATTCAAAATTTTAAATTCTACTTATTTTATAAGATAATATTTTTCACACTAGTTAATAATTAATCATCTACTATCAGCATACTACAAGTTAAATTACACGTATTAATTAATAAGCGAAATATATTTTTAATATAATCATATTAGTGTTTTGACAAAAAAAAAATATAAATACATAAATTTTTACAATTACAGTCAACGAGATTTCATGTTTTAAAATTAGTGCATAATATTCTAGTTTTCAATCGTATCAAAAATATTATTTTCAATATGTGTGACCAAACAATCATTAAATCAAACTACACAAAAAACTAACTTGGTACTCCACTTTATAAAATGATTATTAAATTATTGAAATTACATATCTATGATTGTGAAAAATAAATCAATGCAATAGCGGTATAATTAAATTTATAATTTGTGAAATTTTGTGTCATGATTTTCCAATAACTACAAATGAATCATTCATGTTCGGGATAAAAATACAAAGAAAAGTAATTTAGTGCGACGTGTTGAAGATAATTGTATAATATCTTTTATTATTACGAAGTCAATTATATTTTTTAATAGAATCAATTATATACCAATTAAAAAATTACTGTAATAGTAATTATAAAAAAATCTTTGATGGGGTCAATTGACCCCACAAAGCACTCATAGTAGAGTTGTCCCTGCATAACAATAGATGGTTTTACTCATAGTTTGGTCGGATGACGAGTCTCTCAAATAATTTTTCTCGAGTAGTGGTCAAATTATGAGCATTGAGTAAAGCTACCCCCAAACCTTACCCGACCAACTAATGTTCAATTTCGTAGAATTTAGATTTATTATGAAATTATGTATTTTTGTATAAAAACTATGTAATTTAAGTCTCTATATGGTTTAATTAATAAATTTCTAGTCATTTGAGTTTTAAATTTATCAAGAATAAATATTTTTAATTAAAAAATTATTATAATTAGCTAAAAATTGAATGAGTTTAAAAAAAAGTTCAAAATAAACAACTTCAACTTCTCAAACTGAAACATTCTTATCATAGACCCATCAAATCCATGGACTCAAACCCATTGAACTCATTGATTAGATAATAGATTATAGCTACCTATGGAACCTTTCTCATTTTCTTAGGAGTTGGGCTTATCTACTGTAAAAGCACTTGCTGTTGAATTAAAGACAAAAAAAAATTCTTAATTTTCAGAGTTTATCTCTGAGAACTAAGAATTATTTTTAAAGTCATGCTACTGTAGCAGAGAAGCCCAACTCTTTTCTTAGCCCAAAACACGCACAAAACATCTGCCACAATGATTCAAAAAAGGTAATGTACATGTATTTCCAATAAAAGAGTACTTTGGCTAGGTTTTTTCTGTTTATATATATATATATATATATATATTGCTTGTATGCAAAGATCCGTGGGTTTGGATTCAATGAATTAATAATCAAAACACAAAGCTATGGTGTCGTTTGGTAACATTTATATTTTTTATTTTTAATTTTTTGTTTTTGTTTTTATTTTTTTCGTAAACTGTAAATGAAAACATGTTTAGTAATTATTTTTGTTTTCAAAAAACTGTAAACAGATTTTAAAATTTACAAAATTTTAAAAAATAGAAAAAATATATTTTCACTTGTTTTGTAAACAAATTTTGATTGAATTCATCCGTAACCTCAAACTATCACTTTTCAAACATTTATGTTACCAAACAAGTTTTTGATTTTTTATAAACAAAAACAAAAACGTGTTTTTTGATTTTTTGTAAACAAAACAGAAAACTGTAAATGTTATCAAACGGGTCATATATGTTCAGAATAGAACGACGACAGAATACTATTAATCCAATAACTTAAGAAATAATATATTGATGATTATATTTGATAATTGCATTTGAGTATCATATGAAATAAACAATTCTGTCCAAGAACGCACCCATAAAGGAGTGACCGTGCTCTGATACCAACTGTCACGGGGCGACACTTTAGTGGCGCAGCGGAATTTTTTTTCGTGTGGCATTCGAACTCTATCTAGCCCGAATCTGCCTATTCATTGACAATCCGAGTGTTTTCTGTTACCCGGTCTTCAAATTTCTTTTTAAAAGCCCAAGCTTTATCATGCAAGAACAAACTCCCCTCACGGAAGTCCCATATAGCCGAGATGCCACCTGGTGACTTGACGTCCCAA
>JAOTRH010000022.1:18182255-18194632 GCA_034768845.1 Heliamphora exappendiculata
CTGCGATTGCAGGACTCGGTTTGCAAATTCTTTTTTATTATTCATGTTATTTCATTCTCTGTAAATTTCAGATTTATATAATTTGTTGAAAGCTTAATAAAGATGTATTTTTTAGATCCCCGAGCATGAATTTTATGTCGGCGTTGGAAATTCTCCCAACAATTTCTTAACTCATGAATAGTGGTTGCCCAAAAATGCTATATATGGGACTATTTTGAAATACTTTCATCCCCCATTAATTATCATGTATCCAAACATGGCCTTAAGGGATTAGATGAGTTTCTACATATTTGACCCACTATAATTAAATTCAAATTTTCTAAAATCATATCAAATTGAACAACGTACTATTTTTAAAAAAGTTACTACATAGTTTTAAATACCGTAACGGACAGTGTACTAGTTTTCTAATTAGTACGGCACATATTGATACCGGTGAAATACCGAGTACTATTTTGGATTTATCATTATAAATATTATATATATATATTTTAAAAACATTATTCAATAATAAATAATTTAATATAATATAAATATTTATCTAACATAATATTTCAATTAATTAGCCTAAATTAATTTTTAATCTCATTATTTATAATGTGATAGCTAACTTGAAAATATATAAATTTAGCATTTGAGATTTTTAATAATAATTTAATATTGATTATTTTTAAAACTCTTCATTTATATTATTATTTGAAATTTGAACTAGAGTATAAAAAGAAAAAGAAAAAGTTCAAACAAAGAAAATAAATAAAAATTATTTTTTTTAAAAATAGTTATGGACCGGTATGTATCTAATATTTATCAATATGAACCGATATGGGCCGGTGTTACCTGATACATCTAGTATATACTGATATAAATCGATATTTTAGTCAGTACGAAACTAAGTATTTAGCACACCGATATTACTCTAAACCGGTACGTACCAACCTGTACGGCACTGTTGAAAATTTTGATTTAAATCCTATTTGAATTGACATAGATTTTTAGTTTATCATAGTTACTAAATTAGATTTTTTGAATAGTTCTGAAGAATGCGAATTTGCGCAAGTTTAATTAGTTTTGAATTTGATTAGTACAAGTATGATTAGATTAGATTTATGTTTTTTTTTCCTATAAATATGATTGTATGTTCAGATAATTAGTGTGTGCAAGTTGTTTGAGAGAAAATTTTTGAGAGTCGAATAATTTATTATTATTTTTTCATATATTGAATTTTTTTACCCATGAATGTAGGTAAATTGTCGAACCACGTAAAATCTGTTTCTCTTTGTATTTGTTTGTAATTATTCTGGACTTTGCTAACACAACAAGTGGTATCAAAATTTTGGTTAAAGCTGGTCTTTTGCTCTTTGTTCAGAATTTGAATTGATCAAACATCACTTTTGAATATATCAAAAGTTTCGTCTCGTTAAGATGATTTCAACGGTATTTTATACATCAAAAATTGAATTTAGGCGCTTTTGCATACTTCAATTAAATTTCTGTAATATTTGTAGTATGCCAAACGCATTGTGTGTCCATTGATGGATAATTGCCACTGATTCAGTGGTAAAAATCACTATTGATTTAATTCGGATGTCATGATTTGATTAATTGCTTCGTGCGCGTCAATTCGCTTCCCACTACTTTGAAATTTTGGCTATTTCTCGGTTTAACATTCTTTTTTACTCCTCCTTGTTCGGCTAGTTTACTATAACTTAACAGTTTTTTCTTAATCGGTTAAAGTGGTTCCATAATTTTTGGCCGTTTCGAATTCAACCGCAGCATCATATCAGTTAGTTCATCTTTTAAAATTTTATTTTGTATTATTAAAACGTAAAAATGATTATTTTAATCTTATTCAAGTGTTGAATATTAGTTATAGTAGAACTTGAGAATTTTTATAGCCGATTCTGCTGACGGTTTTGTTTGTTGGGTTAAAGTTGGTTATTTCTATATTTGATTTATAGTCGAAGAATCATCTATTTGAATCATTTGAAGAAGTCAAAAATTTGAAAGTTTTGTGATAGGTAGAGTATGTTTTGTCCGTCTGGAAGAATCAATTTTGTTCATCATGAAGAGTTTGATATTCAGATATAGTTTGTTCTCAGTTGAAGTTTGTCATCAGATAAAGTTTGTCAATAGATGAATTTTATGTCAATTATCCCGTTACATTTGTTGGTGAAGGATATGCTGACAGTTTGGATGATAAAGTGTATCATTTGTGTCAAGTTTCAATACAATTTAAACTTGACTAAATTTGGTAATTTGAGTAATTGCTTCACCCAATTCATATTTAATTTGGACGTGATGCGTGCATTTGTCTGTGTTTTGTTCAATTTTTAGAATTGGTACCTTTAAGTGCAATTTGGCCTCTCAAGATTTATTTGGAGGCGGTATCAATTTGCTAATATGTCTGATTTGAAACTTTGGTCACCCAGGTGAATTTGGCGCCACAAAGTAGATTTTATCTGTTAATTTATTTGATTCAGAAATTTGAGCACTTTCAATGCATTTGGTGGCAGTTTTGATACGTTTATTTGTTTGGAAGATGAATTCTCGTAAAGGTGGAGATTATTGAAGATTTTGGCTCAAATTCTATTTGAGTTGGAATAAACTTTTAGTCTATCATGGTTACTAAATTTAATTTTTTGAAGAGTTCTGAAGAATGTGAGTTTGTACAAGTTTGATTAATTTTGAATTTAATTAGCACAAGTATGATTAGATTAGATTTCTGTTTCTCTTCTATAAATATGATTGTATATTCAGATAATTAGTGTGTGCAAGTTGTATAAGAGAAAATTTGTGAGAGTGAAGTGATTTATTATTTTTTTCCATATATTGAAATTTGCCACCTATTGATGTAGGTAAATTGTCGAACAACGTAAAATTTGTCTCTCTTTGCATTTATTTGTAATTATTCTGAACTTTACTTGCATAGCAGGTACAATATGATGATATTGACAACTATAGTGATTATATTCTCAAACAAACCTCATTCGGTACAAAATAACTACAAAATAATTCAATTCATGATTTTCTAGATTCTATTGATTCGAGTACACTAATTACCCATAAAAATAATTTTTTAATCAAACGAATTCCAAGTGTTAATAGACTTTTATTTTTATTTTTATTTTTTTAGGAGTTATTAAATACATATTTTTTAATACTAAATACACTCATTAAACACATATGACAATGCTTGCATGATATTTAAATATTTGTACATGTGAATGTACTCCATAATAAAGTGTGCAATTAAAAGCTTCATTTTCCTTGGTCATTCATTGTTCTCTTTCTAAAAGTATATGATCCCTTTGACATCACTTTTATTGAGTAATTTTTTCATGTCCCTCCCTCATTGTTTTAAATTAATTTGGGCTAAACATTTATCTTTATTTGGAATATGTATATAGAACTCACATAAATATTCAGTTTAAATTGCTTTGGCGCAATGTAGGTAGGGATTATAAATTTATAGATAATAACTAAAAATATGTAATTATAATTCAAGCAGTTATAAATATTTATTATAATTATAAATTATAATTTCAAACAACAAAATTGTATTTGAGCTTAAGTCATGAATAATTATTTATTTACTTAGGCTCTGCTTATTTCGATGTAAAATATTTTACAATAAAATTTTTTTTATGTAAAATTATTTGAGAAAAAAATATTTCTTTTATTTTTGTGTTTAAATATTTGAGAGATACTTAAAAAAATTTATTTTTAAAAAATTAAAATAAAAATTGCCATAGCTATTTGTTGTTGCTTCAATCGTCGTAACCACCTTGCTACCGCTAGTGTGACCACCATCTCGCTGTCATAAACGTCGTTACCACCCTAGTGCCTCCACCATCATTACCATTAGCCTAACCATTATAAAATAAATTTTTTTTATTAAATTGTAAAATAAGTTAAATAATATTTTTTTAAAATCAATTTTTGGCATTATGAAATAAAATATTTTATGTTATTCTTATAAAATCAAATATTAAAAAATATTTTGTATTAAAAAAAATGGAGCCCTAATCTCGATTTGAAGGTGGGTTGCAAGCAATTTGTGTCAAATTGTCAATAAATGACCAAACTAGACATGCAATGATTGCATATATCTATTCCTTCAAGGAAAATTCCGAAAGGTAGAAAACGTTTGATCCTTTGATTGGCACCAAAACGTATAGCAATGAATCGACTCTTAGAATCGGGTTTGTATGATTATTTTTACTTATACTCTCTATAATTTATTTAAGTAATTTTTTAAAATAATTAAAAATTATTTTAAAAAATTATATTTTTATTCATAACTCCAACTATACTTCTTAATTTAGAGAGTCATAATTTAAAAAATAAATAAATGATAAATATGTAAACTAAAGTATATGTATATGTATATATATATATATATATATATAAACTAAAGGATAGATATACAGCTGAGTTATATATATATATATATATAGGAAAGAAAATGAATCAACGGAAAAGGAGAAAACGAACCAGGAAAAAAAATTACAAGAATAGAGAAGAAGAACCAGAGAAAGGTACTGACAAGAATGAAGAAGAAAGAACCAGATAAAAAGAACCAGAGAAGAACTAGAGAAAGGGAAAAAGAATCACGAGAATCGCTCGTCAAATTAATTAAAACCTCGCCACAAATAGCAAACCAAAAATCAAAAAGATAAATTGGCAAGGCTACTAGCGAGACTATTGGAGCGGTGATTTTAGAGCTTTCTCACTCAATTGGAGAAAGAGGGAGAGATAGGGAGTGGGTTGGAGATGCTTTAAAATCAATATAAAAATTAAGGCGCTGTTTGGGGTAATAGTATTTTTTGTGGCTTTTTATATTTTTTTAACCTTTTTATTTTTGGCAATTTTTTTTACCTTTTTAGTTCGTTATGATAAAATGAATCTAAAAATACAGTCATTTTTGTTTAGAGTTAAATTTTTTTTACTATAGGCTTAAAAAGATTTAAAAACCTTAATATGACTTTTTAAAGCTTTTGTTTGGATTTAGGGTAGAGAAAGTGAATGAAAGTATTAGTTAGGAATGAAATGGAAAGAAGAGAAAGGAAAATGATGCGTGAGTTATTCTTCTTCTTGTTTGGTTATTCAAGAGATATAAGAAAGTGTTATTTTCTTTCTTGCTTGTTTGATAATAATTAATAAAGAGAATTGAGATATTTCATACTCATTTATTTTTATAGCCTTATAATATTAGCTTAAATTATTACTTTTAATATAGACATAAAATGTTATAATTAACATTATAAAAATAATTGTATTCATTCATTCACTTTCCCTCTATTTTCACCCAATTTTTAAAGAATAAAAAACCTTCTAAAAATGAACCATTTCTTCTCTTACTTTTTTTCCATTTACTTTTTCTTTCTTTTTTAAAAATTATCCGCATAGCATTATAACTAACTTTTTATTTTAAATCCTTCACAGACCCTTCAATTCAAATCAAGGCAAAGCCTTAAAAATAATTAAAGCAATGGCGCACTAAAAAAATTAATTTAATTATAATTTTAAAATTTATTAAAATAAAATTCTTTCACCCTAAAACTCAAAAAGAGCATTCATACTTTTTACCTTTTTTCATTTTTACTTTTCTCCCCGCCAAGATTAGAAAAACCTAAAAACTTTTTAAATTGTCACATAAACAAAATATAACATCAGCATCATTCAAAAATTGTAATATAAACACTTTCTAACATAATTCAAATATTAGTTTTGAACAATAATTAAGAATAAAAAATAATTTTAAAAATAAAAATCAATTTAATCACACATTAAAAAACTTATTAAGGTAAAATGTACTCATTTCTCACCCCCTCCCCTCTTTCCCAACTATTAAATTAGAACACACAAAAACAAATATCACGTTAATACTCATCAAAAATGTAATATAGATACCTGTAGATATATAAGAGATAACGACAATCCAATATGAAGATTTCTTACAGTAATACCAGTTTAGAACTTCTTCACTATTTGGGAAAATTGTCAGGGATTAAAGAAGGGACCCTAATATAGAAGGTGAACCTGGGGAGATCACTTTGAAATATAAACTCGATGAGATAATGACTTATTTTTTTTTATTTTATTTGTTTATTATTATTTTAGTAAATATTTTTCATTGGTCAAGCTATTGTACTTTTTCAATTTCTCACATCAAAATAAGTCAAAAAATAAATTTTATTTTACCACAATATGAAAAAAATTCAGAAAAAATCAAAATAAGCTAAAATAAGAATTCAATTACTTATTTTCGTTTTTAATAAACTTTTTTCATTAATGAGAGGAACTGGAAAAATAAAAAACCTTGGCCAAAAAAATCAAAAAAAGAAGAAGAAGAGAGAATTAAATAAGCAAAAAAACACAATATATCCCTAACGGGGTCATTGCAAGAGTCTATCCAATGGCATGTACATATTTTAGGAGTTCAAAAGTTTTGACAGGTAATGTATAGAACAGACAAATCCAGACAGAAAAACTTAAATCAACCATTCTTTTACATTTCCTCAACACATTCTTGGATCATTTCATATCTCGAAATTCAAACTCAACTTTACACGCTTTATCTGAAAAGGGTTCCTTATCTATAACAACCCTCCAACTATACAAGAAAGCAGTTGCCACAAAAAAAATTTTAAAAATAAAAATAAAAAAATAAAAAAAAATAAAAAAAATAAAGAACACCAAAAAAATAAGAATATGCATGAATCAGAGTTGTTATTGATCACTTACCAGCTGGAAACTAGGGAAGCAAGGAGTAAGAGAAACAATGTAATTACTCAGGAAAGCAGTAAAAAATAAATTAGCAACATATGTTCAAAGCACCTACCCTCATGTTTGAAAGGGTCTTTATCTAATTCTGATCAGACTTCTTCATTAAACTCAACCCCACCCCAGTGCCAAGAGTTGTGGCTACAAAACCAAGAGAAATCTCCGTCGATACGTGATAACCTGCAAGAAAGGTTGAGTAAATGCTAAATTCTCCTAATTAACCATTTATTTTATTATTTGAGTTATTTGTTTTTTGGGGGGGGGGGAGGAGGAAGGGAATACAAAAGAATAGTTTATCGTGATCAGAAAATACCCACCGAAGAAATCTAAGATCATCTTACACCCAATAAAGCCCAGAACAACACCAATGGAAGGCTGATAAACAAAAATAATTAACAAAATGGAGTTAATCTTTACTAATCCACTTATCAACACAAAACAGTTATAATAAAGACCCATAAAGACAAAAGATCTCAAACTAGATAAAAGAAAAAACAATTTGACATTAGGAATGATACCATAGAAAACTATTCTTTAATAATGATGATATTGATCATATGGTATTATTTGCAAGAGACACAGCTCTTGCTCCCTTTTTGTCATCTTCAATTATTGTGTTTCATTTAGTAATTTTCTAATAACGATTAAAAATAACAATTTGATTTCTATTTGTTCTCACACTTTAACAAGGAGACTCAGGCCTACTTGAGGTGGGGACTTTTGCTACACCTTTCTTTTACAATTGGTTGCCCTCCCCCCTTCCCTCTGTGTGTGGGCGCACGGAGCATGTTATTGTTCATTTTCTTTTGGTACTAGTCTGCTTCTTCTTACTGAAAGGAAGGATCAATGCATTAAGAAGATTGACAATAAAATGGCAGCAGTTATCACCATTGCATTTTATGGGGATGAATAAACTAAGCCAAACTAAACCTAATGTCTCAATCAATTGGGGGCAGCTACAAAATCTTTTTAAGCCATTTTGTTCCGTCAAGCACTATATGCTCAATTAAATTCGACGAGTTCACACCATTTTCTACAATAACATCCCATGTAAATTTAGGTTCGACATAAAGATTCATGGGGAAAAAAGGGGTGGCTACACAAATCCATTTCCGCCATTTGGTTCCATCAAGCACTATATGCTCAATTAAATTCAACTAGTTCACACCATTTTTTACAACAACATCCCGTGTCAATTTAGGTTTCATAGAAAGATTCTTGGGGAAAAAATGATGAGGTAATGATTGTCATATTGGTCCTATCCCAGAGTGTATTCCAAAGGAAAATGGAAGGTTCTTTTGCAGCATTAAGCCATGCTAGTGTGGTTAGCTTCTAGTTCGATTCAATTCCTCTCAAAAAGATCCCCATAGCCCCGTGCCTTGCTGATTTATACTATAAAATTACGGGTACATGGTAATGACCTTGTATGGGGAGAAGTAAAGAACTTGCATACTGATGCAGCAAGTATCACAAAGTCGGGCATAGCAAGTCCATTTCTCACCTGTAAATACTCCAAGTCGGACATACCTTCAGAAATAAGGGTGTACAGTGACCTTAGACCTACATTTGACAGAAACCGTCAATTAATTTTCCACAAAAGAAAACACAAATATATGGTACTGAAAGGGCTATACTTCATTTCACAATTGCTCAAGAGATGATTCAATAGAAGAAGAAAAAGGGCTCCATGTAGAAAAGGCCACGTACCTAATAAATTAAAATTAGGCTGCGGATCAGATTGTTCGAATCCAGATAAACTTGTTGCCTAAAACTAACAGAAATATATTTTGCTTTTCATCCTAGTCTAGCTTGCCAAAGACTTGCATGCACACAATGATCATAAAAACAGGGAAAATTTTTAACAGACAGAGTTTGACTTCAGGATTTGAATATACTATACTTTTACTTCAAGATTAACATTTATGATTTATGAATTATAAATTTATAATTACA
This sequence comes from Heliamphora exappendiculata, assembly GCA_034768845.1. Taxonomy (NCBI): domain Eukaryota; kingdom Viridiplantae; phylum Streptophyta; class Magnoliopsida; order Ericales; family Sarraceniaceae; genus Heliamphora; species Heliamphora exappendiculata. The sequence continues at coordinate 18,190,995 of JAOTRH010000022.1, forward strand.
TTAGAGAGTGATTACCTAAGATGGCAAAGAGATTGGATGTGAAAACTATGAAAGGATCTCGAGTAACACCAAAAACGGCAGGTATAGAGTCAACCTGAAAATGGGGAATTGCATTATCCGCAAAATATTAACTTAAAATATTAAAAAACCCCAAGCTCTTCAAATACATATGTAACATGGATAAGCGATAAAGAGAACTCACTGCAAATGCAATATCACTGAGCTCAATAACTGCTACCGTTAGAAGTAAAGGTGTAGCCTGCCAAAATGTTTGATACCTGTTAGAAATTTAAAATTAATTTAATTCTATTAGTGGCCTTCGAGTTTCTGTGCAATAAAAGATGCCATCTGCTGATTCAAATGAAATTTTGAATTCCTTCCATCCACTTGAACATTATCTCATTAGCATGCTGAACATATGATTTGGTAACATTACAGTGGCTAGAATTTGATGTTCGAACTCTGCACTAAGATAAGCCCATCAAGGACTTACTTTCCACACACCATCCTGAACTGTTATGAACCGGTTTCCATCATAGTTAGCTGCAATATCAAGAAAGAATGATAGGAGATTAAGATCCTGGGCCACGAAAATAAATAAGGCCTATTAAAACATGAATAGGTAAATTTACCAGTAAACAGCAGTCAAATTATATTTGGTATCAAAAGGCCCTAAAGATGTCTTAGAGATTTTGTAAAAATGAATTCTTGCATCAAAAGACCCTATATGAATATGAAATGGCAAAATAAGGGTGCCAATTCAAAAAATCCTAAATAAGGGTAATACTACTTTAGTCTCACTATTTAATCCTTCTCAAAAAAGTAAGTGAATAACTAGAAAACTATTCTTTTCCTTCTACCTAAAAGTTGTACTCTAACGCTATGAAAGAAGTGCCACAATCTCAAGATCATATAACTTTGGATGCATGACCTAGAGTATCTGAAAACTACATGATACTTCAAGATTAAAGAAAGATGATTTTCAAAATTATGAATACATTTCGGAAGTATTGGATATGTATCCACAAGTATCCGAGAAGTATCTCCATCTAATACAGATATGATAAAAATAGGACTCACTTATAGGAGTATCCGTGCTTCATAGGTCCCAAAACACCAACCAGAAGACTAGTAGTTATAAAAAATCAGAAATTCTGAATAACCAGTCATCACAATGTACATAAAACCACTTAGCAACTTAGAATGTGCAGATGGAATAGAAGATGTGGATAGAAAGAAATATACAGGTGATAGGGATAAATTTCTGGCAAGTCCTCACTATCAAGTTGTCAGATAGATCAGAGTCTTCTTCTTCACCAGCAAATAGCTATGATACAATGAAGAAAAGTAAGTCTCATGAGTTAAGTTGCAAGCTTCAAACCTCATTAAGCATTACAAAAAAAATAAAATAAAAATAAAAAAGCAAAATGTCAGTCATGAACAATAATGAGACCATTATAAAATGACAGCATCAAACAAGAAATATTAAAATTTGTGAAGTCATCTTGTTTTACATGTGCTGCAAATCACATCAGCAACTAGGTTAACTTTGGGAGTTCCTAAAATTTTCATTGGTCCCATTTCAAGGTTGTAAGTTGTCACCAAGTTTATGCCCCTAGCAAAGACACATAAAAGCCACAAACGAACTTAGAAAAAAATTGCAGAAAATAAAGTTCTTTTAGGCATCATTGTGGTTTCAGCATTTCGGATGACAAATTCCATGGGGGAAGTAACCAACATAAGAGATGTTGCATCATGCAGCTACATGTAGTTGGAGAAGAAATTTACTTATCACAAAAACAAAACAAAAAAAGGTAGTCGGAGAAGAATTTCACCTTGAATGATGAATACAGAAGTATTGCAGCCAGTAACAGGTTCACTGCCTCAAACCTCTACAACATTAAGAAGACGAGTTTAAAAAGAAACTGAACAAATGCAAAAGAAAAACAAAAGAAGAAGACATGCACTGGAAAAAGATGTGCCTCTTTCAATGTATTTATGAGCGCATATATATATTCATTGATGATTATCGAATAAGAGTCAAACCTGAAGGGTGGCTGATCCAAGAAGTATTATTGACAACCGAAAGATTATTGCACCAACAATACCGTATGAAAGCACCCGACTCTACATTCCAATTTGATTGAATTCATCAAAAATGTTTCAAATAAATAAATTTAATCATAAGCAAATCTATATAACAAGCATAGTTATTAGAATCTTACGATCCACGATTTAATTCACGATTCGATTCACGATACATGTATAAATCGATAGGAATTTATGAGTCAATCTATTATAATATTTTGTACATAATCATGATGAAACTTATGTTACATTATTCGATTCATGAGTCGATTGAATATTCGCAATTCATGTAATTCTTAAAATTATTATATACAACAAATTTTAAACACCTTATCTACCACATTTTTATTATTACTTTTTAAATGTCTTAATACAACTTAGAAACATGTAGATTTGATAAATTCTTAACTCCTTTTCTTATTTCTCATTTAGGTAAAAAAATGTCAAAATACATTTTTTTAAAGATGGTTAACATGAAACTATTACTTCCGATAAATTATTTATTATTATTTTAGTGAAACAAACATAATTTAATATGATATGAGTTTGATCGTTGGACCCACTGGTTCCTACTAGCAATAAGCATATGAGATGTTTTATTTTAAAGTGTTTTATATTTAATCTATCTTTTTTCTTATTCTACTCTTTTTTTATTTTTAGATTTCTTGGTACATTTGTAAAATTTTAAAAGAGAATCTATAATATTTTTATAAAATCTCATGATTAGTTGGATTGGAGCTAAAATCTCTTGTGACGAAAATAAAAATATATTTCCAATTAGATTAAGTAGTCATGTTTTTATTGTATAATTTATGTTAATATCAATTTATTAATTTTATTTTATAAATATGAAGTGTTTAAATATCATCTTTGCAGTTCATACTGAACCTTACTATTTCTAATTCAATTCGATTCATGAATCGCAAAATTATGATTTCGATTCACAATTTGATAACTATGATAATAAGATAGCTCATAGTTTTCAAAATCCACTCTCTCTTCTCAATGTATTTTGAAAAGAGTGTATGAGATTAATTCAACCTTGAATCCTACGATTGCAATATCACTTTTTTGGAAATGTCTTCTCTCTCCTCTAACACATTCTAAAAAGAGCGGCTATGCTTAATTTAAGTTTAGATCCTCCGATCAAAAGTTCACCTTTTTAAAAATCTATCCTCTCACACAGTTTCTAAAAATTGGTGTGAGACAAGCTATTTTTCAATGGTGAGGATTTACTCTCCTTAAAATTTTGGAAGTTTCTTGTCTCTCCTTTTACACATTTTAAAAAGCGCAGCTGAGTTTAATTCAAGTTTAGATTTTATGATCAAAATTTCACCTTTTTTAAAAATCTATTGTCCCACACAATTTCTAAAAATGGGGGTGAGACAAGCGATTTTTTAATGGCGAGGATTTACTCTCCTTAAAAAATCTAAGGTTGAGATTGATTTTACCATTTTTAAAATATTGCCAATTCCTCCTCCTCCTCCCCCTCTCACTCTTGACAAACCTATTTCAAATCCACTCTCACTTAGACATATCTATTTCAAATT
>JAOTRH010000022.1:18194732-18205628 GCA_034768845.1 Heliamphora exappendiculata
GTACCAGAGTGTTGGATTGGATAACTTTTTTTTTTAATTTTTATTAAAATATTTTATATATATTTATTTTTATTTTTAAGTTATAATATTTAAATTATTACTATAATTTTTAAAAATAAATTTAATATTTTAAGTAAAAATATTATAGTTATTTTATTAAAAAAATAAAATATTTTGAATGTGTATAATAATTTTTTAGTAAAAATATTTTTTTAAAGATTACAAATAGAATAAAATTGACGATTGATGTATTTTTCAAGTAATAAGCCCTGTTTCGGTAAATTTTTAATTTTTTTTTGTTTTTTTAAATTTTTTTATAATTTGACTACAAGTTTTTACTTTAACCAGTTGTTTTAATAAGAAAAATAAAAAAATAAAAAAAATAAATTAAAAAATAAAATATATTTATTAAATACAAAAATAAGTAATATAAAAATTTTGCCTATTAATTTATTTTTTTTATATTTTAATTATATTGTTAATTTTTATATTTAAATTTATTTTTATCAATTTAAAAAAAATATAATAATATAACTAAATAATTATTTTTACTAAAAATAAAATAATCAAAATAAAATAAATATATAAGCAAATATTCTTCCCCGTTCTTCGTCACTGGGGACCGGTGAGAAGAACAGCAAAGGAGTGAAAGGACCATCGACGCACTCCGGAAAAAGGAAAAAACCATTAATATTCATGCGCTTGGTTCCTTCTGTACTCCTTTCTCTCATCATCAATGGCGACCGCGAAGAAAGAGGAAAACCCTAGAAAAACCCCTGACCAGCAACGGCAACCACAACCACCCTCGGATCCTCTCAGCAAGAAATCCACTCGTCAGCAGCCACCGCCGTCCACCACAGGCTCCTTCCTCAAGGACGGCGACGAATCGAAGGCCTCAACAACCGGAGCGGCGGTAGGTGCGACGGCCGGAAAGGACTGCGACAGCGGAAAGAAAGACGAGCCGGTTTCTGATGTCCAGAAGAGGATTCGCAGAGCAGAGCGGTTCGGGACTCCCGTGCAGCTGTCGGAGGAAGAGAAGCGTAATTCTCGAGCAGAAAGGTACTTTCGTTTTACTTGTTTCTTTCTTCTAGGGCTTCGTTCTCTCTCTCTCTCTCTCTCTCTCTCTCTCTCTCTCTCAAGCCGTTAGTGATTTTATTTCATGTTATTCTCAAGAGATTAAGCTAGGGTTTGCAGGTTTATTTACGTCGTGGCAGTACATTTCTCTATTTATCTTCAATTTTATATCCAAACGCGTGCATCTGTATTTGTATTGGTATGCACACATATATTTACACACACACACACACACACACACACACACTCACACACTGAGTATACACAGACATTGTGAGCAATTCTTCTTCGCTAGTATTTTCCATTTTCTCTATTGCTTGCTCTTTAATTTGGTTGTATGGTTGAAAGATTTTGGCACCTTATTTTTGAAGGTTTTGAGGAAAGGTTGTTTTTCATTTTTTTGTGTGTGTGTGTGTGGGTTGAGAAGTAATCTGATGGAAGTGTTGCTGCTGCTGGCCAACATGCCATTGGACTCAGTAGATTGGGGTTGAAGTTTTATGCAAGGATAGAAAACTTAATGGAAGAGGGGCTTGAATTTGCCCGCAGTTTGTCAAGGTTTGACTCGATTACGCGGGCAGATGGATAGCAGCCTCTCGGGCAGATGTAAGGGAGCCTTCTGTAGGGATGGAGTGAATAGGGTTGCAGAGGGAGCCTTTCAGGAAGGCACTGTGGGAGAAAGATTTGTCTAATTTAATTGATTCAAAAGAGATCCTATTTTGTGTTGATTGAGAAGATGCATTATTAATATTAATTGTTTTTTTGGTTTAAAACTGAGAAGGTGTTTGGTGTAGCTTAAAATTGAAATTATAAATTTATAGATTATAGCTGAAAAGATGTGATTATGATTTTAAACAAAAGTTACAAACATTTGTTAAAGTTGACTTACAGATTCAAGCAATGGAATTATATTTGTTGATTTAGAACCAGAAGTTACAAGTGAAAAGTTATAAGCATACCTATTTGGATTTTACAATTTTTTACTGAGCTATGAATTAACATGTAAATTATTATTTCTAACGAACACCCTCTGAATTGGTGCTGGGAATCAGTGGCGAATAATATGGGTGTGTAGTTACTACAGGGGTGGAGAGGTTGTTGCTTGGAGATGAAGGTGCAGGAAAGATGCTTTAAATATATAGAAATAGAAGGTTTAAGCCACGGAGGATATCTTAGAACAGAGGACACATGCCTGAATGGGTACACAATTATTTTTCTCCCAACCACAGTAATTTTTTTCCACCATAACTTGCTTGAATTAAATTCACATTCTACTTTTTATATTTTCTATTGAGGTTGTCCATTGCGGACCTCTCTAATTGCAGGTTTGGGACTGGGTCTACTGGGCACGGATCAGGCACAGTGAAGCAATCAGAGGAGCATAAGAGAAAGGCTAGAGCAGAGAGGTTTGGTTACACGCTCCTATAGACATTTTATTCCAACGCGCCTTGTATTTGATTTTGTATACCTCTATTCAGTAGTTTGTCTCTCCTTTTTTTTTGGGTTATACATATGTATGTTCTTTTGGGTTCAATTTGTTATGATCCTTTATATTTCTCAGGTTTGGGCTCGTGCAGTCCTTGCCTACTGATGAGGAGGCAAAGAAGAAAGCTAGGCTTGCTAGGTTTGGAGGAGTCCCAAAGACATATCAACCGGAAGAAGATAAAAAGAAAGCAAGGACACTAAGGTCTGCATCGCTCTAACATTTATCTTCTTCTAGTGCCTGGCTTATTTGCTCTGGTATCAAACGTGATGTATTTTCACCAATGCTTTTCCAGATTTTCACAACCTCTCTCCGGTTCTCTATCACAGGGGAATAGCAAAATAAATAATATTGAAATGGTAAGTTCACGTAAATTGGTTCCTTTTGAACTTATTGATGTGGCTGTAAACTGATAGTTGGTTGTTTTTGTTCAGAAGACTGCAACTGCGGGCAAGGCCGGTGGAGGAACCTAAATATATTAACTTATTTATTTCATAGTAAGATTTGTTTGAAGATGTTAACTTTGGCAGTCCCAATTTCATTTCATTTTGGTTTGATTTCCATGCTTTCCCCATACAATGTATCAATCCTTTCCGTGCACTATGTAATTATTATTGTCGTCTCATTTTGGCAGGTTTAGAGTGTTTGACATTTTGTGACTCCCATGACGGCATTTGTAGTCATGTCTACCTTCTGAAGAAGCTTTTGTTTGTCTCAGATGTATCCATTTACCCTGTGAGGCTCAGGATAATCAACAGCTCCTCCTTAGTATTAAACCTATCTGAGATGATGGACTGAGAATGTCAAAAGTACTGAAATTATGGCAAGGGAAAGTATTCAAGTTATAAAACCAAGACTCCTGAAACAGCTGATTGCTAATTTGGTTCTCTTTCACAATTTCAGCCTCATCTTCTCTCTCTAATTTACGTTGACCAAGCCCTCATGTCCATGTCACACACGAGGTCTTGTTGGAATAAGCAGTAATAAGTTGGATATGCAAGGCAAACATCATCTGATCCGAGTTTTTTTAGTGTCAGAATTGCACCATTGCTCCCAATAGAATTGCACTACCGTGAATGATTCGTCATGAATGAAAACCACTTAGCATGTCTATTGTGGTTTTCTTATGTTTGAGATCCTACATGGTTGCAGTCTTTTGGGTTTTACCAAATTTCCAAGACTTGGCTGATAGCTTAAAATGTTAAGAAAATATTATATTTTAGGGGGAAAACCATGTGAAACAAACCGCCATTTTATACTTCTAATCCTAGATTGATAGCTTTTTAGGAAGGGAGTCCTGGGAATGTGAACTTTGGATCCATGGAAGTATTGCCAGTTAGATTTGTAGAGGTAGATTAAGAACTATGTTAGGCATCATTTTCGAACGCATTGAGCTTTTGTTTTGAGGAGTGCACTTCCGTGTTGTTTGCGGAGTTTTTTTTTTGGCATGTAGTAACGGATCAGATGGTACTGGATTTGCCTCTTATTTTAGATGTTACTTTTCTGTCTCATTATCTTTTCATTTTCATGTTAGGTTAAAACATGTACTAGCCTATTTTGCTTGCTGCTGCCTTCGAACTTGACAGTGACATAAATTGAGTTGATAAGTTTGAAATTGAAGGTGAAGTTTGAGATGAAAGAATTTGTACTCCAGTTGGATTTTGTGATTGGTTATTAGGATGATGTAGGGTTCCAAAATTGTACCTTTTCCTAGGCTATAATTTCGAACTTTTTGTACTATTATGAGTTAACTCGTCTGAGTAAGTCGGACTCTGTGGAGATGTTTGTTGATTACCTCTTGGCCTCACTGGGTGAATTTCTCTTGCCTAGTGTCTGTTGGATGTGTGGATAAGAACGGAGGAAGATGTTTGGCAATAGGGATTTTGCCATTCTTGTTTTGGAACTCTTTAAAGGAAAAATGTAAGGGTGCTCTGTTTCCGAATTTGTAGTATCAGATAAGTAGTTATTGGGGGCATTCATGTTCCTTTATTTTCTGCTTCTTACTGTGAAATATTTCATGTTTTATAGGGAAAATCAAGTTTGGTAATCGTTGTAGTTGGCAAGAGATAGCCGAAAATTATTCGGTTGTGTGTTTCAATGCATTAAAAAATTGTTGGATATTTCATTTTTCCTATTTTAAATCAAAGCATACTATGCACTTTTCATTTTTATTCGTAATATCTTCTTCTCTTCATCAATTTTCTATTTATTTTATTTTTATTATATATTATTATGATTGTATTATAAGACATTGCAATATCCTTTCATCCTCATTCTCTTATTTTCTTTTTTCTTTGTTCGTTTAGTGGTTAGAGAATGTCATGTCTTAGTAAATATGACGTGTCTATTTAATACATGTATTTATGTTTTTTGGGAGTGGCTACACTAAGAAAGAGCTGTTGTAACACATACTCACGCTTAAAAATAACGTATGGCATATATATATTGAAAGGGCACGCCACATTAGTACATGCTGACGTGGTATTGTATTTTTATGAAATAATTTCTCGTTTTGTAGACTGTTTAATAAAATTGTTCACACATTTTTTAATAAATTTTTAAATAAAAGAAATTAAATTGAACATTGACTTAAAAAAAACCTATTTATTAAATTTTCTCAAAGCTATACCCGCATGGGGATCCGGATCATTGTCTCCCACAGAGCTGGCCCAGCTTTACCCACCTCTTGATTAGTGTTCCTATAGTTATTGCTTGAGAACAGTTTCTCTTCAGTTTCACTATATGTAAGTTTTTAAACTGAATCGGTTTATTTGGTTTGGTTTTAGTTGTAAAATGAACCCTTAAATAATTCAAGTTATTTATTTTATTATTTTTAGTGTATATATTATTGTTAAAAAATAAATGGTACTGTTCATTTATTGTTTTAACTACAATGTAATTTATTTCACCATTTAACGATATTTGATTAATTTATTTTTTTACATGAATAATTTGGACACTGACTATAATAGGGGTGTTTGAAAATGTTATTGCTAGTAGTTTATAGATTGTAAATTATAGATTATAACTTGTAATAGAAGTTGTAAGTGTTTGGTAAAAATTATAATTTATAACTGAAATAAAAAAAATAATTAAAAGTTATAACAGAAATTGTGAGTGTTTGAAATAAATTGTAACTTATAACTAAAAGTAGTAGTAGAAAATTAAAAACAGAAATTAAAAATTTTGCCGAACACTCCCAATAAATGAGCGACTTGAATAATCAAATTGGTTCAGTTTTTTATTCAAAATCTTGATACAAATTGTGCCCTAACATAGCTTGTGCTGAGTGGATGCCCAATACCAAAAAGTTGCTCAAAATTAGGGTAGTTGGGGCCTAAGGCTGCATTATTTGTGGAGTGAATTTATTTAACAGTAATATTATGTATTCAGAAATTAAATTTAAAAAAATACGTAGAATATGATTTGAATGGTTAAAATTTATTTAGAGCGTGTTTTCATCTTATTAAATATGAATCTTAACAATTCAAATCACATTCTGAATTTCGTTTCTAGATATATAGCATTGCTGCTTATTTAATATCTAATCATAATTATATAATTTAATTTGACAATGTTATTGTATAAGAAGAGATTGAAGATATTCTATCCTATTTTATTTTTGGAGTCAATACATTCAACACTTGTCAAATTCAATATACCATTTGGAGTTATATACGTAATAATTCATAAGAAATGAAATTTTTTAAATCATCCCCATCCCGTATCCAAGCTTATAGAATATTAAATTTTTGGCTGAATTTTTCCAAAGTACATTTTAGTAATTATATAATGAATAATCTTTCTTATAACATCTTTAACTTCGTATAAGCGTACAATGTATATTGTCAAAAATTGATTTGATCAAATTTTATATCAAAACACATCATTTGTGGTATAAGTACCACTAAAACAAATACAAAATAAAAAATCACTATAAACACCGTATAAAACTAAATACATGAAACCATATATTATCTTATAAAATCCAATCCTTACTTATCGAACCCCTCAATCTTACTCTAAATGCATACAGTTTGACTGCCTCGTTCATTTCAATATAAAATATTTTATAATAAAAATATTCTATGTAATATTATTTTGCAATTTACTAGCCTCAAAGATCAGCCAAGAAAAGCAACCAACTTGAATGCAAAATCACACAAAATCGAAACAAGATTCAACAAATAAAACCAGATGACTCGAATAATTACAAAAACAAATACTCTCAAGGGTCTGAAATTTCCTGCTAATCTCTCCGGTAGGGTCCTGGGGATGGAAACAGGGTGATTTTTCTCTTTCTTTTCTGTTCTGCCTTCTTTTCTTTACCTTTTTTGCCCTCAAAAGTGCAGGAAGAAGAAAGATGTAGGATAAATTTGAGGGATAAAACTGAAGAAAATTGGAGACTAGGAGGACCTCAAAGGGGTGGGTACACCTCCACCTTTAACCGAAAAAGTGCAACTACTAGCAGAGGAGTTCCTATTCATCAACGGCTGATCTAGAAACACGACCACCACCGTGATGTCGTCATGGAAATGTCTCCTAATCCCTCGATCGATCTTTTTCAGGTCCGAGTATCTCATTTCTCTTTTCTTCGCCGCTACCCGGAGTGCAGCTTTAATTAGTCTCCTAGCAATCCCCTGAAAAACAAGGCATATGGAAATCAAAAGTCTTTTCAACTCAATAATTAACCAATGCAAAAATCCTTTCATGGTCGAATTGGGAACTATTTGTTGTTTCTGCATGAATTTGAGCATATTGGGAAAGGCCACGGAGTTTCTGTTGATAAAAAATTGATGAATGCTTTGATTTCATAAAAGATGAATAGTCTACACTAACTTAATTGCCTTGGTCTCTACTAGTAAGTATAATTAGATTTTTCCAATTAATTTTGAAAGCAAAGATTTGAAGCTTACACTACGCGGACAATTGTTAACAATATCAACAGCCTCCTGGTTGCTAAGATGCTCCCATAGACCATCAGATGCAAATATGAGAAACTGATCCTTGGGATTGAGTTTGTGTATAAAGATTGAAGGCTCTGGACTAAGGATTGGCTTGGGGAAAGGCTCAGGCAGCCTGAACTTCGCCAATAGAGGCTCTCGGTTGAACTCTGACTTCTTCAGATAGGCATCACCGATGGATCTTGAAACCTGCAAGGACAGATAAAAAGGCCTGTTAGCAAATAAGTTTCGGCTATAAAATTTTAAATTTGCTCCTCAAATTATTATTTTTCTATCATCATTATGGTTATTACTATTAATGTTATTGTCATTTCTATCCACTGGAGATGATCTACTACGCTATGCGGGGTATGCTCCCACTGTCCATAACCCCCGAACTCGGATGAAGGTAAGATTTGATTCCAGGTCCCTGTACCACCACCGAAAGACATTGCTAACAAAGCCAGCTAGTAACTTCCTGTGATAATAATTCAACCCCAAACAGTCCCCTTTAAATGCATTTTATGTGAGCCCTTGGACCACTTCAACCATAATGTCGTTATGCACTGTTAGTTCGATGATTGTTTGCGACTTAAATTGGAGTATAACATGAAAACCTGCATTATCAACTCACCGGGGAAAAGCTACAATGGACGGTAACTGTGAATGATTTATATCTTTTATTTTATTTTATTTGAAAAAATAGGGAAAAAACAAACAAAAGAAAATAGAACATATGAAAATTACCTGTATAAGACCCTTGACACGCCAAACCTTGTGCTTTAGAACCACAATATGTGGATCATGGGGATGCAATGAACAGAGCTCATCTCTCACAGATTCAATACTTGCATTGTGCTCCGTTGATAACTGAATGGCCGTTGCCCCTCTAACAGCCTTCTCGGCTCTCCCTAACACCACTCGGGAGTCTCCAATATTAGCTATATACAGAAGTCCGTTGCATATTACCCCCACCAAACAACACGATCCCACTGATGCAATTTGTGGCATGTCAAGCCACCGCTGCTTGACAAGGGAGAGAAACTCCTCTTCAGTTGCCAAGAATGCCTTTTTAATAACATTTGCAGATATCTCTTGATGCTCAGAAGCAAATTCTGAAATGAAGGAAAGATTTAGTCGGAATGCATTTTTCATTAGATCATGAACATCGAAAAACCTAAATCAATGTTAACATCAAGAGAACAACTATAAAAATATCTTCAATTAATGATATATAATATAGGTTATTAAGGTCCATGAAGTACAACTTTTTTCTTTTTTTGGTTGTGGTTGTAATTTTCTTGCTTGTTTTGAATACAAGTTAGTTTTGGGCGTTAGGAAAGTTGGTGAAAACAGGAATCAGTAACTGTGTGGAACATCCACAAATGGTTGATAGCTTTAAGTTGATCTATATTTCCAGACCTGAGGAAGCCTTCTCACGAAAGCTCTGATGCAACTTCTGTATCTAGTAATACAAAGAAACTGAAATTTGAGGGGGGAAATCAACATTTTATGAGTATGTGAAGCATGGGCAGACCACTTATGCCCAGTTGGGGCAATTGCCCCCAAAGTATTTTAGGAATCACTAATTTGTCTGTAAAATTTTATTTTATTTGGTCCAAAATAAGTGTTCTGCCCAACCCGCACCCCAACCCCCAATAGTTTAATTTTGCCACAATCAATTACCCACAATTGATTAATTTTGGTTCATTATTTTAGTTTATTTCTTTGTAGTGGACTCCTATTTTCTCAATTTGCAAACAATATTTCTATTTCTGTATCTATCTATGTTTTATGAGACTTTTAATTTCATTTTGGTAGTATTCTTTATATTTTTCAAAAAAGTTGTGTTATTTTGCCCCTACTGAGGGAAAAAAAAAGTCTGGCACTGCCCCTGATGTGAAGCAATAGGAGTTCAGAGTTGTTTCATTTCATTTTGGATTGCACTTTTCAGAATCAAAACAACTGAATTAGTAGTCAAGTGAACTAAGAAGTTAGTTAATTGTTGGTATGTTTCACTACTACCAATCATTGAATGAGGTTACCTTCACGAGTCAAACAACAATAGTATGATCTAGTACATCTAGTATTCCTACATCCCAGCACAATCATAGGAATTCGACTTACTACGCGAAGGCGACCCTCCAGTAATCAAGGCTGATGGAAGGGTTCCAGTTCAAAGAGGGGAAAACCAAAAAGTAAGTATTTTGTCCTGGAACCCAAAAATCATTTTTTTAATTAATAAACTTTCCATATTCTTAGTAAACTCCTAAGGTTTCTGTTCAAAGTAGCTCATCAATCTTTGACACTTCAGTTCTGCACCCAAAAAGAGCATTCGCAAATCTCAATAAGCTACTTGTTTGAGCATTATGTAGCAAGACGGGGGAGAAAATACTGGAGAGGGCATTGCAGGGGAGGCCAGGTGAGGGTAGGTTCATAATTAGTAAGAGATCTTTTTCTATTCTATAAATTTTGAAAAACGTGCAAACAGAAAGTCCTCATATTTATCTTAAAGTCCCCTATTCACAAATAAACTGAAAGTTTTTGACTTCAGAGTTCCTAAAATTGAAAATGCTTAAGGAGGAGGAATTAATAATCTAACAGATATCAATCCACTTTGTTTTGATTTTAATCATTGAAACTTGTGTCATGCTTTATTTTGGTCTACATAATGGATATTTAGGTCCACCGACTGTTTGAAGCATCTCCGGTTCTAAAAGTACATATAGAAATATTTGGACATATGTTCAACACGTGTCGCCCTCCAACACATCTTCTTAGAAATATCCATGCTTCTTAGTTCTTAGATAGTAATGGAGAAAAGTAAGTCAAACTAAATAGGTGATAAGAATATTTACTTCATTATGAGATGCAAATCCATCTTCAATAATTAGTAAGAGATCTTTTTCTATTCTATAAATTTTGAAAAATGTGCAAACAGAAAGTCCTCATATTTATCTTAAAGTCCCCTATTCACAAATAAACTGAAAGTTTTTGAATTTAGAGTTCCTAAAATTGAAAATGCTTGAGGAGGAATTAATAATCTAACAGGCATCAATCCACTTTGTTTTGATTTTAATAATTGAAACTTGTGTCATGCTTTATTTTGGTCTACATAATGGATATTTGGGTCCACCGACTGTTTGAAGCATCTCCGGTTCTAAAAGTATATATAGAAATATTTGGACATATGTTCGACATGTGTCACCGTCCAACACATCTTCTTAGAAATATCTGTGCTTCTTAGTTCTTAGATAGTAATGGAGAAAAGTAAATCAAACTAATTAGGTGCTAAGAATATTTACTTCATTATGAGATGCAAATCCATCTTCAATGTGAGACTAGGTTTTGTATAAAAATTCCACTGAACTCAATCTACTCTCCAAGCCTCCATAGAAC
>JAOTRH010000022.1:18211960-18223150 GCA_034768845.1 Heliamphora exappendiculata
CTCAATAGCATTATTCAAAGCATATGTATTCAACTGACAGAAAGAAAGTAAACAAGAAACTCATATATATGCCAAGATCAATGTGTAGGTCAATGATTCCCAAAAAAAACCATCAACCACAAAAACAAAAATGACAACCTGAAAAAATTCCAACCAAAAAAAAGGAATCCCTGTCAAAACCATAAAAGATCTATTAATAACCACCAAAAAACTGTATCTCTATCAAAGACCAATGTATCTCCCAAAGAAACTATACCACCTGCTATCTAACAGAAAACAACTATACCACTTGATATCTAACACAAAAGAACTATACCACCTTCTATCAAAAACTGTAAAACTACCAAATCTCCCCCTTTGGCACTGAATTGCCAAAAGAATGCTCATGAGTCACTGAGGAGGGGGTAGACGAGCACTGACAAATGCCATAAACTCCTGCTGCTCCTGCCAGACCATCTGTGAATGCTGAATCAAGCCCTGAACATTAGCACGAAGAAAATTCACGTCCTCGCGAATCAACCCAATCTCGGCCTCCGAACGAGTGAACTGATCAAGCACCTCTGGCTCGGGGGGAAGATCTATATCAGGATGAAGGCCCAGTGCCTCAGAATCAGCAGTTGCAGTGCTAGAAGTATCTACAGATAGGGAAACCCGGGGAAGATGGGAAGAGCTCATCTTAAGAGTTGTTTTGGAGATGGGTTTAGGAAGGAACATAAAGGAAGCCCAAGGAAAGATTTGGGCTCCAGAATGTCACTCGGGGACACGTAGGGAGCGAAGATACTGAGTGACGAAGAAACCAAAAGGAAGCCCAAGGGAAGATTTGCCACCGACCACCCTGACCATAGCATAAAACATGACTAGACTCACATCAACAGCTTTGCGATTAGTAATAGCCCACATCATATAGCCGTGAGGCTGAGAAATCTCAGATGTGTAGCCTTTTGGAGCAATGTTTGCACAAACAATGAGATTTAAAAGACGATACTCAGGGGTGAGATCCCTTTGAGGGATAAGAACACCTGCGACCTAAGAGCGGGATGACCCGCAAATAGGCAAAGCAGTAGGACCATAATCAAACGTTTCCTCACAAAAAAATGAGGAACGAGGAAAAATGGGGTCAAGGGGTCGAGACTCCAGGCCAAGCCAAGAGGCAATAGTGTCCGGTGTAAGAGTGAAGTCAATGCCTTGGACATGCCTAGAGAAAGTATCAATCTCAGAAGATTGTTCCACAAGAGAGTTATAAAACTCTCGGGCTACAGAAAGGTGCACTGATAAAGACGAATTGAAGGATAGCAAAGCATCCCACTTAAGGGCGAGGAAGGATGCGATAATGGTGTTATTGGGAAAATCCCAAAGAACCACGCTCCGTTCCAATAGGTCCGGACGTTTGACATATGAAGCAAGAAAGGTTCTAAGGGACGAGCTAGATTTAAACCGATTGGAAAGCTCAGAAACATTTCCCGGGGCGGTAGATTTTGCACGGTACTTAGGAGGCATGGTTCTAGGATGTAAAAAGAATTCCACAAGAATGAAGGATGCACAACCCCAAACAAAACAAAACCGAACCATAAGACCAACAGAATAGGAAAAGGGGGAAAAAAAATTAACCAAACACAATTAGAAACAAAAAACAAATAGAAAATAATCTTAACACAAACGAACACAAAAAAAAAACCCAAAACAATACAAAAAAATGAAAAAAATAAACCTTCTAAACAGGAAACTAAACAATGAAAACACAAACCCTAAACAGATATAGAGAGGGGAAGGAGAAGACTCACCAGAGAGAAGAGACACCCCTACACGAGACTCCCCCGAAAGCTTCGACCTTGAAGAGAAAACGCAAGGGAGAGATGACGGCGCCGAGTGAAGAGAGATTGGGACTTCAAACATATGAAGTTGAGAAGCCCTTGAAGAGAATTTGGAGACACAAGAGGCGCGAAGACCGTTCAATCGGTCGAAAGACCACTCGAGCGGTGTTACCTCTGCAACAAAAAAACTGAAGGACAACAAAAAGAACCGAGAGGTGTGAATGACCGCCCGAGTGATCGCTCGATCGGTCTATCGGGCGGTGAATTGCAGCCTTCGGTTAAAAGATCTGCAGAATAAAGAACCGAGAGAGACTAATGACCGCTTGAATGATCGCTCGATCGGTCTAAAGACCGCTCGAACGGTCTAAAAGCAACTGAGACATCTCACAACATCAGAACTAGGCAGAGAGACCTAATACAAACAAGATTTTTTTTAAAAAAAAACACACAACAAAACCAAAAACAATTTGTAAGAGGAGCGACACACAAGAGAAGAATTGAGTACCAAGACGATATCCAGCCTATATGAATACAATGTTCGATCCCACATTCAGAGACATAACAAGAAATCCATGAGTTCGAGCCTACGCATATAAGAAGTGAAATGCATTCCGAACTACCTCTATGATATCATGTGGGTGTGTGCACTGAGATGAGAAAAGTTAGCAGGAAGAACACAAATTGATCCCAACGATGCGACATTCTTTGAATATATCAGAGAGCAATGAGTTATACATAATGAATCCATTTCAACCTGAACATACTCAACCGACAAACTCCCCCTTAATCCAGGCACTAAAAGAACACAAAGCATGGTACCTCTGACGGCTGACACACTAAGTCGTGCGGGAAAGCAAGATAGCTTAGGTAGCCATTTCCGGAGCCAGCCTTTCCATTTTTAAGACAACTACGAATGCAAAGGCAATTTTCACACTAATACGAACGAAAAAGCAAGATTCGCATAGGTAGCCATTTTCTTAGATACAAAGGTATATTTGCACTCAAACTGAGGCAGCTGCACACTACTACGTATGAAAAGACATGGTCCGCATATGTAGCTATTTCCTCAAGTATACAACAAAAAAAATTTGCCCAGATCAAAGAGAAATGCATCTTTAGAGACTATAAGGGTTGTCAACGGTTCATTGCATGAATCAAAGAACCCTGATACATACTTAGAATTCAAGCACCAGAAGATTAAAAAATATGAAAAATTAGACTAACCCAGACAACCAGTGGTGTAAAGAATAGAATCAAGTCTGAATGCATTACAGGAGTTATTTGAGAGGGCCAAACCAAACACGAAAAAAAAAACTAGTCTCCGGATGAAAAGTCCAACACAGCAAACATACAGATTCAAGATTTTTCAAAAGGTACTTAGAACTTCTTACAAGGTGTCTAACACCCCTTTTTTTTATGAAATAAAGAAAGAGTACTCGACAAGAAAGACTCCTAGAGTCTTCCTAAGAAACTCAAACCAAGGATGATCAAGAGGTTTAGTGAAAATGTCTGCTCGCTGTAACTCGGTGTCTATGTGTTCAAGAGTCATAATGCCTTCTCCTACGAGATCCCGAATGAAGTGATGACGGATGTCAATATGCTTAGTTCGAGAATATTTATAGCACTAGTGTTGTCGCAATACAACATAATAGGACCTTGCTCAAACCCGTAATCAGACAACATTTGCTTCATCTATGAAGCAGAGTGCAACCACTCCCTGTCGTTATGTATTTAGTTTCAGCTCTAGAAAGGGAGATGACATTTTAGTTTTTGCTATGCCAGGAGACAATATTATTTCCTATGTAAAAGCACCCTCCCGAGGTACTTTTTCTATCATCGACACTCCCAGCCCAGTCCGCATAAGAAAATCCCACTATATCAGCAGTAGTATCATAAGTGAACCAAATCCCATATCCAGAAGTCTCATTTACATATTTGATGATTCACTTAACAGCCTGCAAATGGGACTCTTTGGAACTCGCCTGATATCTAGCATACACCCCGACACTGAAAGCAATGTCTGGGCGACTCGTAGTCAAGTATAACAGATTTCTTATCATACTTCGGTACATGGTCTGGTCAACAGGTTTACCAGACTCATCTTTGGACAACTTAGTAGTGACGCTCATAGGAGTTCTAGCATGCTTGGAATTGTCTAAACCAAATTTATTGACCAAGTTTCTAGCATACTTAGGCTGAGAGATAAACATGCAAGATTCTAACTGTTTGACCTGAAGCCCTAAGAAATAATTCAGTTCTCCTATTAGGCTCATTTCAAATTCAAAGCTCATTTCTTTTGAAAATTCAGTCACAAGAAAGTCATCAATAGACCCGAAGACTATGTCATCGACATAAATTTAAGCAACAAGTATGTCATAGGTCTGTGTGTAAATAAACAGTGTCTTGTCAACGCCACCCCTAGAAAACCTTTCTCTAACAGAAATGAAGTTAACCTATCATACCAAGCTCTGAGAGCCTGTTTCAACCCGTAGAGAGCTTTTCTAAGTTTCAGAACATGATTTGGTAAGGTTGGGTCAACAAACCCTTTAGGCTGCTCTACATAGGCTTCTTCTCTAAGTTCACCATTCAAGAAGGCACTCTTGACATCCATTTGAAACAATTTGATATGAAGTTTACATGCAATAGCAAATAGTATTCTGATGGATTCAAGACGTGCAACAGGGGCAAACGTCTCATCAAAATCAATTCCTTCAGCCTGAGTGTAACCTTGTGCTACCAGTCTAGCCTTATTCCTAATCACTTCACCAAATTCATTTATTTTATTCTTGAAAGCCCATTTGGTGCCTTTAACATTCTTGTTAGTGGGCCGAGAGACTAGTTCCCACACATTGTTCCTAGCAAATTGTTCTAATTCCTCATGCATGGCATTAATCCAATACTCATCAAACAAGGCCTCATTGACATTCTTTGGTTCAATTAATGACACATAACACAAATTAGTTCCATCATCCCGCATTTGACACCAGGTTCGCATCCTGTCAGTGACTTCTCCCAGAACTTGAGAGACTGGGTAATTGAGCTTCACCCTAGCAGATGGTTCTAGTCCCTTTCTTTTGAGAACTTTTGGGTTCTGCTTCTTACACTTGACTTCTCTGTTTTACACTAGTAGGGGCCTTCTCGACAGAATCTTCACTTGCTTCCAATGTAGCTTGACTTTTATCCTTTTAAGCTTCCGATTCTTCAATGTATGTACCTGAAATAGAAAAATCAATATCAGCAACTGTAACAGTAGGTTCATCATCAATAACCACGTTAATAGATTCCATAACAGTAGAAGTTCTAATGTTAAAAACTCTATATGCACGGCTATTGGTGGAGTAACCAAATATGATTCCCTCATCACTGCGAGTATCAAACTTACCTAGCTGCTCCCTATCCCGAAAAATGTAGCACTTACTACCAAAAGTACTAAAGTACTTGACATTTGGTTTAGTTCCTTTCCAGAGTTCATAGGGTGTATGAAGAGTTTTCGGTCTCAGGTAGACGCGGTTTATTATGTAACAAGCAGTATTCACCGCTTCTGCCCAAAAGTGTTGAGGAACTTTCTTATCGTGCAACATGACCCTAGCCATTTCTTGAAGAACCTTATTTTTTCTTTCAGCTATCTTATTTTGTTGAGGAGTTTTTGACGCAGAAAACTTATGATGAATACCCAACTCTTCACAAAAAGAAGTGAATTCGGTGTTTTCAAACTCCCTACCATGATCAGATCGAATGCGGAGAATAGAATTATGGGACTTAGATTTTTCATTTTGCAGCTTAAGGACTAGAGTTTTGAAAATAGAAAATGTGTCTGACTTCTCTCTCAAAAAATTAACCCAAGTAAATCGAGAGAAATCATCCACAACCACAAAAATGTATTTCTTCTTCCCTAAACTTTCAGTCCTAGTTGATCCCATCAAATCCATGTGAATAGCTCCAGAAGAGCTTTGGTGCCTAGACCATCAGTTTTTTTATGTGGAACTCTAGTCTGTTTACCTTCCTGACATGCACCACAGACACGATTTACTTGACTCTCCAACTTTGGAATGCCTCTGATTAACTCTTTATTGGCAATCTTAGTGAGATATTTGTAATTGACATGTCCAAGTCTCTGATACCATAATTCAGCATCATTGATTTTGACCGAATTACAAGTTTCATTATTTAAAGGAATAATACCATAACAATTATCAGATGTTCTAACACTATGCATGACAGTTTTACCTTTCTTATCCAAAATGATGCAATTAACTTTTGAAAAATGCACTTCATGATGAGTGTCACACATCTGACTAATGCTTAATAGGTTTGCCTTTAAACCGTCAACCAAAAGAACATTTTCCAACTTAAGAAGATCAGGTGAAGAGATAATTCTTTTTCCTATGATTTTTGTTGAATTTCCATCCCCAAAGGTCACCATCCCACCAATGTAAGATTCTAAAGTGGCAAATAGAGACTTGTTCCCAGACATGTGTCGAGAACAACCACTGTCAAGGTACCACATAAGTGAGCTTTGAGCTCTCATAGCTGTCTGAATCACATATGCTTTCAGGTCTTTGGACTGAATCCAAATTTTTTTAATTTTCACAGGAGCCGACTCTCCTACGTGTGTTCCAGGGGCATTAGGATGGGGCGGTCTGTGAAATGGGACAGCAAAACTCAAGTGAGACATGCCATGCAATTTAAAATAGTGTGGTCTGATATGGCCTCTCACGCCACAGTGATGAAAGATGGGAACAAACTTCCTATTATCAATGGGCATTCTATGTAAGAGTTTACAATATGGACAAATGTGACCTATAAAACCACAGTGATGATAGATAGGAGAAGAGTTAGGCTTTCTTACCTGGCCACGTTGTAAGGTGGTCTTACCCGTCGTACTTGTTCCTTCTGTCTTCACTTTTTCATCCTTCTTTTCTTTCATATCATTGGTGTGCTTAGCTTTCACAAATGTCGGGGTTGCTTGCTCTTTTTGCTTCCCGGTGGATTGATTTGAAGCGCTTGCAAACCCTAAACCTGATCTGTCACATGTTGCCTTTTGATCACCAAGCATTCCATCCAAAGCACGTGACCCTGCATTCCAACGCTTGAGAGTAGCATTAGCACGATTCAATTATTTTTCAAGATCAAAGACATGACATTCTAATTCAGACAGTTTAGTAGTCTTATCATCATTCAAAAGTATGAACCATTCTTTATCTTGTTTACAATTTTCCAAGTTAATGCATAAGATGTTCATTTCATTTTTCAGTTCTTCTTCTTTTGCTTGAGCCATCAGAAGCTCTTGCACAAGTTTATCTTTATCACTCTCACATGTTTTAAGTTGAAAGGCAAGCTTAGCACATTTTTTGATTAACACATAGCTCTCATTGTACAGCTTATCGTAAGCTATTTGGAGAGTGTTACTACCTTCCCCCTCACCAGTTTTGACATCTTCTTCTTCTATTTCATCCCCATTCATAAGTTTATTCAGTTCATTGACACTATCATCAGAGTAGACAGAGGTTGTAAAAGCTATAATATTGTGATCATAAGACTGATCATCATTTTCATCACTCGACTCAGGTTCACTTTCATCATCCCAAGTTACAGTGAACACTTTCTGCTTCTTTTTCAACTTGTTTGGACATTCCTGAGCAATGTGCCCAAAACCTTTGCACACGTAACACTGGAGGCCTGTACCTTGAGATTTTTGTCCCTTTTTTTCAAAGATTTTAGGACCCTTCTTAGGTTTGTCATTCTCAAATCGTTTTTTAGATTTGTCATCCTGATTTGGTTTTTTGTTTTTCTAGTATTTTTTAAATTTTTTGACAAACATAGCCATCATCTCAAGATTAAACTCATAATCAGAATCACTTGCAAACTCTTGAGGTGAAGTGAAAGCTAAATTTTTTGAAAATTTGTGATTTTGAAAAGTTAGCTCATAAGTTTGTAAGTTTCCAACCAAGCTTTTCACTGTAATAGAGTCAATGTCTTTACTTTTCTCTATAGCAGTGACTTTTGGTTGGAAGCGTTCGGGAAGAGAACTTAAAATTTTTTGAACAATTTTAGAATTATGGATCTTTTCACCAAGATTAAAAGAAGCATTTACAATGTCATTTAACTTAGCATAAATATCATCAAACTTCTCATCTTCTTTCATGCGTAAAGTTTCAAATTTAGTGGTCAGATGTTGAAGTTTAGAGATTTTTACAATTTGCGTTTCCTCATGAGTGACTTCCAATATCTCTCACGCTTCTTTAGCCAGGTCACAAGTGCTTATTCTACGAAATTTCTCATGAGTGACCCCGCTAAAGATAGCATTTATAGCCTTACTATTCTATCTAGCATTCTCAAAATCAGTTCTATCTCATTTAGCCGATGGCTTAGGGACCGTTTTCTCATCAACAGTCATGATAGGATAATTATAGCCCTCAGTGACAGCTAACCAAACCCTTTCATCTATAGATTTCAGAAAAGCTCTTATTCAAACTTTTCAAAATGGAAAATTAGCCCCATCTAGAAGTGGGGGTCTACCAGTGAATGCCACCTTCTTTTAGAAAATCCATGTATGCAAATCAAAGACAAGACAACAAGGATCACAAAAAAAAAACCCTACTATGATACTAATTATGGATCAAGCGCTTATCATCTCACCAAAACCTGCAGATGGTGGTGAAGGCGCAATTTTATTTTCTTAAAAGGTATAGCGCCAAGCGCCACAAGTCGACTGTGACTCAGCTCAAACCCGGGCCTCCGCCACGGCAGGATGCTGGCCCAAACCTAGGCCAACAATCCCCCCCTCCAGCACCTGCCGCACAACCTGCAAGACACAGGGCCTTCCACGATGGGAAATCGAACTTGAGACGTCGCTCTGATATCAATTAAAAAATCTTAGTTATTGATATACAACAAGGGTAAAGCAAGCACACGCACAAGTAATAAGACAAGGGATTTTAACGTGGAAAAATCCAATAAGGGTAAAAATCACGGGACCAATTATAGTCCGAGAAAACAAGCACTAAATATGAGTTTGGTTACAAGAAAAGCCTTACAACACCCGTCGAATCCTCAACCTAAAGGCTACCTGTCTTCTTGTCGAATTTTCGTGAGCCAATCCTGTGCTTGTTTGCCGTTAGAATCCTCCGTCGGTCTTTATCACTTGAGACTCGTCTCAAGTATATGTTTTGATGATGAAGATGATGAAGATCGTGAATTGATGACGATCGTTGAACAACTCAAACTAACATTGAATCATTAATTCTACTATGAGAACTCTCCCTCACTCATACTACTTAAATCTATCAATACAGAACAACCATAAAATACACGCCCCCCAAGTTTCCTAAACTGCAAAACATATATATCACGCAAAAGCTGCTATCCCTACTGAAAATATAACTCAGCCTCGAGATAGACCGCTCGAGCGGTCATGTCAGAAAGATCATTATACTTTTATGCTGAATGCCAGGAATTTGGGAAGCAAAGCTTTTATCTTCCTCATCAAAACTACAAAAAAACTTTCAACAACCACAAGTGCATTATATCGAAGTCAAAGAAAAAACATAAGTATTGAAAACATAAAGATCGTGTCACAGAGTTGCCAACAAGATGAGGAAGAGACTGAGGAGGAAAAATCCTAACAGGGATCAAGGTAATGAAGGTTGTATTTAGGCAGAGCTTTCCTTTAGAATAGAACTCGTTCATGAAATTGATCAAATCTTGCCTGATGATTTTCCAAAACCCCATGTAGAATTTAAAATTAAACCCATCAGGCCTAGGTGCTTTGTTAGATCCGCAACTACACATAGCCTGGAAAATCTCCTCCTCAGTGAATGGTTCTTCCAGAGACTTATTAGATTCTACGTGGAGTGATTTGAAGATCACATAGTCAAAAAGGAGTCTTGTGATATCGTGGTATCCCACATCAGAAAGGGAGAGGGAGTTCTTGGGTTATAAAAAAAAATGTTGAACCCTTACATTCAACGAGGCCTTTTCCCATGTGGTAGACCCCTAGCAGAACTCCGCAGTTAAGCGTGCTTACGCTAGAGTAATGCAAGGATGGGTGACCCCCTGGGAAGAACAAAATCGTAAGGACTTTTACCCAAAGCGGACAATATCATTGCCATGTGAATGGTCAGGCTATTACAGATGGTATCAGAGCCAACTCTCCTCACTTCTAGGTGTGGGGTCCTGCCGTCTTGCGTGACACGTGGGCAGGCTACTGAGTGGGCAGGTCGATAAGGACTGGCAGGCTACTGGAGTTGGCAAGCTACTGCACGAGGACGTGCAGCCCTAAGGGGGTGGATTGTGATATCCTGGTATCCCACATCAAAAAGAGAAAGGGAGTTCCTGGGGTATATAGAAAAAATCTTGAACCCTTACATTCAACGAGGCATTTTTCCATGTGGTAGAAACCCTAGAAGAACTCTGCAGTTAAGCATGCTTATGCTAGAGCAATGCAAGGATGGGTGACTCCTTGGGAAGAACAAAACCGTGAGGGCATTTACCCAAAGAGGACAATATCGTTGCTATGTGAAAGGTCGGGATGTTACAAGTCTAGTGTCAGCCTCTTCCTTGAACACTTGAGAGAAATACCTCACTACACCTTTTATCTCAGCAAGCATTCTTAACAGTCTACCATCCAATATAATTCCTTTTAGCTCTATTATTGGCAACAACATGGAAAAAGGAAGTGTTCTTATCACCCAGCCTAAGCCAGTTCAACCTCAATTTTTGCTTCTGCATGCTCTCAACTTTTTTGTGCATGTCCCATAATTTAGCTCTCTATCTCCCTTTTGACCTTCACCTGTGAAGCATGGATAACCCCACTCTCTTCAAGGATCTTTAGTTTATCAATCTCCTTAGAAGCTTTCTTGATTTGATCTTAAGTATTCCCAAATACATTGGCATTCCACTCTCTAATTCTGGTTTTCAATTTCCTCAATTTGTTGAACAGGATATACCCCTTACCCCTTCCATCCCTCCTCAGGATCTAAACCCCATCTGTCTTGGATAAGTTTCCGAAAGGAAGCACAACTTAACCAAACATCAAGGAATCGAAAGGGTTTGGGACTCCAATCTGGGGACTCATCAGTAAGTAAGAAGAATTGGGCAGCGATTGGATAGCTTCCTTGGAAGTCCCCATTGCTGTACTTTGAATTTGTTAACCAAATCTTAGCTCAGCAGGAATCTATCAATATAGCTCTAAATGGGAATCTCTTGTAGGTTAGATCACCAAGTAGAAACCCTCCCCTGAAGTGGTAAGTCCATGAGCATTAAGTCATCAATCCAGTTACTGAATTCCTTCATCCCATTACTGAAGAAATTGAGAAGAGAAAATAACTCTATATTTTCTGTCTATTGAAACTGTACAAGATATGGCCTATTTATAGGC
>JAOTRH010000022.1:18223250-18241876 GCA_034768845.1 Heliamphora exappendiculata
AGTTATATATTAAAAAAAGGGGGGTAAAAAAAGGAGAGGTAATAATAATGAAATACATAAAATAAGAAATATATATATAAATATATGTATAAAAAAAATTATTTTTATTGTTTGAATTACACGTTTCTACTATAAATATGTTTAATACTAATAAGAATGAATATTGTGTATAGTAAAGATGGAACGAAGTTGGGATATATGGGACGAATATCAAGCAAATTTTTCTTGAAAAAATTGACAAATTTACATACAACACCTCCAGCTTGACGTGTATGATTATGTGACTTTTGGAGACGCAAACCGTGTTTTACAA
Organism: Heliamphora exappendiculata; assembly: GCA_034768845.1. Lineage (NCBI taxonomy): Eukaryota > Viridiplantae > Streptophyta > Magnoliopsida > Ericales > Sarraceniaceae > Heliamphora > Heliamphora exappendiculata. The sequence continues at coordinate 18,223,564 of JAOTRH010000022.1, forward strand.
GAAGTGGCGAAAGTAGAAAGAGAGAATCTTTACTACCCTTAGCCTTGAAAAAGGCCAAAGCTCAACATCAATTATGTACCCGCAACTTAGCCTATGAAAAAGCATTGGACTTGTTAGAAATCCCAAAAGAATACGAGGCTACAGTGAATCAAGTTATAGCCACAGGATACAGTCTGCTATGACCCTTACCAGACTTTACACCCGGGCCAGGAAAGTAAGGAGTGGGGATAATGGTAGAGCAATACCTACAGTTTGACTCTGCATTTGCACCAGCACCGGTACCAGCACTAGTACCCATGTTTTCATTTGCTCCTGTCCCAGCACTTGCACCTCCACTTGCATTAGCCGCATCGAAAGGAATGGGAGAGTGGAACCTCAAACAGTATAGAGATGTGGAGCACTATCCCATTGGGCTTGATGAATGGGATGCTGAGTCGAGGTCTGAACCATCAGTAAATGGTCCTATGTATAGGAATAAGGAAAAGGAAATTATAAAAGTGCATGCGCCTGACTCAGAATAAAGTTATATATAAAAAAAAAATAAAGACTAAATTCTCGTGGATTTTGATGCATATATCACATGACGAATAGGAATGAGTAATAACTAATTTCTCGTGACTTTTGGTGTATATATCACGGGATGAAAAGTTATGATGAAAATATGTAATGGCTACGAAAAGTTTTGATGTAATATATAATGACCAATGACTATTGATGGTTGCTTATTTTGTAAATCATGTCGATATTTATCATACTTAAGATCTCAATTATGCAAGTTATTGTAGCATTTAACATGGCATATGTACAAAGAGATCAAATGGGTGAATTGAGGAACATGATTCAGGGCTTAAGCAACATTGTATACGCTCACGTACAGCAACAACAACGACAACCTCCTCCTTATGTTGAGCACGGACAAAGAAACTTCCCGCCCGACCACCCTCCACCTCAGGAATATCCAATCTAGATGAACCAGGCAGAAGAAGGAATAAATATAAAAGAATTTCTCATACTAAAACCCCCTACCTTCTATGACGGAATGGATCTAGTTAAAGCAAATGAATGGATGGCAACAATTGAGAAAATTTTCAGGGTGCTGAATTGCAATGAAGTGTAAAAGGTCAGGTTGACAGCATATCAATTAGAATGCAAAGCTTATCGGTGGTGGGAATTGAAAGGTAGAAGCGAACCCAGAATAGGATGGAAACGATTTCGAACAGTCGTTCAAGAAAAATACATACCCCAGTCGCTACAAGATGCTCAGTGCATAGAATTCCAACAATTGAAGCAAAATAGAGAGATGACGGTAGTTGACTATGAGACAACATTTACTAATCTTGCCCAATTTGCACCTCATATGATAATCACAAAAACATGAAGGCAAGAAAATTTAAAGATGGTTTAAAACCTAAAATATGAGGGGTGGTACGTCCCATGCGTCTATCTACCTACGCAGAGTGATAATCACTTTGCTCTTATTCTACGCATTGCTAATAGAACAAGAGCAAAGTGAAAGTAAAAAGAAATTTTGACACTCGAAAGCAGCAGAAACAGATGAGGAATAGAACCTATAAGCAACCAAACATGGGGATACCACAACCAATTCCCATATGCTCAACATGTGGCAAGGCTCATTCTTGCGTTTGTTAAAGATTGGGCAATGGCTGTTTTAATTGTGGTGAGATGGGTCATTTAAAAAGAGATTACCCAAAGTTACAACATGGAGCCAATATTAGACCAGGGTTTGGAAATGGGAACCAGGGTCCAAGGAAGATGGAAATGGGAAGATAGGGAGTTGAAAATAACATAGGACAATTCGCAAGTCTAAGGACCACCAATAACAATGGACCAGGTCACCAATAACACTGGACCACGACAAGGCAAAGCATTTGTACTAATGCCAGGGGATCCACAGAACGCCGAGAATGTGGTGGCAGGTAACATAGTTATCTGTTCTGTACAAACATATGTCAACCATTCTTTCGTATCTACCAGATTTGCTAAAATTTTGATCAAAGAGTTTGAACCCCTAGAATATGAGTTAATAATCTTTCAACCCATGAGTACCAATATAACATGTTCCACGGTGATTAGAAATTGTGACCTCCACCTAGGGGATTTACACTTAACCATGAACTTAATTCCTATTGGCATGGCACATTTTGATGCAATTCTTATGATGGACTAGTTATCCACAAATTATGCTTTTATTGATTGTGCAAAGAAGAGTATTATTTTTTCCAAGCTTGAGTTAAAAGAATTCCAAGGAAGAGGAGTTGTGGGACCCACATATTTTGTATCAGTAGCACGAGCTCGATACCTTTTGAGCAAAGGTTGCCAAGGCTATTTATGCAACGTAATGTCAGACCTAACCACTAAATCGAGTTCAACTAACATTTTCGTAGTGCGTGAATTCTCAGAGGTATTCCCTGAAAAATTTCCAGGAACACTTGTTGATAGGAAAATTGAGTTTACTATTAAAGTCATTCCTAGAACGCTGCCAATTTCAAAAATCCCATATCGCATGGCTCCTGTAGAACTAAATGAGTTGAAGACTTAGTTACATGGACTATTAGAAAAGGGATTCATTACACCAAGTCTATCGCCATGGGGAGCTCCTATCTTATTCATAAAGAAAAATGACGGCACACTGAGATTGTGTATCGACTATCGAGAATTAAACAAGGTCACAATCAAGAATAAATATCCTCTTCCAAGGATTGACAACCTATTTAATCAATTTCATGGAGCTTGAGTATTTTCAAAAATTGATTTACGATCTGGCTACCATCAACTAAAGGTGAAGACAAAAAATGTGGAAAAGATAGCTTTTCACACTCGATACGGACACTATGATTTTTTGGTTATGCTTTTTGGTGTGATTAATGCACCTACTGCATTTATGGATTTGATAAATCAAGTATTTAAGGATTATCTTGATGATTTTTTCATCATATTCATCAATGATATCTTGATGTACTCAAAAGCAACATGCAGCTCATCTGCGGATAGTGTTACAAATACTAAAAGATTATAAGTTGTATACAAACTTCAGAAAGTGTGAATTCTGACTCGACAAGGTAGTTTTCCTTTGTCATATAGTGAGTGGTGACGAAATCGCAGTGGATCCTCAAAAAATTGAAGCAATTATAGATTGGCCGAGACCAACCATAGTGACAAAAACTCAAAATTTTCTCAGATTTGTCGGGTATTATTGTAGATTCGTCCAAGATTTTTCAAAAATTACTACCCCAATGACAAAATTAACACGAAAAGGGGAACCATTTATTTGTACAGGGGAACCAAAGAAAAGCTTCCAAATATTGAAGACTAAGTTGACCTCTGCACCAATTTTAACTCTCCCAGATGGCATAGAAAATTTTGCGGTCTACTGTGATGCTTCGAGACAGGGACTAGGTTGTGTTCTCATTCAAAATGGAAAGATTATTGTCAACGCTTCACAATAATTAAAAAATTATAAGAAAAACTATTCTACCCATGATCTAGAGTTAGCTACAATAGTATTTGCTCTTAAAATTTGTGGTCATTACTTCTACGGAGTAAAGTGTGATATCTTCACCGATCATTAGACCTTAAAGTATATCTTTACACATAAGAAATTAAATCTAACACAACGTCGGTGGGTTGAGTTGTTGAAATACTATAATATCAATATTCAGTATCATCCTTAAAAAGCCAACTTTCTGGTTGACACTTTTAGTCTAAAATCAATTGGTGCATTAAATTACTTAATCGTGCGACAACAATTCTGTCTGGAAAGCACAGAACAAGAAGTGCCAACTAATCTTTGTGCAGCTCTTATTGCACAACCAATGATTCTCGAAGAAGTTTAGCTCAGGCAAATAGAAGACATTAAATTGAAGAAAATTCGAGATCAAATGGCAACGACTAAGAATCTTGATTTTTCATGTGAGCATGGAGTACTAAAATTTTGGAATCGAAATTACGTACCTAATATTTTCAAGTTAAAGCAAAGAATCATATATGAAGGTCATCGGTTAAAGTTTGCAATACACCCTAGGATGATGAAAGTGTATTAAGATGTGAAGCGAAATTATTGGTGGATGGGTATAAAGAAAGACCTCAAAGACTACATTAGTCGATGCCTACAATGTTAGCAAATCAAAGCCGAACGACGGAAGCCAGTTGGACTTTTGCATCCTTTGCCAATAGCAGAATGGAAATGAGAGCATCTTACCATAGACTTCATCATAGGGTTACCTCGAACAGTTAAGGAACACAATTCAGTTTGGGTAATCGTAGACCATTTAACAAATCAACTTACTTCATGCCGGTCAAAAATACGCATACAATAGACCAACTTGCTCATCTATACATTCAAGAAATCATACGACTACATGGCGTACCTAGGTCAATCGTATCCTATCGTGACCCAAAATTTGTCTCAAGATTTTGGGAAAGCTTTCAAAAAGCAATGAGAACAAAGTTACATTTCATCACAACATTTCATCATCAGACAAATGGCCAATCAAAATGAACCATTCAAACTGTAAAAGATATGCTACGAGCATATGCAATGAATTTTCAAGGTTGTTGGAAAGAACATCTGCCTTTGGCTAAATTCGCCTATAACAACAACTATCAAACAAGTATCAAGATGGCACCATATGAAGCTCTTTATGAAAAATAATGTAGATCTCCTATATACTCGACAGAAATAGGCAAGGAACAACTCAAAGGACTAGGGCTTGTGCTCAAGACAACAAAAAATATTAAACAAGTTCGTAAAAGATTAAAGATCGCACAAGATCGGCAAAAAAGCTACGCAGACGCCAATATGAGAGAATTGGAGTTCCAAGAAGGTGTTTGGGTGGTTTTGAAAATATCCCCCATGAAAGGAGTGGTACAATTTGGGAAGCGAGGAAAACGCAATCCTCAATACGTTAGACCAATTGAGATTATCGAAAGAATTGGACCCGTAGCCTACCGTTTAGCTCTAACACCAGAGTTAGCCAACGTGCATGATGTTTTTCACGTTTCGATGTTACGAGGATACATTACAGACCCTACGCATGTCTTGATCGGCCACCTGTCAGAATGGAGGCAGATTTTAGTTACCAAATGCGACTTATACGTATTCTAGATCGACAAGAGAAACAGTTTCGCAATAAGATGATACCCCTAGTTAAAGTCTTGTGAGATAACCACTTTGGAGATGAAACTACTTGAAAAAAATAAAGTGACATGCGCCAACAATACCCTCAATTATTTGAGTGAAAGTATAATTTATTTTAATAATTGATCTTTTCCTAAAAAAATCATCAGTTTGGGAGACTAAATTTCTTAACGTGAAAAGAATATAGCGACATGACTACATTTAAGTGACCCAAAAAAATAAAATAAAATAAGTAAAATAAAGTATCATAAATAATAATAATAAATGAATAATATAACAACAATGAATAAATAAATAACTTGGAAACACTTGGGGTGCTTAAAGCATCCATGTAAAACCCATAAGTAAAAATCTCCCACAGAAGATAAAATAAAATCACTTATTATCATGATCAGAAGATTCGGCCCCATGTGTGTCTTTCTCCGGAGGCTATTTAAGGGGACTTTCTAGTCTCCATTTTCTCTCAAATTGGAAAGTAAATTTAAGAGTGTTAAAATAGAGAGAGAGAGAGAGAGAGAGAGAGAAAAAAAAAGAAGGAAAATGAGTAGTCTCTTGGAGATTTACACAGTATCAACGTGGTTCTTTTAAAATTATTTTAAAAATATGTGAGTTATACATAGCTTAATTACTTGTTATTATAAATTATTTTTATCTAAAAATAATTAGTTTTCTTCCAAAGTATTCTTTTGTTTATTAATCATATACCATGAATATTATTTTAGTTATATGATAGTTGTATAATTTATTGAACTAATGTGATTGATGATGTACAGATCGAACGGAATTTTTTGACTTAAAAAAAAAAATAATAAAAAAATTATGAGGTGATGTAAAACGGGTGGGGCCACAACCAGGTAGTGACAGGTTGATATCATATCCAAAGAATTAAGCTTATGATCGCTTTCTAAGATACTGGCAAAAACTGTTGAATAAGAAATTATTAAAAATTATTATTATTATCATTATTATTATCATTATCATTATTATTATTACTATTATTATTGTATTTGATAATATTAATAGTACTAATATCATTATTTATGAGTTTATTTAGTAAATAAGAAAATTTTAGGTAGTGTGATATTTTCATGATAAATTAGTAATTTTGTTATGTGTGCATTCATACGAGTTATTACTTATGATGTTGTTATTGACTTTTCAGGAGAATAAAGAAAATTTGCTAAAAGAAAAAAAGAAAAATAAAGAATAAAAATAATGATAGTCAATCTTTTATTATACATATGTAATAAATGTTGTAATAACATTAGTTTTAGTTTGTCTAATATCTTTTCCAATTTACTATAACTTAAAGCTAACATGGATTTTACTTATCATTAATTTCTTTTTGTGCTAACTAACAAGTGAAAATGTATTATTTAGTTTCTTTTTGTGCTAACTAACAAGTGAAAATGTATTATTTAGTGAATATGATTTTACTATAACTTAAAGCTAACATGGATTTTATTTATTATTAACTTGTTTTTGTGTGTGTGTGTGTGTTAATTAACAAGTGAAAATGTATTATTTAGTTAATGTAATCAACATGAATTTTACTTATTCTAAATTCTCTTTTTTTGTGCTAATTAACAAGTGAAAATATATTGTTTAGTTAATGAGATTAAGTTGTGCAAAATAAATAAATAAAAATAAAAATTGTTGTGAGTTTTACTCGCTGGCGGTCATAAATGCTAATTTGTAAAATTGAATAGTAACATCAATCAATCAGTAATTTTAGAAACCCAGAATGGTTTCCAAAAATTTACCCAGAACCTCCATTGTCTCTCTTCTTTAATTAACTTGTTTTCTCTCACCTCTCTCTCCTCTCACTCTCTCTCTTATTTTTCTAATTTTTATCTCTCCCTTCTCTCTCTCTCTTTTCTCTCACACATGATTAAGGTTGTGTTTGGACTAGTTTATTTTTGAAATTTTTTTAACTTAAAAGTAACAAAAAGTCAACTAATTTGATTTATTATATTTTTTTTTTACTTTTTCTACATGATTTTGACACTTATTTTTTATAAAAAAAAGTCAAAAAAACTTAAAAACTACTAAAAAAGTTAGTCCAAACACGGGTAAAATTAAACCTCTTCCTATTTAATTCAAAACACTTCTTTAATTTTGAATTAAAGAAGAGGTTTAATTTTGCCCGTGTTTGGACTAATTTTTTTTAGTAATTTTTAAGTATTTTTGGTTTTTTTTTATAAAAAATTAAGTGTCAAATTATGTAAAAAAAGAGAAAAAAAAGTGAAAAAAATCTAATAAATCAAATTAGTTGATTTTTTATGACTTTTAAACTAAAATTTTTTAAAAATAAACTAGTCCAAACGCACGCTTAATTATGTGTGAGAGAAAAGAGAGAGAGAGAGGAGGCAGAGAGATAAAAATTAAAATAATAAGAGAGAGAGTATAAGAGGAGAGAGATGTGAGAGAAAACAAAGAAGAGAGAAAATGGAGCTTCTGGGTAAATTTCTAAGAGCCTATTTTGGGTTTCTAGAATTACTGTAACATCAATAGACAAAAAAATTCTTTTTAAATAGATTGGATCCGAAACTTTCACATGTCCAAAGTCTAATATTAAAATAATTTTAGAGATCTTTCCCAGCTTTGTTTGTGTCAACAAAAAAATTCAAAATACCTCATCTTTTTTTAAAATAGATCCAAATCAAATAACAATGATTCGGAGCACAAATTATTTTGATAAGAAACATTATCTTTTATCGTAAAATCACTTTTAATAAGCACTCAATGTAACAACCTGTATACATTGAAGTAGGCATAAAAGAAAAAAAAATAATAGTAATAATAATAAAATTTATTAGTTTTATAAAATACTTATGACAATAAGAATAATGATAATAATGATAAAATAATAACTAAATAAATAATAAAGTACAATACTAATAAAACAAATAAAGAATAAGACTAATATTTAGTGTAGATATATACAGTTACAAAAAAAAATATTTCGGTTAACAGTAAGTTGTTCCGTGCGTCCCAAGTAAGTAAAAAACAAAAAAAATAATAATAATAAGAAATATGGATAAGAGTGAGCAAACAGGGATCATGCCCCACCACATGCTTTTGTCTTCTAATGATTGACTCTCTATCACATTCACCCTATAAAGTCACTGTGAGGTTTGGGAGAATTGCAGAAAAGCTCTCCTCGCCTGAGTTTTTCATGTGAGTCTTGAAGGGAGAAAGGTCTGGCAACCAGAAAGAAAAGTCTGAGGTTTTGGCTATTGGGTTCACATGTTTTTAGTACCGGGTTAATCTTAATATAGGAGGTGAGACACATATATTTAAATTATTTATTTTTATAAATTTTATTGTAACAAAAATAAGAATTAATTTTCTTTAAAATTATTATTTTAAGTTATTAGTTATATACACCACGAATATCATTATAAGTGTACTAATTATCAAGCGAATGTTGTTACTTATATACAATTCGAACGGAATTTTTCGATCTGGGAAAAAAGAAAAAAAAAATAAAGATATCAGGAGGTAAAGTAATATGGGTAGAACCATAACCAGATGGTGACGAGATGATATCACACCCAAATAATTAAACTAGAATCGCACCCTAACATATTGGCAGGAACCGTTGAACACAAAAATTATCGGATATGATTATGAAATCGTAGTAATATTATTATTGCTTGAGTTTATTTAATGCTGTATCTATAAATGTCAAATAGTATGATTTTAAGATTGTGATATATTCATGGTAAACTAATAATCTTGTTATATGTACACTCATACGAGCTATTACTTATGACGTTGTTATTAAAATTTTTTACAAGAAAATAAAAGAAAAAGTTGCGAAGTTCTTCTAAAAAAGAAGAAAAAAATAAAAAAAGATGTATATATATATATATATATAATAAAAATAATTTGTCTTCTACTATAAAAGATCTAATCATGTACTAGTAGTAATAACGTTGTTTATATTCTGTACATAATAATGTTTGTATTATTATAACATAGCATGCATTTTAATTATCTGCCTAGTAAGTTTCATTTGATCAACAGATATAATTAATTAATTTTATCACCAGAATATTTTACTTAATTGGACATAAATACTTAATTTTATAATATATTTTTTTATAAGACAAAAAAAATAATAAAAATATTTGATAAATTTTACTCACTAGTCACTTACACACTTACACAGATGTCATTTGTCAAAATAGTTGGTAACACTCAAATTATGTAAATTCAAGAAATCTCGTGAAAAAAAAAAAAGAACATTATATGATCATAATTAATGATCAGAAAAAAAATATGTGATAATAATTAACAACTTAAACCCAGAGTTATTGGCTATCGTGTGTCACGTGAGTCTATACACCAGGATCTCGATCAAATAGAGAGAACCAAATCAAAAAATATAATTGTGGTTCAGATCCGTGACAATCCAATATTTTTTCCTTAAACAGGAATAATATAATCTTAATAATAAACAAAAAAACAAAAAAGAGGGAAGAACAAAACCCGAAAAAAAAAAAAGAAGTTCTATCACCATGCATCATCAAGATTTCTTGACAAGGTGGCAACCCCATCACCATAGCTGTGGATACTGCTGTTCTCCATTTTTCAAAAAAATGGTGAGATCTTTATTTTTATTTTATAATATTTATAGTGTTTTATCTTAATTATTTGAATAGTTTATATTATGATGATGATGGTGGTGGTGATGAAGCCTTCCACCTCGTCGCTTACGAAACCATCTCCCCCGCTGCAGTCTCGTAAACGAAGGCCGAGGGGTGGTGGAACGAGGAAGTTCTGGCGACGGCGGAGAACGATGAAGCACTGGCGGTGGCTGTGGCGGAGGCGGAGAACGATGAAGTACTGGCGCTGGCCGCGGCGGAGAACGATAAAGTACTGGCGCAGGCGGAAGCTGCGAACGAGGAAGTACTGGCGCTGGTGGTGGCGACGGAGGCGGCGGTGCCGTCTCTACGTTGTTGTTGTTCTGAAAGGGGCTCTCGCCGACGTAATTTCCCGGCGGATCATAGGAACAAACGACCAGCAAGCCGAGGTCGTTGTTGCAGGTGACATTGCCGCAGCCCAACCGCTGGGTACTTCTCCACACAACTTGGGTGTAATGGCCGCACATGCAGTTAAATGTCTCCGGCTGGCACCTGTTGGGATTTTTCAATATTATTTTAGTATTAAAATATGTATATATATATATATATATAATATTAATTTTCCCTTAATGGTTACAAATGTTTGAATAAATACTTATGGCTAACATTTACAATTTTTTATTTTTTTTTTATAAAAAATAAAAATATATATATACTTTTATTTATTTTTATTAAAAATAAAAATAAAAATATGCTTGGCATATAAATGTTCAAAAAATAGTGGTCGAAAGTCGCACAAATGTAGTGGTAGAAGTTCGTTGCCGAAGGTAATAATTAAAAATGGCAAAGATGTTAATTAGTGATGATTGTAAAAGTAGCGATGGTAGGCAAAGTTGATGGTTAGAGATGAATAAACAGTAGCAGTATGTGTGGTGATTGGATGTGGGAACTTAAAATAGTAGTCAAGTATGATGATTAGAGATAATAACAAAAAATGATAGTAAAAAATGATGCTAAAGTAAAAAAATGTATATATATATATATGAAGGTGTGCATTGTTTTTTTGCTTTTCAAGTTCCATATGAATAAATATATTTCTTATTGTAAATAAAATCTTTTGATATAAGGTTATCAAGTGTTGTGTTCTTAAATTATTATACAAATATTTTATTGAGTTTTGATTTGATTTTAAAATGATTAAATAAATTAATCCTAAAATATTTTTATATTTACAAGTACACGTTTAAAAGAAAATAATAATTAAATCTTAAAGAGCAAGCCATCATAATAATGCAACAAGGCACCTACTCACCTACTTGACCAAAATTTTAGGGAAAAATTTATATATTCAGAAAAATACTAAAAATTTTACTCTAAAAGTAATTTGTAAAATGTAGATTCATATTTAATATGATGTAGAACACATTTCAAGTGAATCTTAACTATTTATTTTAAATTTTGAATAATTTTTTAAATATTTTTTTAAATTCATAGTATTACTGAAACTTTATAAAAAATAATGAGATTTCTAACGTGTGCTTCTATGCAAAAAAAAAAAAATATTTTGGCTTTTCGAGTTTTATATAAATAGAGCTATTCGTTATTGTATGCAAAATCTTTTGACTAAGTTTTTAGGGCAGTGGCCAATTTTTAAATTGGAGCCCTCATAATTTTTTATGGATAAATTTTATTTAAAAGATAATTTTAAGATTTTTTTATATGAATTTAACAAGGTTCTTGTTAAAATGTTATTATTGTGTCTTTTAGTTTTTTTATTCGATATTTTTGTAAAAAATACAAAAATATAAACATATTTGATAACTTATATTTTTCTTAGTACTTAATAATCTACGTATTTAAAGTTAGTTGATTTTTTCTTCTTCAGAATTGCTACTTGGTCGAAAAAGAGAAAATTTTTTAATTTTTATAACTAAATAACCATTTTACATGTGAAGAGTAGAAAAAAAGTTATAAGTCATATAATTTTTTTTTTAAAAAGGCTAAATAACTAATAGTTATAAATATGAAAATAAAATAAAATAATTTCATCAAATATCACTTAAGATTTATTTTCCTCGCATTTTATTCAATAATATTTTATAAATAATTCATAAATTTAGAAAAGAATAATATAATATTTTTAAGTAATTTAGAACAGTTACAAATTTTTTCATTATCTTCGATAAATTTTTTTTGAAGGGCTAGATTTAATTTGGGCTACCTATTAATAAAATAATTTTATTTTGAATTTGTTATTTAAAAGACTAACTTAAGTAGATTTTGCTAAAATTAAAATCAAAATAATTAAGAATTTTTTATTTTATTGAGGCTAAGTTTTTTTATTAAAAAAATTAAACTTAATATAAAAAATTTTATCTAAATTGGGCCTATTTTTTGAACAAAATCCGAGAGGCTAGGCGGCCGCTTGCCTGCCTAGGCCCATAATCACTGTGTTTTGATATAAATATTTTAAAATATTATATAAATATTTTATTGGGTTTTGATTTGTTTACTAAATGATTAAATAAGTTGTCCCTAACAACTCTATCTTTAATTTTATTTTACTATTTATTTTACTTTTTATAAAATTATCCTCCATTTTTGTTATAGCACCTGCACTTGACTTTCTGATCATCGTAGTTCTTCTCCTCGTCGATCCACACCTGGGTGACCATCGCCGGAGTAAACTCATTGTATTCCTCCCACAGCGTGTTCTCTCCGTACGGGCCGCCGGAATGGTGGTGGGGGTTGCACTCGTTAATGCGCTTATCCGCCCAGTCCTGCGCGTACTTGGCCAGGTTATCGTCCCACTGCAGCGCCGGCTCGCCTTTGCTCAGCCGTATCAGGTTGTGGGCAGCCAGGTACCCCGCCGCCTCGGAGGACAACGTTTGTTGTTGTTGCTGGAGGTTGCGGCGGCGCCATGGCTCCGGCGACGGCGAGGTCGATGGGATTTTGAGTTTTGGATTGGCTTCTCTTGCGTGATTGAAAGACGCTCTTGCGGAGAAGATGAGAATGTGAAGGAAGGCGAAGATGATTAAGGATGGGAGGAGTTGAGATTTCCGCATCTCCAACTTCTTTCGGTGTTGTTTAGTGGCCCTGAGAGGAGCTTAAAGGGCGGAGGAAGAAGAAGGTTGACCATTTTAACCAGAGGTTGGAATTGAACGGTCAAAACTTGGAAGGTTTTGGAGTTGAATCGCAGTTTTAGGGTGTCCACAAAATGGTCAAAATTGGGATTCTGATTCTTTTTATTTTTCAGCTAAGCAAAAAATGGTAGGAGCTTAAATTTGGGATCGCTTCTATAACGGTAATTTTAAGGTCTTCAAAATGGGATTTAAAAAATTATTTTAAATTTAAAATAAAAAATTTAAATTTAGTTGTGTATTGTGTGAGTCATACTATAAATAAATTTAAATTACTGATTTTAAATTCTATATAAGTTTTTATGAATGTTTTCTGAATTTGTAATACTATTTTTATAATTGTGTGCGATTCATTTTATGTAAGAAAAGTAAATTTGATTATGTGTTTGATAACTGTGCATATTACCAACGGTAATTTTAAGATTTTTTAGAAAGAATTCAGAAAATTATTTCAAATTTAAAATGAATGGTTTAAATTTAGTTGTGTGTTGTGGGGATCATATTGTAAATAAATCTAAATTACTAATTTTAAATTTTAAATAAATTTTGGAAATATTTTCTAAATTTGTGTCATTGTTGTGTTACAAAACTCTTCACATAATGGTCAAATTGGAATTTGGATGAATCATGGGTCAGGGGTATGTACTGTGCATTGTGCACAGCACAGTCTGATGTTCGGATCAAAATATGTGTAAAAAATATAGATAAATTTTTTTGTCTTATTAAAATCACATATAAAGAATATAAATAAATTTATTATGCATAAATAAGTAGACAAATAAATTCATATATTATGCATATTAAACAGATGAATACAAACAGATAAATTTATCTGTTTGCATTGTATTTTTAAGAAAAATTACGCAATTAAACCTTATGCATTAAAATTTTTATTTATGAACCTTTCGTGTAAAAGTTTTTTTTTTTTTGTTTTGACCTTTGGCTGATATCCTCTTTATTTATTTTTTTTTGTTTTGACCTTTGGCTGATATCCTCTTTATTTATTGATTACCGATTAGTTTAATTTTTGGCATTAATAATTTTCTCAGGGAGTTCTGTAAAATTAATGGCGCATCAATCAAAAGAAACTCTCACTGTATTTGTAACCATTATAAATTAGGTTAAAATTACAACACAAATTTTAAATAAATCCAATTGGAAAGATGCTTTCAAGTAAAAAGGGTAAAATCCAATTGTACAGAAGCTTTCTAAGTAAAGCCTAATTGGCAACTTGTTTATAAGTTTTTGTTTTATCTTTTTATATTTTTAGTTATAAAAATAAATTAGATTTAAAATATATTTTTTGATAATTTAATTTTTAAACTAATTTTTTTAAAATTGATTATTTGAGTAAGAAACTAATTTTTTATATTTTGTTCAAAATAAACAATTTTATCTTTTTATATATTTAATATTAAACAGTTATATGTAATTAATAATTGTATTAATAAGCTATAAATAATAAATATTATTATATTTTAAAAATAATAAAATATTAAATAAAATATTTTAAAAACTAATATTTTAATTTGACCTTTTAACTTATTAAATTTTTAACTAAATGAGCAACCAATACAGACGTATGTTTGTCTCTTATACGTCTGTATGTTTGTGACTCTTCTTGAGTGGTTGAGAAAATGGCAAAGTTGCTTGTACTTCCGGCCTCAGAAAGAGGGCATTTTGTACCAAATGGTGTAATGTTTTCTATTCTCTTATTGATGGAAAGAAGCAATCCTAAGTTAAATAGAAGAGAGACAAAAGTCTGGAACACTCGGACCACGACATGACAGCACCAAGGCATAGAAGTAGAATAACAAACCAATCGTCGATGCTCGAAATAAGCGCTCCAGTATTTTTAAGTCATGAAAATGTAAATAGAACAGAGAAGAAAGATTAACAGTTCACTTGCAGAAGCCAAAGGCATGCATAACAGATCCTTTCCACACGATGTGGAAATTAAGGCGACTCGCTCCCTCTGGGGGACCGGTGATGATTATCATTATCATTATCGTTATCATTATCATCATCTTCTTCTTCAACAATGGGGCTTCTTTCATCCTGAGGACTAGGGCTATGGCTTTGACCATTGGCTTCGGACGGGCTCCGATACCTCCCAGCAGCAGGACTCTCATCCATTTCAGGGCTTCTGTTATTTGCTCTGGGGCTCTCGCTGTACTCTGACCTGCCTTGCTCAGTTGCTACCATCCCTCTCTTGGGAGAAGGGCTATCCCTCTCTCTGTCTATGTCCTCCTCGGGTGTTGGGCTGCGCTTTCTTGCTTTCGAGGGAGGTGTAGTACTACCCCTATTTGGCTCGGGGCTTCTACTATAGCTCCTTGATCGCTTCTCTTCACGCTCTATAATCCGCTCTCTTCGTGGAGGAGATCTTGACCGGCTGACAACAGAAAGGTAATTGTGATAAATAATTAGAACTTCAAAAAAATGGTACCAGATAGGAGAGTGGGGGTGCGACAGCAGCAGCATGCAGGAACTGCATTCACAATAAATTTCCCTCCCCTTCGTCAAATGAAACCCTTAAGACAATAATCCAATCGGTTCCAGCAAGGGTCACCAAAATTCTTCATTTTTTTTCTCGACTCCAGCAATTGCACGTTTGATCTCCTAGTCTTCTAGGGACATCCTCTTCAACGATTAACTCAACAGCATGAATATAACAGTGTACATTACAGAACAAAAACTATCATAATGAACATACCAAAGAAGTGAAGACCAACCTGTAGCTAAGGCTTCGACTATAGCTTGGACTTCGGCTTCTACCACGCCGAGGAGAGTGTGATCTCACCGGTGATCTTGAGTAGCTCCGCCCACGCCTGGCATTACGACCAAATTATTTGACAAAACAACGGAGTGAATGACAAAGTACTAACCTCATCATGTTGTAGCAATATGTAAAATTAGGGGGGGAAAGAGAGAATAAACAAATCATCCTCAGTACTTGAGCTTCTTGGGACTATTCTGGCAATTTCTCTCTATATGACCTCTTTCACCGCAGCGATAACACTTGTTTTTCCAGTCTCCAGCTTTGCAATCTCGAGCCCAGTGACCATCAATGCCACAGTTGAAGCACCGTCCAGATCCAGGAGGAGGGCCTCTACCCAAATATTCTCTTGAACCGCGAGGTACCTACATATAAATCATCATTTATGTACACAATCGTTTTAATAAATTCGAAAATCTTTGAAGGTGCAAGACTTAAATAAAAGCATAAATCAAAAAATAATAATAGGGGCTTTAAGCGAAAGATCCCAAAAAACATAAATTTTAACGCGCAAGGTCCATCAACAAAAAATTTAACGCACAAAGTCTAATTGCGTGATTTTTCCCAAAAATACCCTACAAATAGATAAATTTATCTGTTTGATATTCATTTGTTATTTATTTGTTTAATATGCAAACAGATAAATTTATCTGTTTACATATCAACACAATTTATCTGTGTTCTTCGTACGTACTTTCAATAAGGTAAATAAATTTATCTGTATTCTTTACACGTGCTTTTAATAAAAAAACAGATAAATTTATCTGTGTTCTTTATATATATTTTGAAAAGATACAGAAAAATTTATCTGTGTTCTTTATACGTGCTTTCAATAAGACAGATAAATTTATCTGTATTCTTTACATGTGCTTTCAATAAAAGAAAGATAAATTTATCTGTATTCTTCATACATGTTTTGAAAAAGCACAGATAAATTTATCTGTTCTAGGGTATTTTTGTCCCAAAAGAATCTTGTGCCTTAAAACTTTTATACGAATGGACCTTACTCGTTAAAAAATCTTATGTTTGATGAAAATCAGTAAACGACCTATAAATTGGACTGTTTACCAATTTTTTGATAATAATATAGAGTACGGACATGCTAAAGAAGTGTGGGGGTGGGAAAGATAATCGCATTTCTTTCATGATTGCGAGAATAGAGATCATGGTTTTCATTACATAGCAAAAGAAGAATGTTAAATCACCGATCAGGTCAAACCATATAAGGGACACATTAAGATCAATCCCAAAGCCCAAGAAACCAATTTTCATCACATGACCAAAAGACCATTCTTAAACCACCAATTAAGTCAAAGTCAAATCATATTGGGGATATTGGGGATGCATTAGTCTATTATCATCACTCATGAAACCCAAGAACCCAAAAATGAAATTAGGCAAATCTAGTTCAGACAAAAAGCAAAAACAAAAAAAGTGACATTTAAAAGATATGAAGTGATACTGATGTGTGAAAAAATCTAAGCTATCCTTAAGCCTCACAAAGACTTCTTCGAGTAAGCCAACTTAATTGTCTCAACTATGACACAGATCAAGATGCCATGAGATAGGAACAATCAGATGAACCAGGTAAACGTGATAACACAAGTACCAACATGCGGTGGTGAGAAGGAGAACTATCGTAGACATCAATGATTATGTGAGATTTCACAAGAAAACTTCAAGAATTATAAACCACCACTCTTCGATTCAAATAGGAACATGTGGAGGAATTCAACAACTAAAAGGCAAAACCATATAGCTACAGTACTTACTCCCTTTGCAAATTCAACAATGATATGACTTCCATCAAATTTTCTTCCATTTAAGCCATATCTTGCATCATCAGCATCGCGGGGGTCACTAAATTCCTGTGAATAAAAGTTGAGATGCAAAAACAAAAGAGGGAAACCACATCCAACCTAAAATCTACCTTCTTCCAAACAAACAAAAGGACAAGTACATTCATAAGCAAGAAATTAGAGAAAACCGAGGGTTGATGTTGATACATACAACAAAGGCATAGTCGTGCTTCATATCCACGTCTCGTACTCTGCGGAAATGGTTGCCAAAACAGTAAGGCCATCATTACTTAAGTACTGTAGTGTATGACACTTCGCCCGTCTAGACGAACTAAACACCAGTTTGAGATACACGCAATAACATTACAGAAAGAATCGCCAAAGTCTCCTTAGACATTCGGCAAGAAATTCCACCAAGGCCACCCTCTCACCATTGACCTCCAGGTTAGGCAAAAGCCCAGAAACCTTCAACAAGATCATTCATCATTCAAGTTATAAAAGAGACACCTGAAGGTGCAATGTTCCTTCAGAGATAACATGATGAACAATTAATATAAACCCAAGCACAAAACTGGCTTTGGCTTGGCAAATTACTAAAAGTCTCCAACATGTAATGGGAGACAACACCCTATATTGATTGAAGACTAAATTCCAACCAGATTTAAAAGTGAAAGAACCAAATATATCATGGTCATTAGCAGTAAAAGTATATGATCCCAACAAAGGGAAGAAACGGCCTAGTTTGACAGTCAAAATACCATTACTGCTTCCTATGCTATTTACTTCTTTCTGAACTCCTTTTTTCTTTTGTTCTTTTTTCTTTTTTTGTTTTTTGGGTTTTTTCTTTT
>JAOTRH010000022.1:18244817-18262078 GCA_034768845.1 Heliamphora exappendiculata
ATCCAAACCACACCCTTACAATGGAATGTGAGAGGCCATTCTCAAAGGGAGTGAGAGGAAGAAGATGGACTTGTAGACTTTTATGTGCCTTTTTTTTCTTTAAAGTTCAATGAGGGTTCATCATTCTTTTCCATTTAACAAGGTTTTTGTTATTGTTTAAATTATAGTTTTTAATTCGTAGTTTAGTAAAAAAATTAAGAAAAATTCAAACTGGTGTACTTATAGCTTTTGCTTATAGTATTTGATTCAATCTACAAACATAAATTCCACCGGCTATAAATTTATAATCTTAACAAATATTACAACTTCTGCTTAAAATCGTAATAACAACTTTTCAACTATAATTGAATTTTTCAGCTATAATCTAAAAATTCATGATTTTAGCAAAACCAACCACCCACTAAAACTGCATAGAGAGGAGTATAATTTTGAACATGATATCCTAAATGAGTCATGATCTTTCTTGGCGCATTTTAGAGAAAGATTGTCTTAGGCTTAGAGGATCATTATAAAACTAGCCATCTTTATTTTTTTAGCTAAAATAGATAGCCATTTACCAAAAAATGTACTATATCAAACTAGCCATCTTTATTTTTTTAAGCTAAAATAGATAGTCAATTATTAAAAAAAATGCACTATATCAAACTAGCCATCTTTATTTTTTTTAGCTAAAATAGATAGTCAATTATTAAAAAAAATGCACTATATCAAACTAGCCATCTTTATTTTTTTATAGCTAAAATAGATAGTCAATTATTAAAAAAAATGCACTATATCAAACTAGCCAGCATGCTAGCTATTTTGGCTATTGAATTTTTGACTCACCAAATATAGCCAGTGCTTTTGGTTAGCCAAACATATAAAAATATTATTTTTAATAGTTGAGTGTTGTGATGTTGGGTAATAAAAAATAATTTTAAGTTAAAAAGAACAAAATATGAGTTCTTTGAAAATGAAAAAATAATAGAGAGTTGGTTGGAAAGTGTATTCAAAAAGTTGACTAGCTAAATAGAAAAAAAGCCTTTTAGCTAAAATTTGACTAAAAAATTGAGAAGTTTGAGAAAGATGTTCTTATTGATGCTAAATATCATTAACTCTAGGAAACTCTGAAAAAATAGTTTCAGATAGAATCCAAAATTTGAATTGTAGGGTGACAATTTAATGTTATGTTTTGTGGGTGATACTTAAAGTGTATCCAAGCTGTTTATTTTGAAATCTATGTATTTTTTCTGGATTTGTAGAAGAACTACACCAAATAGTGGGATCAAATCTTTGTTGAGTTGCACGATATCACGCGTTGAGCTAAAAAAAATATTGAGATGTCTATAAGAACTTGATTTCACAGAGGTCACAGTCAAGATAAGAACTGCAAAACATAAAGCTCCCAATTCATATTTTGGATCAATACTGAGGTTTTAGTTTTACACAAGTTTAATCCAAAGATAGAGAAGGGGAAAAGAGGGAGAAAGAAGGGTGCAAAAAAACTTAGATATTTCTTGAAGTTTCCAACTTTCCCTCCTTGTACAAAAGGCTTGAGGGTCATGGATTGGACAATTAAGTATTAACAAACATGTAGGGAATACAACTTTAAGAGGGCATATGTATATATTACAACTCTCCAACCTTTCGTAAGGGAAGGGTTTATTTGCAAGTCTCTCCAGCTTTTCACAACTTGTCTTCACTCTATCTTGGGCTTCAAATGCTTTTTTGTGCAGGGTTTTAGCAACCCTTTTGAGCATCTTCCCACAAACTTCAAAACCTCATCGATTAAAATGACTGGAAAAGCCACAGCCAAGACCAATACCCACTCATTGAGGCTGAGAGGCACTATACCGAATGCGTGAGCAAGGAACGGCACGTAGAGAATCAGAAAGTGCAGGCCGAATGAGATGGACATGGCCAAAAGGAGCCAAGGGTTGGCCCAAGGGGGCATCGTTAGGAGGCTCGTGTCCTCAGAGAGGGCGTTGAGAGAGTTGAACATTTCAATGGCAACCAGGACCGAGAGGGAGAGTGTCGTGGCTTTCACTTTTCCACGCTTGAAGTAATCGCAGGGGTTAGTGTCGAAGGACAAAACCTGTGTCCTGGCTGTGAAGGGTGAAACCGTAAAATTCTCCCACGACGAGCATTGGCCCCAATTTGCAAGCTGGGAGTATGTGACTAGGGTGTGGCCATCACCACAAAGGTCAATGCCCAAGAAGGAACCAGATGTGTACCAAATGATAAATATACCAACTGTTGCAATTCCAACATATAGTCCAATGACCTGTTCAATTAACAATTACTTAATTATACAAGTTGAAGTGCATAAAAGGGAAATTGTATGAATTTGTAGTTTGAAGAACTCTTTGTGCAACCTAAAATCGGTTCTAATAGCGAGGAAAAGATGAATCTTGTACCAGATAGCGGAATAGAGTCCAAGGACTGATGAGTGAGTCGTCACTTCGACGAGGGGGTTTCTTCATGATGCCTTTATCTGGTGGATTGAATCCCAAGGCCGTTGCCGGGGGTCCATCAGTGACGAGGTTGACCCACAAGAGTTGAACCGGGATCAACCCTTCGGGAACCCCTAATGCTGCCGTTAAGAATATAGAGGCAACCTCTCCTATATTCGAGGAGATCATATACCTGCAATGGGGTGAAACTATGCACAACATGAGCCCATAGATTATTTGTACTTCATGAAGGATTATAGACACTTAACCATCTATTAATATGCCACAATTTGCCTCAAAGTGTAATTTTAAAACAAAAACTTGTTCTTCAATCACATTTAAACTTGAAGAACAAGCTTATTGCAAGTGGGCTATTTCCTTTCAAAATTGTGCACAATTTCGTATGTGGCAATTCTGCCTCTTCATATGAAACATTCCTCTTATGCTTAGATCCAATCCCTTGACATTTTTCTTAAAATAAGATCCAATATGTGTTATATGAACTCTTCTACATATATAAAGCACTCGTGTCGGACACTCAATACTGGGATAAAAATATTAAATGTGTCAGACATTTTTACTTGAATATTTACTTAAAAAATATATTTACTAATTTGAATTTACTATATAACTATGCGTAAACGCTTTATATTATACATAAAATGCTAACCATGTAAACATCATTTACCATGAAAAGTAAATAAATATATGTTAAGAAATCTGAATACTTTTGCCGTGTACCAGTATTCAAGTTATGAGAATTAAATGAATCCGAGTCCATGTAACATAGGATCCAATCTCAAGGTTCCCACAGAAAGTAAAATGAATTTCACTGGAAAGTGATATATAGAATAAAGATAACCTGATAAAAGCTTTCATATTGTCGTAAATAGCTCTCCCTTCACCAACAGCAGCAACTATTGTGGTGAAATTATCATCAGCTAACACCATGTCAGAAGCTTCCTTAGCAACCTGGAAATAGAAGAGAGGTTAGTTGCAATTTTCCAACGACGCGGCGACATAAAGAAGACGAGAAAAGAAGCAGCGAACCTCTGTCCCGGCAATGCCCATAGCTATTCCGATATCAGCTAGTTTCAGAGCCGGTGCATCGTTCACTCCATCACCGGTCATGGCCACGACCTCTCCATCTTCTTTAAGCAGCCTCACAATCTCTTGTTTGTGCCTTGGTTCGGCCCTAGAGAACAGAAGCCCACCCGTTTGCCTAAGATGTGCTTTCTGGTCCTGAAGTTCCATAAACTCTTTCCCGGTTAAGCTTTTCAAACTTATGTCATCTTCGGGTTCAAACACGCCTATTTCCCGACATATAGCTTCTGCCGTGTTCTTGTTATCTCCTGTAATGACCATAACCCGGATGCCGGCCGCCTTGCAGTCCTTAATTGCCCCGGAAACCTCTTCCCGGGGAGGGTCCTAAGTAGGTTTGGGATATAACAGTCAATATTAGTTCATTTTCAGTATGTCCTAAAGAGAACCAATTAATAAAATGAAGCATAATTAACAAATTGGGCATGTCATAACTAACCCTCAGCCCAACCAAGCCAACAAAAGTGAGTTTACTCTCGATCGACGCATAATTGGATGGTTTGAGTAGAAGCTCGTGAGCCGGATGATCCTCATCACCTTCGTATGTTTCAAAGTCAGGGAGCTCGTCTTTGTACGCGAACCCCAAGCACCTCAAGGCGCCGGTTGACATTTCGCGGAGGGCTTGCAAAATAACGTCCCTCGAGTTTTGATCCAGTTCTACGACAGAACCGTCGAGCAACTGAACAGAGGTGCTTCTCTCCAATAAATTCTCCACGGCACCCTGCCATTTTTTTAGCAATTATGTAAGACTTACTAGAAAAAAAATTGCTTGTTACAACAGAAAGTTCAGTTAAGTATGAAAGAGCCTACATGATTGTGAAGCAAATAAAATGCACATTTTTAGATTTCAAGTTGTTGTCTAAATTGATCAAATGCACTTTTTTCCTTTTTCTGTTTTTTTCTTTTTTCCCTCTTCAATTCTGGAGTTCTAATTACTGAAAGATTACCTTCACCAGCAATGATCTCTGCCCAGATTGAGAGCTGACAATAACACCCATGGACTTCCTATCCCGATCAAACTCAAGAGTCGCAACACGACGTTCGGTTCTCTTCCAGTCGCGGCAGCATTCTTAAAATCACAGAACAGAGTAGAAACAAAGCATGAGAAATCTTCCAAGTGGATATAGCTCAAAAAAGAAAAGAAATTCACTCAATTTTGACATACTTAGCAATATATCACTGGGACTCTGACACGTCTCATCGTCAGATTCTTCGGGTAAGCCCATTTTCTCGACTAGAACCTGAAATGACAAGACGACAATTTCGCAAATTATTGACGAATTTAATCTTTTCAAATAAAGATTTTCTATCATAATAGGAAATTTTAATGTGGGTGGTTTATGCAGCCTAAGTTGATAAAACTGAGAAAGTACTATCCTATACTTTTTCCAATCACCACCACATTCAAGCAATATGACAAACTTCAACAATTACTGAACCTAAAATCACTAATTTTGTGTGATACGTGTCATGGGTGTTTGTAATTTCAATTATGATTTTGCTGCTACAAGAACTCTTTTTTGCAGAGTTTATTCTCTCATGTGCTATATGTCTAACAGTTGTGCTACTTACACAGAGTAGCAACCACTAATCAAATTATGGACAGAGACAAAAATTAAGACTCTGAATACTTAAGAGTCTCAATATGTGTATGTGTCTATAGTTTGATCGGTGATTAGTATTTTGGACAAGTAGGGTTTTTGTATGTTTAATTAAACGGGAAAGCTATTTTTTCTGAAGCAATTCAATGGAAATTTTTGACCAAATTCTAGTTCAAATATTCCTATTCTTCGATTATGGCCAAAAAAAATTTATGTATTGTGTTTTTTTAAATATATTTTTATAATAAAACCATTTATTTTGTAGTATTTATTAATTTTATTACTAACATAAAAAAAAAGTTAATTAAATATTTTTAACTACATGATTTGATTGTTTTTGTTTATCATTATTTTTTGTAAAATTATATTTTCATTCATTTATATTTTAACAAATGTGATGTACTCACAAAGCTATTAATGTCTAATTAATTTAATTTTTTTATAAGAATAATCTATTTAATAAATATTACATAATAAATAATTTTAATTATAAAAATATATAATAAAAAATCCGAAATAATAAATTAATTGCATCCGAAGTAAAAAATACTAAGAGCATTCTCAATGTGAAAAACAGTTAGAACATTCTCAGTGTTCTCAGTGTCAACTGTGAGAACATTCTCACTAGTGTGTGTGTGAGAGAACATTCTCACTGGTTTAATTTTTGAGATTTCGTCATTTGTTTGTAATGATTTGAACTCCTACATCTCGAATAGAAATATCATATAAACTATAAACCATTGACAGCCCTTACTGCTTGGGAAAATTTGGTGTCTTTATTCTCTTCGAACCTTCAACAACTGTGAGATAGAAGTTGAGAGACGTATTGTATTTTGGTTTTAGTTGAGAAGTTAAATGATAAGTTCTAGCATTCTAGCGTCTATGGTTATAAAATATTGATCAATTTATTAACTACACCTCTTTTTGGATATAAAACAATACTTTTCTAATTGTGACCAATTTACAATGTGCGTCTTCTTTTTTGATAAAGAAGTGCTTTTTCGATATATTACCTATATGATTTTTGATAAATTTGCTCAACGATTGAATTCGTTCATTACGTAGAACTTATCGAATTTATTATTCATATAAAAATTCAGATTGAACCAGTATCAGTAGTTAAATGAGTGAATAAGATCTTATAATGTTGTTTTATAAATAAATAAATTAAAATTAAAATTTTAAAAAAAAATATTAAACAAATATTATTCAATCATTTAACTACAGATATCGAATCAATCTGAATTTTTATATAAATAACAAATTTAACGAGCTTTACGTAATAATCGAATTCGATTATAAAAATATGTTCAAAAACTAATTCCAAACAAAGTATATCACCACCGCATAATTTTACCTTAACTCCTCCATGTTCTCTCTCGTCCATGTTCGCTGTGCGGTGCTTCCTTCGGCCAAATTATCGGATAAAAGGTCAAATTATTCTATACGGAAATGCTATTCTTTCCTAAGCAAATTACGGAAGTATTTTACCAAAATTTAGGAGAAATATTTATATGCTTTGATTAAGGATAAAAAGATTTTATATATTGTATTTTTTTAATAAAATTGTTTATTTTGTAGTATTTATTAATTTTATTAATAACATAAAAAATTAAGTTAATTGAATAGTTTTAATTACATAATTTGATTATTTTTATTTATTGTTGTTTTTTATAAAATTATACTACCATTCATTTATATTTCAACAAACGTGATCTACTCACAAAACTATTAATGTTTAATTAATTTAATTTTTTGTAAAAATAATTTACTTATTAAATATTACATAATAAATAGTTTCGATCATAAAAATATATAAAAAAGACCGAAATAATAAATTAATTAGATTCGAAGTAAAAAATACTGAGAATATTCTCAATGTGAAAAACACTGAGAACATTCTCAGTGTTGACAATTCTAAGAATGTTCTCAGTGTCAACAACTCTGAGAATGTTTTCATTGGTGCTTGTGTGAAAATATTCTCACTGGTGTGTGTGAAAA
Source organism: Heliamphora exappendiculata (assembly GCA_034768845.1). Lineage (NCBI taxonomy): Eukaryota > Viridiplantae > Streptophyta > Magnoliopsida > Ericales > Sarraceniaceae > Heliamphora > Heliamphora exappendiculata. Next base: position 18,251,953 of record JAOTRH010000022.1, read on the forward strand.
TTTTTTAACATTCTCACATTTAGACAAATTGTCTAAATGTTCAATAGACAAATTGTGAAAAAAACACGGGGTTTGTATAATATCCCAAAACAAAAATGGAGTCTTCTCCCAAAATTGAAGACATGGCCTTTTGCCTCAGTCTCGTCTTGTTGGCGCACTTTTTTCCTTCTGTTGCCGTCATCACACTATTCATGACCTACCACAACGGCCCCCTCGTCACCGAGAATCTCGGTCTCACTGTACTTTGGTACAACTAATTCCATTTTGATGAGAAAATGGTGGTCCAAGCCTTTATTGAGTTGTTCACCACCGACTAAAAATTTGAACTTCTAGGTAGACGTCTAAATGTGGTGGTAGAAAGTGGAGGGTGTTTTGGTTATCAAAGATGTCGACAGTACAGTAGACGAGAATAAAAATTATGCCACCGAAGGCCCAGGCGATGTCAAGAAGGCCAACACCATTGTAGGGACCGATTTGCTTCTATGGGAGGTGACGGTAATAATGAACACGTAGAGAAAATGAATGATGACTTTCGATTATTTATTCGGTAAAATTTTCTGGGCCAGATAGCATGGCTTTATTCAATAAAAATAGCACAGCCCTTAATTAAATTCAATAAGCGCGTATTCTTTTCTACTACGACATTAATTTAAGTCTTTGTCTCCTCTAATTGTTTAAATTCGCTTAGAGAATGAGCCACGTCATCTAAATAGTATTTTTCCATAATAAAGAGGGTAAGGATTGTGATCCATTTACCTTGAGAGCTGCCTCAGTGGGCATTCCACTAGCAACATACTTATGCTCCGAATGGGCAACGCCGGCATCATTACAGACGGCGGCAATCTTCGCCATCATTTTAAGGTTCGGGTCCATTCCGCCGGCCGGCCAGTCGTGGATTCTCCCGTCGGAAGGATTATAAGTAGTCCCATCCACCCTAAACTTCCTTACCTCCGCCGCCGCGCCGCCCATCGCCACCATCTTCGCCACCGCCATCTGGTTCGTCGTCAACGTCCCCGTCTTGTCCGAGCATATCACGGTGGTGCAACCCAGCGTCTCCACGCTCGGCAACTTCCTCACGAGCGCGTTCTTCTGCGCCATCTTTCTGGTGCCAAGCGCCAAACAGGTGGTGATCACCGCCGGCAACCCTTCTGGAATGGCAGCCACCGCCAGCGCCACCGCGATCTCGAAGTAATACGTGCACTTCTCGAACGAGAATTTGAAGTTCTTCGGCCACCACCCGTTATCGAACTCCCAAGAGAAGAAGTATTTGACGTTGATGATCCAAACCAGCGCGCATATCAGCCCGATTATCTTCGTCAAGGCCTCGCCGAACTCGTTCAGCTTCTTCTTCAACGGCGTGTCTTCCTCGCTCTGCGACGCAAAATGGATTTGGGTGTGGACTTTTCCGATCTCCGTCGCCATTCCCGTCTGGGTCACCAAGCAAATGCAGTTTCCGTTCACGACGGTTGTTCCGGCGAAAACCATACACCTCTTGCCTTGAATGTCGGCGTCCTCCGGCACCGGTTTGTTGGTTTTGTTAACCGCCTCGCTCTCGCCGGTCAATGACCCTTGCTCGACGCGCAACGTTGAGCTTATCAGCTCGACAACTCTCATGTCGGCGGGCGCTTTATCGCCGACTTTCAGCTCGATTACGTCGCCAGGAATGAGCTCTTTCGCCGGCAAGTTGGGAACCCGGTCGCCGTCTCGAATCACGGTGGCGTTCTCGGATTGAATCTCTTTGAGCGCCTCAAGAGCTTTCTCGGCGTTATTCTCCTGCCAGACTCCGACGATCGCATTCACTATCAATATCAGGAAAATCACGAGAGGCTCCACAAACGCCGTGAGCTCGTCGCCGCCGCCTTCGCCGCCGTCGTACCAAGCGAGGACGAAGGAGATGATCGCCGCCACGAGGAGGATGCGAACCAGAGTGTCGTTGAACTGGTCCAGCACCAAACTCCATATCGACGGCCCGTCGTGCTTGTCCAGTTCGTTGAATCCGTGAATCTGGCGTCGCTTCTCGACCTCCCATGAATTCAACCCTGAAAGTCTACAAACTTGGAAGTGCTTTTCGCATTCTCGAACTTCTTTTGCCCACGCCGGGAACGCCTCGATTTCATGGATAGGAGCTCTTGGGCTCGGAAGTTCTCGCTTGAAATAGTCTTCTCCACCTTTTCCCATCTCGATCGAAGAAGACGACGAAACCCAGAAGGAAAAAAAAAAAAAACACAGAGAATTCCAAGGCGAATGTCAAAGAAAATGAGTTCTTAAGCCTTTTTATGCAAGAAAGAAAAAGAAGGGTTTTGGAAGGAAGTGGGTTTCCAAGAAAATTCCGTCGAAATTGCTTCTTCCAGAATAGAAAAAGAAAATGAACGTTACAGCATTGTTGTGGAAGGAGATTAGGTGACTTTTTCGATCTACGAGGACTTTGCTCTTTCTTCGTTACGTATATATATCATCTCTTTCTCTCACTTCAAGAAATTAAAATAATATATACGAAGCTTCCTGGATCCATCCTTTTAATCTTTTCGGATTAAAGTATAACGAATTTGATAAAGATGTTCATTGAGAGGCGATTCCCAAAATTTCTGTGTTTTAAAATCTTTATATAATTGAATAATTTTTAAACAATTAAAGTACAATTATACGTAATTTTAAAAATAAAAAATCTCAATTCTCGTACAAATGCTAGTAAACGAGTTGGTAAGGTAGTTGGAATTAAATTTCTATCTTCTTTTTATGTGATTGTTGGTTTTAATCTGTTAATAATTTTGTGACACAGATGTTGCGTAAAAAGAATTTTTAACTACTAGTGTTTCGATTTGGCTGCGTGAGAAGAATTTTTAGCTACTAGTGTGTCGATTTGGCTGAGTAATTTGAGTTTAATTCTATATAATTGTAAAATTTACTTCACATGATAAAAATGTCTAATTTTATATTTAAATTTGTGCACTAAGTATTATACATATTTTTGTAATGGGTTTCGTGGGCTTAGAGTTAGAATTTCTTATAACCACGCAGTGGGCAGGTAATTATACTCTCGTCCCATTCTTTTGCCTCTTTAGGTTTTGTTTGGCTTCCATTTTTAAGTCGGAATTAAAGCTGTTAACTTTAATGCCCAAATAAATTTTTAGTTTTGTTACTTTTTATTTATTGACGGCTTTTAACCTTTTTACCATTATGAATTATCAACCTAAAATACTTTTTATATATTTTCAAAAACACCATAACTTTTATAATACAAACTTAGTTTTAATAAAAATTATATTTTTAAAACCTATTCGTTGAGATGTATTGAACTATATCTATATTAAATAAAATTTATGTAAAAATAAAATAACAAATTTATAATAATGATTTTTCATTTAAAGTTTTTTGAATTATTGTTTTATTCCCTTTTAATTTAAAATCATTTTAATCCAAAACTTATTATTTTATTATCTTTTAAATGTATTTTTTTACTTATTTTTAAAAATATATAAAATTATTGGCTAAAAGACTTTGAGCTCCCAAATTGAATTTTTACTTATTTAATTTAATATGAGTTAAAATAAAAATTTTAACTACTAGCCGAAGTTTAGTCCATGTGTTTGGTCTACCTTATTTTTAGGTTATTTGACTTTTTAATGTTTTATTAAAAAAATGGATATGAAAAGTCAGTAATAAAAAGTTAATTAATTATAATAAAAAACCAAATAAATAGACCTTCTAAAAAATGTTTAAACAATTTTTTTTATAAAAAAACTAGACAAACAAAGACTAACTCGGGAAAACATTGGCCATATTTGTAAATAACTTTTAAGCCTTCGTTTGGATTAATTTTTTTTTTAAATTTTTTAGTTTAAAAGTAAAAAAAAAGCTAATTGATTTAGGCTAATTAGGTTTTTTCTCATTTTTTTCTATTTTTTTTATATAATTTGATATTTATTTTTTATAAAAAAAATTAAAAAACTTAAAAATTACTAAAAAATTGTTATTCCAAACATTGACTAAGACAAGTGTGCAGTTTTGAGAAGTATGTTATAACCAGAGCAGTTTTGACCTGGTGGGGTAGCATATGCTCTTGCAAATTCATATAATTTTTCTTGTACTTGACATAATGTTGACGATACATACAATTCTAAAGTCAATTCCTAAAGTCTAATCAAGAGATTTTGACAGGTGTTCAAGCTTTCTTTAGTTTGGGTATATGAATCGAAGTTGGAAGAAAGGGCCCCGTTTGGGCTAAATGTGCTTATTTTGTTTATTTTTATTTTTATTTTTATTTTTGAATTTTTTTTTTAATTTTAGACTAAATATTTTTGCTTTTTCAAATCGTATTTGATTAGAAGATGAAAAAATTCCACCAAAGACGAAAATAAGCAACATTCGATTTGACTTATTGGTTAAAAAATATAATAGTTTTATTAAATGAATAAAAAAATTTACTAAAAACAAAAAATCTACAATATTAAGTAAGCCAATAAACAATATTTCCCCATTCAGGGCCAAGGCCTCGTTTGGCAACTGGTCTTAAATTAAGTTTTTTGTTTAAATTTGTTTTGAGTTAAATAAGCAAAAAATTCGTTTGATAAATTATATGAATAATTTTAAGCCAAAAGATAACATATCAAAAAAACTTGGCTTAAAATAGCTTTTAGTTAAAAGAGTTTTAAGTCAAAAAAATATTATTATTATTTTTTAAAATTTATTTTTATATAATTTTATATTTAATATGAGTCTTATTTGATTGATTTTAACGAGTAAATTTTAAACATATAATTTTTATAAAAAAGTAATGTGCGTGATAAAAGTAAAATATTTTTTAAAATATATAAAATTATTGCCTAAAAGACTGAGTTCCCAAATGAGATTTTTTAGCTTTAAGTTAAAAGACAAAAATGTCAAGCTTTAAACTATTTACCAAACGAAACCTAAATTAAATTTTTAACAGTATAGGCTCATGTTTGAGATATTTATAAAGTTAGGGTTCTGTCACAATCTTGGTAATTTAATAGCATCCCTTTAATCTATATAATAAGAAAATTTACTTTTTCTTAAAAATGTATACAATATTTTTTTCAAAATAAACCATTAAAATTTAAATTTAATGGTTGAGAGACAATTCTTGCTAAAATGTGTTCACTCTCTTTAACATAAACATTAATTTCCTGCTTAGCGATTTATTCTCACCTAAAATGATTTTTTTTAAAAAAATTTATTATCTCTCAACAATTTCCAATAATTTTCTCTTTAAAATATATTCTCTCTAAAAGATTTTCATTATTTTCCTTTGCCAATTTACAGTCTATTTCTCCCTCTCAAGAAATCATTTCCCATCATATTATTTGGATGCCCTCATATGGTTTAAATTTGTTTCTTTTTCTTGATGGGTAGCTGCTCTATCTATGTTCTTTATTTAATTGGGATAGAGATAAAAAAAAATATTAACAAAATAGCAAAAAATAGGATAAGATCGGTATATTTTAAAAATAATTTTTAAAATTTAAAATAGTGATATTAATAAAAGTTATAAATAATATAGTAAATAAATATAATAATTAATGAATTAATATAACTAAAAATAAAAAATGTAAGAATTAGAAAAGAAAAAAATTAGAGATAAATATAATATTTTAATATTTTATACTTGTTATATTTATAAAATATATATTTTATACATGCATTAATATTTAAAAGATATTTATTTTATCTAATTAGAGACAGAACAAAATAAATAAACATTGTCCTAACCCCGTTTGTTATCAAGGCAAAAAAAATTCATACAAAACGAAACATAATCATTAAGTTCTAGTAGTTCGCTACAATAAGATCATTTTGTAAATTTTAAAAAATTAAGAATAGAAAAGACTCATAGTCCAAATTTAGAAGATTCTTGCATCCAAATAACATTCAACTGCGTGTAGAACAAAATTATTTTTAAACACATTCCAAAATAATATGAACAAAATTATCCAGAAATTAAAGGTGTACTTAATCACAAAGACGAAATAAATATGATTTAAAACAAATATAACCATATGCATAGAAACGGTACTCGCACATTAATAAAATCTCCTATATTTTTTTATTTATTTTTTATTTTGACATTTAAGACTCAACAAAAAAACATAAAAAATATAGCAAACAAGGAAAAAACAAAACAAAAAAATATCCAGACTCAAATCGATAAAATAAAAATTAAAGATTTCGACTTGCAAGAAAACAGTCTAAATTACTTTTCTTTACCCAATTTTTTTTGAACTTGAATTAGTTTTTAACAATATAAGATTTCGGTACAGCTTTGGAAAAATTATTTTCAATCTATGTTTTAAAGGTTGTTCTCCTAATCTCGGGATAAGTTACTATATTCTTATTTGTTCAGACAATTTATATTTTCTAAGAATATAAAAATATCTAGAATATGAATCAAATGTGTCATGCAACTTAAAGCAGTTTAGTCTAACGTGTCATTTGACCCTACAATGATGACAAATAAGGATGAATTTAGATTTTCTTTGTTCACTATGTAAAATGGTGATTTTACTCGTCTGATTTCTCTATTTTGCATTGGGTTTGTGTTGAGGGATCAACTTCTACTCTTTTGAGCCTATCACTTTTGCTTTCACAGTTTGCACAAGAATAGGTGCAACTATCTTTTGAGTCAACTGGTTGACCTTCTCTTTTTCTTTCAATAAGTTATTTAATGAGATTCTAGTAAATTCAATCATGTCAGTTGTTGATTTCTGTTCTTCTAACAAATCATTCAATACCAATAAACCTGAATTCTACTGCTTAAACGTAGCAGTAGCTCCATTTAGCCGATTTTCAAGATCGATTATTTGAGATTAAAAATTAACATTTTTCTTAAGACTGAGTTGCCCATTTCTTCTAAAATAAATATTTTAAACATTTGATCATAGTTGACAAATTAAAGTTTTTCTCTCTTGTTCGCATTTATTCAAATTAAGACAAAGTATGTCTAATTTAGTTTTGAGATCAGACTCTCTAGCTTCAGTCAACAGAAGCTCTCTTTCGCCTTTTCATATAATTTAAGTTTATTGACCAGTTTAATATTTTGTTTAGTTATCATGTAACACTTTCTGTAAAACTTATCATAAGTTTGTTGAAGAGTCTCGCTCTTTTCAGCATTGTTAATCTCCTCATCATTTTTATTTTAAGAGTCACTAAAATAATTATTATTGTCAAACTCGATAAATCTCTCTTTAAGAATGTTCATTATTACAAATTAATCAACCAGATCAACACTTCAAAAAAAATGACCTGCACTGATACTATTAAAAAATCTCATTATACGATTGATTTGCACTAATTGATATTTCTAAACCAAAAAGCGCAAACAAAATAAAATAAAATAGCAATCACATAAACAGAAAATAAGCAATAGCACAAGGCACATCAATTTTTACGTGAAAAATCCTAAATCGATAAAAAATCACAGGACCAATTCAAGTCCACGATAATCAAGCACTATAAAGAGTTTTAGTTACAAGAAAATCTTATAAAACCCCGTTGAATTCACAACTTATGGTAATAAGCCTATTCTTGCCGAATTCACATACACCAAATCGTGCTTGACTACCGCTGGAATCAACCACCGAACTTTAATTGCTGATGGAATTCACCACCAGATTTTAACCCTTGAGAACTACTTAAGAGACTCCACGAACTTTAATGGAATATTGAAGGTTTTGTTTACTCGATAATATTCTTGAAGATACGGAAGCTACATGATTACCAAGCGAGTTGAATATGAAAAAACTCTAAACTATCTTCTTCAATCTAGTCTTTGGACAGCTTGAGAGCTTTTCAACCAATGGAGAGATACTTTTGGTAGCTGAGGTTTATAACATTACAAAGAGACACTTAACATAAAACCCTAACAGCCCTTTTTATAACACAATCATAAATTTCTAGCAGCCTCAATCCTAATAAAAAATCACAAAACCCTAGTTGAATTAAAAGAGACTCGCATGTAGAACCGATTGAACAATCTGTTCACTGCTTGAGTGGTGAAGTCAGGTTTGCAGTATTTTTAAAGTGCAGTTGCAAAAATCGAGAGGCCTTCTTACCACTTGATCGACTACTCGAGCGTTCTGTCGAGCGGTTTGGTACCGATTATAGTATTTTGTCATTTTTCAGCTCATTTTCTTGCACTGTTTAATACCCTACAACCTATTATACTAAACTTACAAGAATAAGTGTTAAATTATCAAAGAATGAGACATTAATAATTTGTCATAGATTTACCAAATAATAAAGAATTAAATAAGAGGTCTAATTTCCTCATAGTGATTAATGTCAACAATCTTTTTTTCTTTAAAATAAAATGTAAGAAGAAAAAGTTTGTTTTATTTGTTTGTTTGTTTGATATGTCAAATAGTATGATTTAAAAGTTATAGTTTTTAAGATTTTGGGGGCAAATTTAAAATATCCCAAACAAGGGCTTAAAAGAATTTAAAATTTAATTGTGAAATTGATGAAATCGAAACATATTAAACCAACCAAAATTAATTCAGTTTTAATTTCGAACCTAAGCTTTTAAGATTTTGTAGGCAAATTTAAGATATCCCAAATAAGGACTTAAGAATTGAAAATTTAATAATTCAACTCTAATTTAAAATTATGATTCTATTGATAAATAATTATTACTTATTTTAGTTTTCAAAAATATTATATATTTACTTTCTTTTTTTTTTTATTTATTTACTGTTCTTTCTTTATTACTCATCTTAATCACAATAAGCAATCTTCTTATGTATAAATTATGCATTATATTTTATTAATTAATATTTTATTTTTTTTTCTTTTTTCATATCAATTACCAATGACACATATATGATTTGATATAACAATATTATGCAAAGAAAGTAAAAAGAATAAATGATTAAAACAAAAAAGAAAAAGATGAGAAGTAAAAGAGAATAATTGACACTTTTAAGACTTCATATATATATATATATATATACTATTATATTATAAAAATTAATATAATAAGATTATAGAATAATTCAATTCTATTCTACATGGCTTTCTTAAAACTTAATTCTTGAATTGATTCATAATAAATGATTTTTAAATAAAAAAGTGATTCGTTATTTTAGTGAATCCTGTTTTTAGAAATTTTATCCAATAATGGGTTGGGGCCTTTTGTCCATATATATATTGGTCCGAATATATAGCTCCCCGTTTGGTGTGAAGCCTTATTCCTTGTTACTAGGTTTTTTTTTTTTTTAATCAGAAAAGATATGGAGGCCTAAAAATGTATTCTAAATCCCACAAAAATTCGATAAAAAATTAATCGAATGCAATAAAAAACCTTTTCAAAATAAAGAATCTTTATACATACTAAGGCCTCGTTTGTCAATTGGCTTTTTATTTAAAGTCTAAAAAGTCAAAAAAGAACATCGGTTGGCAACCCAAATGCTTGTAGCATTTTAACCTTATTGCTTTTTATATAAAGAATTTTTGTATATTTTTTAAAAATATCATAACTTTTATTATACACATCTATTTTTATAAAAAAAAAATATATTTTTAAAATTTACTCATCAAAATCTATCAAACAAAATTCATACTTGATATAAAATTATTAAAAAATAAATTTTTAAAAATTATAATAATTTTAACCCAAGTTTTTTACCTTTTAGCTTAATGCCACTTTAAACTAAATTTTTTGGCTTATTATCTTTTGATTTATAAAGTCATCTATACGATTTACTAAATAAATTTTTTACTTATTTGACTTTAAATGACTTTAAATAATCTTAATTAGAATAATTAGAAACAAAATATTTTTTTGGGTAAATTACAGTGACTTCCCCTGAGATTTAGTAAAATATCAACCACCATCCATGCGATTTCTGAAATGTTATTAACCTCCTTTTTTGTTTAGGTTTTGCATCAAATTAGTTCAACTATTAAATTTATACTCAGTTGTACCTTGTTTGGTGTGTTTTTTGAATAAATTTTTATAATCTAATCCGTTCATTACGTAGAATCATTGAGTTTGCTTAATATGCAAAAATTCAGATTTATCCGATATCTGCAACTTAGTGATTGAATAAGATCTCCTAATAAATAAATAAATAAATATTATAATTTTAAAAAATATTGTTAAATAAATGTT
>JAOTRH010000022.1:18262178-18297316 GCA_034768845.1 Heliamphora exappendiculata
AAAATAAAGAACTGATGACATATTAAAGCACAAAAGAATAATAAAAAAAAAGACAAGGCAAAGGAATGAAAATAGAAATTTGAGATAGAAGTTTAGAGATATTAATTTGTGAAGACAGAAGTTTACCTGCTCCTAACTGTGATACGTAATGTGAAACTTTGATATCTCTGTAAGATTAACAGGAATTGAATGGACCAATGTGAAAGTTTGAGATTGAAATTTAGAGAAAATGAAGAAGAGAAGATAGAGAAAAAGAGAGAGAAAGCAAACCTGAAAACATTTTTGTTATTTCAGAGAAAATATTTCTAAAAATGATTTCAATATGTTTTTTTCCGTTTTGTACTATTTTTAATTTTTTATCTTCAAATAAAAAGTTAGTTGGGAGCGAGATGTGCATATAGTATAATAAAATGAATAGTACTATGTATATATATACACATATATATATACTATAAAAACAGATAAAAGATTAAAGCACATAAGAAGAATCAGAAAAATGACAAGGCAAAGTGATAAAAACAGAAATTTGTTATACAAGTTTAGATATATGAATTTATGAAAACAGAAGTTTACCTGCTCCTAGCTATGATACGTAATGTGTAACTTTGATATCTCTGTAAGATTAATAGGAATTAAATGGAACAATATGAAAGTTTGAGATTGAAATTCAGAGAAAATAGAGAAGAAGAGAGAGAAAATAAACCTGAACATGTTTCTGTTATTTCAGAGAAAATATTTTTAAAAATGAGTTCAATATGTTTTTTTTTCGTTTTGTACTGGTTTTGAATTTTTATCTTCGAATAAAACATGAGTTGGGCGCGAGATGTGCATATAATATAAAAAAAACAGTAGTATGTATATTTATATACACATATATTTACTGTAAAGAACAGAAGAAAGATTAAAGCACAGAAAAAAAATAAAAAAAAAAAGACATGGCAAAGTGATGAAAACAAAAATTTGAGATAGAAGTTTAGAGATATAAATTTATGAAAATTGAAGTTTACCTGCTCCTGACTGTGGTACGTAATGTGAAACTTTTAGATTTCTTGAAGATTAACAGGAATTGAATGGAACGATGTGAATGTTTGATATTGAAATTCAGAGAATATGAAAAAGAGAATATAGAGAAGAAGAGAGAAAACAAAATTGAAAACGTTTATGTTATTTCAAAAAAAATATTTTTGCAAATAAGTTCAATATGTTTTTTTCCGTTTTATACTGGTTTTAAATTTTTATTTTCAAATAAATAGTTAGTTAGGAGCGAGAATTGTATATAGTATAATAAAAAGTGAGTTGTGAACGGTTCATAACCGATTTATCTCTTTTCTTTCCCACCAGCGCTCTTCTCTCCACTTCAACTAGCAGGTTCTCTCTCTCTCCAAAACACGCACACAATGGATCGGCGTAATCGGCGTAAGTGGTTTAAAAACTGAAAAATGTACCACAAATATCTGTTGGCCATCTAATCAAAATTAGGGTTTTCACATTTGGATTGGCAGTTCTAAAGGAAGAGAGATTTTGAGAAAAATTGCCTGTCACAATGCGTGAGATCAATGTCAGTCTGAACACGTGAAACTGCCAGCCTCAACACATGGGCACGCTGCCATTGCCCTTGGTGAAGCTGTTTCGGTTGAGAAAGAACAAGAGAAAGGAGGAGAAAGTATCGGCGTTGAAGTGGGTGATGCGGGGGATGGCAAAATGAGAATTCGGTATTTAAGATTCTTCACGTAAAGTCTGTGTCAAGGGAAAAAGGAAAGGTTGGGCCTGAAGAATTGAGGGTAAAGTTGGAGGAAGAAAATGTTGGCGTTGATGATTGGAGAGGTGAGTGTTTCGGTTGTGACAATGATAATAAAGATTGTTTGCGCAAAAGAAAAACAAATTTTCTGAACAAAAAATTATGTCAAGCTTCCATGAACAAAAATAACTTCTTTTTGTTAAAAAAAAAAAAAGTATTTTAAACTACAGAAAATTCCTTCTCCCAATTATTTCCTCATACTCTATTAGTTTCTTTCCTATGTTAAATTATCAAGTTTTCTAAAAGATTCTTTTACTCTATTTTGCCGTTTTGCTAAGTTATGTTAAATAAGATATTAGAAAGCAATAGAGAGGTTAGCACCAGAGAGTTAGAAAACAGAGAGTAAGAGAAGAGGGGAGAGACGCTGCGCGCCACCCTCACCCGTAACGCCCCACAGCGAGGCCACCATCGTTGCCACCCACGCCACCTCTTTCGATGTCTCCGCCTCCGCCGCCGTCTCTCGCCGCCACCGACGACACTCCGGTCATTGGCCAGTAAACCACCCTCTCTTCCTCTAGAACGCAATTGCGAGAAGCCGAACTTTTTACCGGTAAACCACTAGTACAAAAAGAGCCTGGGCCGTTTTTTAAACTTTTTATTATTTTATTTGGATTTTTTTATTCTCTTTTAAGTATGACTTACTTTGTTAAGTATCATCGACGTTGGTAATTTACTTTTTAAGACAAAAAATTAAAAATCAATTTTATTTTCTTTAGCAAGTTTTTGAAGATTTTAATTTTTTTTTTTAAAATAACTACCATTACCAAAACTAAGTAAAATAATAATATTTTTATCTAAATATAAGAAAAATGTAAAAGAAAATAATGAAGTCGGAAAATCACATTTTTATCCAAACATGACTACAAAAAGGATAAATTTATCAATTTCATCAAAAATCTACCCTATGGCAATATAACAGTAAAAGTAAATTAAAAAGAATAAATTTTTAGAAAAGGTCAACATTTTATTTTAATTTTTAAATGCAAGTCATATAAATAGTTGAATATAAAATTATTATTCTTAAATATTACAAGCGGTTCTTATATTTAATTGCATAGAGTTATATGTCATTTATATATGTTAAAAAAATCTTTTACTCCATTTTGTCTTCTTGCTAATTTATTTTAAATTATCAAATTTTGTAGAAAATTTTATTAGGGCAATTGTTGACGCAAGCTATTATCTCGGTGGAATCCACGAAGTATGAAGGAAAACAAATGGTCGGTAATTAGTATTTGATTATGTTCTTCGTGCCTCTTATGTTATCTATATCTTCGTTCGACATTGCATTTGGATGCACTTAGTCTGAATGACTAGGTTTTCACAGTCAAAAATCAAAAAGAATTCCCAACAGTTATATCCCTAAATTTACCAAACTAATTTGCTTTCAAATTATACTAAGAACTTGGGTTTTCATACCGTAGTCTTTTTGAAATTTTTACTATTTTTATTTTTTCATAATTAGATTACATTATTATGTATTTTGTTTAACATTTCATACAAATATTATGTATTATTTTCAATATTATGTTACATATATTGCCGTATATTATTTTTAATATTTTATTTAAAATTTATGTAGTCTACATGTAAATTTCTTTGCAAGTTAAAATTTTAAAAAAATTAAAAAATTTTAATTATTGCACACGCATCACGTGAGCCCGCCTCTAGTTATATTATAAGGGTATATAGTTTGATAGGATATTTGTCACCATCAACACATTTGTGGTTGACGTTTTATGAAATTAATTCTTTTATATTTATTTAATAATAATTTTATATTTATTTAGTTTGTGTACTTTTTTATTAATTATTATTTGAGTTCAGAATGAATTTAATAAAAATTATTTGCGGTGTTAAGAGTTTGCACTATTAAATTAGTTTTACTATGTTGTTATTCTTAATAATTAATAAGATTATTTTTGTGTAAAATTAATTTTATGATTAAAATATAAAATATGTTAGTCCAATGGCTTTTTATATTGATTTTGATTATTTTCATAATTTATTTTCTAAAAATAAATGGACTTAAAAGGATAATATTTATATATTTTTTTTAAAAAGTGTTAACATATATTGAACAAATGAGTTGACACTCTTAGCTAAAAAAATGATTTATCTCTCAAAATGATTAAAACACCTAAGTATTCTTGAAAATATTTTATGTTGAACCCAATTGATAATTGAGTCAAAATTTTAAGACAAAATATACTTGAAGATATCAAGTGTGTCAACACCTTTAAACAAATGGTTTGACACTCTAATTTTTCGTTGAAATTATTTTCAAGTATTAAAAGTTAGTGTCGACACAATCGACACAAAATGAATTTTGTGTCAACACAAAAGAGCCGAAACCCTCTGCACTCAAAATGAGTCAACACAAATTGAATTTGTGTCGACACAAAAGTGGTTCCTCACTTTTTGTTATTCGGAACTTTGAATCGACACAAATGCCAAATGAGTCGACACAAATATACTGAGGCCACCTGCAGAATTTAGTGTCGACACAAATTGAAGAAGAGACGACATAAATATCCCGAGCCCACCTAAAAAATTTTAGTGTCGACACCAATGTCCAAATGAGTCGACACAAACATCCCGAGGGTTCTTGTAGAATTTTAGTGTCGACACTAAGAAGATTTGAGTTGACACAAATTGTCCTCTCCCATATGCTGAAGAACCTTTGAGTCGACATAATATCAAAATGTGTGACACCGTTGTGTTTGTGAGAAAGATTGCAGAAATTGTATCGACACCTCAAAAGAATTGAGTCGACCCAATCACTTAAAGATCCTTACCCTAGACATTTTGTGTCGCCCTAAAGAAAATGTGTCGACACCTGCGACGAAAATCCAAATTCGCAATAGATTTTAACGGATGAATTTTTGACATTTAATGCCTTCACCTACCTCAAACGGTCATGAATGTTTAAGAGCTTACATAAGGAGTTACTCCTCAACATTTAATCTTACTAGAGACTTACAATCACTGTTCTATTGCTTGAATCAAACTCAAATTCTTCAAATTTTAATTTATTACTGCATCTTCATTTATTGCTAATCAACTTCTGTAAAGAGAGTGAGTGATTCTCATCTAAGCACTTCATTTATTGTATTCAAGAGTGAGTCACCCTTTATATTTTGAGTGAGTAAGTGAATCTCATCAAAGAAGAGCTTAAAAGTAATTAGAAGAAAATAAAAAATTATTTTCATATGATTATCTTGTTGTCGTTATAAAGCCTTTGAATGTGTCGATAAATATTTGTATCCGTGTGGATATTCTCAAGTAAAGTCTTGAGGTTATAAGGATTTGAATGCGCCCGTGAAGCATTTTACATAGTAAAAATTCTCAAGGAAAGACTTGAGGAGTGAATGTAGGCTTGGAAGAAGCCGAACTACCACAAATTCTTGATGTTTGGTTCATTCTCTCTATCCTTAACCTCTTTAATATTTACTTTGCATTAATTTTTGATTATCTTGTTATAATTGTTTGTTACATTAAAAGGTTTTCAAAAATTTTTTACAAATTGTTACTAATTTTTTAAGATCCAATTCATCCCCCTCTTGGGTTGGCTAAAAGCACTAGTAAGTTTTAGTTTGAAATAAACAAAAATCCAAGCCTAATCTCGCCCAATCAAATTATAAATATCTATGATGGTAAAAAATCGGGATCGAATAAATCGAGTTAAAGTGGATCAAATTAATTATTTTTGATTAATTTTTAATATAAATCAATTTGCATAGTTTAAGAAAAGAAACAAAATCGATTTCCAGTTCAAAAGCAATTCAATGAATATTAAATCGAAACCAAATTATTTATATAAATACACACTATTGAATGTTGACATTGAAAATTTAAAAATTTTAGATAGTTTGAACTTTGATTGTTGTTTTGATTTTGAATTATTGTTAACTGTTAGAAGGTTTAATGCTCAAATATTATATTAGTTGCATACGCTAGTACAATTAATGATTAATTTAATATTTTTTACTAATTAATTACCTCAACTATAAAAGTTTCAAATTGATTAAACTGCAACGAGCTAAACCGACTTCATTCTAATGTTTGGTTGCGTTTAATTGTAATTTTGATTATTTTTTGTGTAAAAAAAACAAATCTAAATTATCAATTTGATGACAAATTTCTTAAACAATTAACAATACCGAATTGTATATATCCTTACAAATAACAATGTTAGCCCAAGAAAAACTGTTGGATTTAAATGAATTTTGACAAATCTAGATAAAATGGACGAATGTTACACATGCCATCTTTATTGTGGCTTGCGTGATTGTACAAATGAGTTTAGTGAAACTTATGTCACGTTTTAAATTATTTACAAATACTAATAATAATTTCTCAATTCCACTCTTAAAAAACTCCACGCCAACTGATCACATGAGGTTAAAAACGAATACGTAAAAAATTATTTAAAATCCCACATTTATATGCCCACATGCAAACTTGTACGTGGGTTAAACCGTATGTAATATTTTTTGCTTTGCTACAAAATGTTTCTATCTTTACAAATATTGAATATAAATCAAATTCACGTACAATTGAGCTTACCATTTTTGATTCACTGATTTAGTAAAATTTGAGAGTCACCATAGTATTACATAACGCATATCCTATAATATATAAGTAAAGTAAAACTTTTCTTTGAAATGCTCTAAGAACATGCCATATGGCATTTGTAAATTTTTCCATGTGTCAATTAAATTTTATTTTATTTATTTTTTTATTTAATTTTATTTGTCTATTTAATTTCTTCTTATTTAATCACTCATAATTAAACTCCTCTTCTACCTCACTTTTGGTATTCTTCTCCTCCTTTACATATTTTATTTATCTATTTTACTTACTAATAATACTGAGGATGAATAAAACTACAGGCTTGAAACCCAATTCAAAAAACGAACATGTTCAAACTTGTCTTAAAAGGCTAGGACACTGACAGTTCGTCCCATGACTCGTTCAAGCCACCCCAAAGATTCAAGCTCAAGTCAGCCCAAGGCTTAGTGATAACCCAGAAAGACCCTATTCCCAGTATGGTAGTTAGAAAAATGGAGTAAGAATTTCCTAAAGCAACTAGAATTGCTTAAAGATAAGGAATAATCACTCATAAGCCAAAGATTAAGGATAAGAGGTAAAGTCCTGAAAGGACCAAACCTCCCTGGATTCAGTCTCTATATAAAGGAAGACACTCCATAACCCCATGTAGACAATTTCAACTCAAGTTCTTAATTAGAAACTTTTTAAAGAGAAATTTAACTTAAACGTCTGAGTGTTTTCCAGTCAAACTAGGCCGAAAAGCATTAACGGTATTCTTTGTCTTACAGAAGTTCGGCAGCACCACGAGCAGCAGCCAGTGAGTTCAGCAACGAGAAGTTCAGTTCGTGATTCTGTTCGAAATCATCAAATTCGAACTAATCCGATTAGTTCTAGTTGTGCCGTCTAGTTTACAACACGTATAAATATAATATTATATAGGAGAATTTTGAGATTAATCCTTTTTTTAGACATCATAAAAGATTTAGTCCCATAATTTTTATTTTAAGAGATTTAGTTTCATCAAATTTGGAATAATTATATTATGTCCAATGTGTTCCTATTTAAGAGTTAATCTTTCCCGTTTTGGACAAGTGAAAAAATTTAAGCGATATATTTATCAAACCATTATATCTGTTGGGAATGAAAAGTGATACATTTGTATTTATTTAACTTATATCTTAGTTTTATGAACTGATAAATATATCACTTATCACATGAGACTAAAATTATAAAAAAAATTGTTACGGGACTAAAACCATTAATAGTTATGTAAAGTATAAAACTAACATAGTAATATTTGTAAAAGAAAGAAAAAATATAATAGAATGAAAGAAATACTAGAAGAATGAAAAAAAAGACAATGTAAATATTGCATAGTTATAAAATAAATACAAAATTTTAAACCATTAATTGTTGATGATTAAGGAAAGAAGAGGAGAAGAAAGTAAAATAATAATAATATATAAACACGATATCGAATAGTTTTGAAAATATCTTACTGCAACTAAAATACTTCCTAGTTTTAACTTATATTTATTTTTTGATAATTTTTGTTCTCCTTAGTTTTTATTTGATTTTTGTGATATTAATGTATAGATGGTGGGATTATAACGTAGCTGAGAAAGTATTTTAAAAAACAAATTATTTAATTTCTTGATCTCTGTATTTTATGCTTTATTTGTGCATTTTTTAAATTATTTGTTGTACTTAAATTTTGCTTCAAACATTTATTTTCTTTCTATTTTGTACTTTCTTGCTATATTTCATATTTGAGCATTTTTTATTCATTTTGATAAAAGATATTGTATTAAATTATTAACATTATAATATAATTTTATAATTAAAAAATTAAATTAAACTCATGCATGTCACGAGTGAAAAACTAATATGTATTACTTTACATGATTAGATTAAACATTGTATAATCACATGTGATTAGGGATAAAGATATAAAAGGTCAAGTGAAAACCAATGTCCCCACTAAGTCTTGAATTTGTTTTTATTTCCACATCTATAAATTTCATTAGCTTGCAAACTTATCCCCCTAAATTATATTTTTAGCCCTTTTATTCTGTTTTTTAACCTTCTTCTTCTATATATAAAAGGGCATGCCCCTATTGTTTTCACAAATCTCTCATAAATTGAGAGAGGGGAGAGAATATATAAATTGATGCAAAAGTATTATCCTCACTAGGTCCTTGTCGTCGTCAAATTCTAGAAAGCAAAATTCTTTGTCTTGCTAGCTCTTCATTTATTATTCTTTGTCTCACTAGTAACTTAGAAAGCTATAGTTGCCAGCTCACTTGTCTCACCATCATCTTACCTTGATTCCTTAATGTTCGTGGGAGTGTTTGGCAAAACTATTATTAATAATTTTTAATTTTTAATTTTAGTTTTAGTCATAAGTTATAATTTTTTTCAAATTCCTATAATTTTTATTACAAATTATAACTATTTTTTTTATTTCAACAGTAAATTATAATTTTTACCAAATATTTACAACTACTTAATTCCAACAATGCCAAACACCTTTCTTATGGCAAGTATGATCTAAGTATTACATATTTTCTACTTAACTCTATGAATAATTTGATTTATTTTTAAACGTGTTGGTTTATATGAATACCCATTCTTTGGCTGTTCTTGGTTTTTTGTTTGAAGTTTGAATTTTAATTATTCATGTGCTACTTATTTATTTAACTTTTTAAATGATTTTTTTTTTTATCTGAAATATTTAGCTTGAAAATATGCACTTTCAATTTTAGTTTGTTCAAAATTGAGAAACCAATATTTATAAATATGCTCGTGCAACGATAGCTTCCTAACTTAGAAAGCTATCGTTGCCGGCTTCACCTAGCTTGATTTTAATATTTTTGCTTTTTTATTTGTTTTTGTATCAAATTTTTTAATCTTTTAAAATTTTCTACTTTAAAAAGTAGATTTTTAACTAAATATATATATATTAAAAATAAAAAAATAGCATAGACCGCAAACCAACTTTTTTCGCGACCAAAGTTTTTGCGACGGGGAATATTCTATCACAAATGAATATTTTTTGCGACCACCAATTTTTCCGTAATAAATAATCAATTTTTTACTTATTTACATCGGTTATGCTCCCCATATCAAAGAAAAATACTTTTGCATTGGCTTTTCACTTATTTGCTTCAATTACAATTGTCGTCTTAAGAGAAATAAATACTTTTTGTTTTAAAAAATGAACCAACGCAAAATATTCAAAATAAAAAAAACTTTTTACATCAACAAATAAACTAATACAAAAAAATTCGAGACAAACAAATACTTTTTCTAGCAGCGCCTGTCTCACCATCATCTCACTATGATTTCTTAATGCTCCTTATGGTAAGTATCATCTAAGTTTTACATATTTTCTACTTAACCCTATGAATACTTTGATTCATCTTTAATTGTTGGTTTATGTAAATACCCATTCTTTGATTGTTCTTTTTCTTTTTGTCGAAGTTCGAATGTTAATTACTCGCATGCTACTTATTTACTTTTTTGAATGAATTTTTTTTTTGTCTAAAATATTTAGTTTATTTAGTTTATAATGTGGTGGTGCAGTTCATGTAGCCATAACAGTCTTTATCCCACATGTTCCCAGAGTTCAAACCCTAGGGTCTCCATCCTTCCCCACTTAACTATTCAAAAAAATATTTAGCTTGTAAATATGCTTGTGCAATTTTGTATTTTTATTTTTTGTAATATTTATAATTGAAGATTGAGTTTTTTTTTTTTTGCGTTTTTTAGTTTGTTCAAATTTTGAGAGACCGTGCAAAAGATCAATGTATGCAATAATTCATCTTGTGTCATGAGGATTTATTCCTAAGTGAATTTGTGTATTTGTGCATTTTTTGTAATTATTTGAAGATTTAGTACTTTTGTGCCTAGTTGTGGATTGAGAATTGAGTTTTTTTGTTGTTTTTTTGTAAATTAAAATTATATATTATCAATGTATATAAATTTTTTAGTTAACACTTCAATTTAATTATTCTCTCAATTGCCAAAATAGAAAAACATACATGCATGGTTCTAGAAATTCAGGCCTTAATATGTTACTCTTACTTTTTAACTTTTCAACTAAAAATGTAAAAAAGTAAATATAATTAGTTTGGTAAAAAATAAAAAAATAAAAAATTAAATTAAAATATTAATTTCTATAATACTTTATTAAAACTCTTACAACATTTTCAAAAATAATAATATCACTTGTTGATAACTTATTTACCATCATTATCAAGTACCAACTATATACAATTGTTATTATCAATTTCTATAAAGGCAAAACTGTTAAATTTAAACAGAAAGTAAAAAAAACTAATTTTTACTCAATCAACTAACTTAAAAGCTAATTTTTCAAACAACATATTCTGAATCCAATTAAAATTTTTAACTAAAAATATATTTTTTTTAAAAAGAGTGTTGACTAATCTATTTTAAATAATTCCTGATAAAAAAACTCTTAGAGATAA
This sequence comes from Heliamphora exappendiculata, assembly GCA_034768845.1. Taxonomy (NCBI): domain Eukaryota; kingdom Viridiplantae; phylum Streptophyta; class Magnoliopsida; order Ericales; family Sarraceniaceae; genus Heliamphora; species Heliamphora exappendiculata. The sequence continues at coordinate 18,273,024 of JAOTRH010000022.1, forward strand.
TTATTGAAAACTACATACTGCCGATAGAATGCAGTTTCTCTTCAATCCACCTCGTGGACTGGATCAAACAGGAGAAAATGGAGAGAATTAGAGAGAAAAAGTTATCATCTCAAACTCACTTTTTAAATTTTTTCAAATTTTAGAGATTTGAAGAGAAAATAATTGAGTTGATTAATTATTTTTTATAATACTTAAATTATTCATCTAAAAATAAAAAAAGTAAAAAAGCAATGCCTAGAACAAAATTATTTTCGTAAAATAACTAATTTATATTTTTTTAATAAAGTCTATCCAAACCAGAGTAGAGGAAAATTATTTTCTTTTCTTCGATTAATCCAAACAAAAAAGAAAAAAATCATAATTATTTTTTTAAAATTATGTGAGAAAACATATATAATCATATCTATTCTTTTCTCATACTGATAACCAAATTAATGGACTGTAAAAAAGTACCACATTGTAGGAACAAGCTTTCTAGTCAGAACTGGCAATGGGTTGGCAGGGCGAGAATGCTGTCTCTCATTCTTGTTCGACTATTCTCTATTTATTGGTGAACTATTAGAACTAAAAAAATAAAATATAAAAAATGAGATAAAATAAAATTTATGCATCTATTTATATTTTTAAAATATTTATTTTATATAGTTAAAATGGATCGAAAAAAATGGAATAAAAAAAATAAATGCTGCATGACATCATTTATTATTAGGGTTAAAAAAATTCCTACATATTAAGGTAATAATATGCGCGGGAAATGAGAGAAATTATCATCCTTATTTTTAACTTAGAGATTTTTTTTTCTATTTTTAACTCCATAAATGAAATAAATGATGACTTTTGCACGAATTAGAATTTTATTATTGCTCCTTTTCATGTATACCTAACTAAAAAAATTTGCCAACTTGTAATTCACTTTTTAAATCAGAATTCTTGTTAGTGAATATTTTCAAAATTAGTATGTTTTTCGAAGGTCAAATATTACCAAATCAAACTAAATTTGTGTACAAATTAATTGGGTCTATTATATGAATTTTTTTATATCATTCTATTTTGTTAAGAGTTGTATAGTATTAATAGGTTTATATATTTTCTTAATATCGCATCAATGTTAATTGAGGTTTATCCTCCTTCTAATGTTTTCATTACTTATGATCTTATCGTCTTTTATTACTACTGCATTAACTGGTATACGTTATATTCGTCTAAACTACATTGATCTATTTTCTATCTATTTTCTTCAATTAGTGTAACCGTTATAATTTCACAAATATTTTCATTCCTAATTTTGTCTTTTCTACTCTTACGTACCACACATCTACTTTAGCATTCTAATTTTCGCAACACACATTTTATTTATGTGAATTTTTTTAGCAGTCCAACATTTTATCCCATATAAAATCACTGATCTAATATCTGCCCTATAAAAAAATTAAATCTTATAGGTATTCGTTTATCACATAAAATTTCAAAAGCACTTCTCCACTTGAACTAAGCAACTTTGATTTAATGGGTTAAATTATCTGCAGCATCTCCATTTTTGTTAATAATCAAATATAAATAACAAAAATATTCACTATTAAATATTTTTTGGTTTTGAATCTTTATTTTTTTACCATTAATACTCATATTATTGCTAAAATTATATTTCATTTATTCACGTTTTTTTTACTTACGCAAAACTCTTCTGATTTTAAAGTTTTCCTCCACATTTTTAACTTAGCGTTAACCTCGCTTCTAATCTCATTCACTGAGATAATATCATCGACAAACAACATACACCATAGGACCTCATTCTAAATATATTTAGTCAATTCATTTATAACTAAGGTAAAGAGATAAGGACTCAAAATTGATCCCTTGTGTAATCATACTGTAATCGAAAATTTACTTGTTTCTCCTATAGGTGATTTAATTATTGTAGTGGTTCTATCATACATGTCTCTTATTGCATATCAATGTAACACTTTTTCACTAACTTTTTTCTCTAACGCAGATTATATAATATTTCTAAACATTTTATCATAAATTTTTTCTAAATATATAAAAACAATATGAAGATCTCTATTCTTTTCTTTGTACTTCTTTATTAAATCTCTTTGGTAAGTTAATTGTTTTCATAATTGATCTACGGGGCATAAAATCAATTTGATTGTGTAATATTGTTGTTATTAGTCTTAGACGATATTCAATCACTACTTCTCATAACTTCATCGTATAACTCATCAACTTAATACCTCTATAGTTGTTACAATTTTAAATATCTCATTTATTTGCATATATAAGTATTTGAATACTCTTTTTACACTCTTCTAAAGTATTTTCCTAGTTATTATATTTTTATTAAATAATCTTATTAATTAAGATACTCCCACTTGGCCTAAGCATTTTCAATCAAATATCGTTATTAAAAAAACTAAAACATCCTCTTTAAACTTGTCTAAAGGTAATTTTATAAATCCAAATTGAGTGTTAGTTAACGATTTATATATTTGTTAAAATTAAACAATACGGGTGGCAATTGGCGTATTTATTTTTAGAGAAATTTTAGTATCAGTTCTTTTATCAGTTGATAAAAGAGTTTTAGTCCCCTCATTTTTTTTTCATGTTTTTAGTCCCAAACGATAATATGTTGACTAAATTGCCCTTACTATTCTGTCCCTGCGCCTCCAAAAATTTTGATCGAGCCAAAAATTTCGAGATAGAAACATCTATGAAATTTCAAATGGAGTAAATCTTGGTGCAAATCGAACCCCCAAATCCACACCTGTACTTGTTGATACACTCCAAAAGCAAACCCTAAATCTTTGTCTCCCACCATCGCCCACCTCCTCGCCGCGTGCTCCAGCCGCCAATCGCCATCATCACAGCCACCGCCGACACCCTGAACCAGCCACCACAGTCACCGCCGACAGCCTAAACCCTAGCCGCTGTCTTCCATAGCCACCGAAACCTCTTCACAGTCATCGCCGGAACCCTAGCCCTTTGAAAACCACCTAGAGCCATTCCACAGCCACCGAAACCTCTTCTCAAACACTCGCGACCACCGAAAATCCTTCCACAGCCACCGAAACAACTTTTCAGACACTTGCCGACCACCACCAACACTCGCCGACCACCGCATCAACTCCTCAGCCACTCGCCGACCACCACCAGCCCTTTGACAGCCAGTCTCTAGCACCAAAACTTCTCGTTGGTCTTCGTCGCGCACCATCACCGGCGTGGTCTCGGCGGAAGAGGATGGGGAATTGTTTGGCTTGCGTGTGGGAATTGTTTGGGTTGCGTATGGGTTGAATTGGTTGGGAATTGTATCAGTTGTGTGTGGTTGTTTGGGAATTGTATCAGTTGGGTGTGGTTTACAATTGTATCAATTGGGTCGTCTGGGTTGAATGTTTGATTTGAAGTGATAAATACATTGGCTATAAATTATATCAGGTGAGTGTTCTTGTAAAAATTTCGGTCTTAGTTGTGATTTTCACAAGTGATAAAATTCTAAAAGTACCACTTGAAAAGTGAGTAGTGACCTTGTGATAAATGTATCTGTTGTAAATTGTATCAGTTGAATGTTCTGAGCTGAATGTTTGGCTTGAAGTGATAAACGCATCAGTTGTAAGATATATCAGTTGGGTGTTCTTGCAAAAATCTTTGTCTCAGTAGTGATTTTCACAAGTGACGAAATTCTAAAAGTATTACTTGAAAAGTTGTGATTTTCTAACATCATGTTCCTATTTCGATTATTTTTTGAACAGAGAGAGAGAGAGAGTACTTATTTTAAGGGATACGTCAATTTTGGAAACTCTTTGAGAATCAAATTTAAAGATTCAAATCAAGAAAGATAATCTTTTTAATAGGAGTATATTAGTCGTAATAAAATAATTTCAAATCTGATGGGACCTAATCTATTAAAAAAAAGTTTTAGGACTAATTCTCTTACGATATTCAAAAAAGAGACTAATCTTTAAATTTTTTTATTTTGAGATTTTTAATCTCCCGCATTAAAGCTATTTTTTTGAATAATTTTAATATAAACAAGGGCCTTTCAAAATTAAAGTCCTAGTGCAAACAATATAATTCTAGAATGTTAACTATGATTAATCTTTTTGACAAACATTTTAAAAATTCATTAGGAATAAAAAAAATTATTTGTTTTTATTTTTTAGTCAAAAAAACTATTTTTTAATTTCTCTTAATTAGAAGAAATATTTGAAAACACTTTAAAAATCAAACTATATTTGGAAAAATAGAAAAAAATATTTAAAATAAAAGAAAAACTTATTTTAAAGGAATGCCAAGAGAAAACAAAGAAAAAAAAGGTCATACTTTGCCGCTTAGCTACCTATTGAAAGAATTACCTATTTATTCTCACTTTCAATACATGCATGCACAAAATTAATTACACGATTAGACACACCTCTCTCACATGAGATGAGTCTCATAAAAATTGTAAAACTCTCCCCAAATGAGGAGGTATTAGTCATGACCTATGTTTAAAGACATTTTATTATCTAATTTTAACAATTTAAGAGTAAAATATAAAATAATATTAATAATTTAATAATTAGTCAATCGGCTAATTTTCAGGCACTCAATAAAAATACGATTTTATTAATTTGTTAATTTATGAAATTAAAATCAATAAACAAAAAATAATAATAATAAAGCTAAATTATATTTTTGGTTTGATTAGTAACAAGAGAAGTAATATTAATAAATATTTTAAAAAAAACTTTTTTACATAAAAGAGAAGATAGAACTGATGTATGTTTGTATGAGGGGTTACAAGCTCGGATTAAATTTTTGGTTCAAAATGGATTTGTTTCTTATGTTTGTATTGATGAATTAAAAATTTGAATTAAATCACTAGTCCCTTCTTTTTCTATAAGAGGGATAAATTAGTGGAAGAGGGATAGAAATAATTAGTGTAAGGATAGTTAATGAGGAGATTATTTATTCTCTAATTTTTTTTTTCTCTAAAACAAGTATGGTCAAAATAAAAAAATTAAAATTATTTTATTTTAAGAATTAAATTTTTAACATTTATATAAATGTCACGCCAATTTATTTTATATGAAGTGCTTAAATATATCATATAGTGAACTTTGAAGAGAAAATGAGTTACAAAATGTTACATTAATATAATAAGAGACATGTATGTTAGAGTCGCCACGACAATTAGAACACCTGCTAGAGAAACAAGTGAATTTTCGATTACAGTAGGATTATATCAACGATTGATTTTGAGTACTTATCTATTTGCCATTGTTATGGATAAATTGACTAAATATATTCAGGATAAAGTCTCATAGTGTATGTTGTTTGCTGAAAATATTATCTTAGTATATGAGATTAGAATTGGGGTCAATGTTAAACTAAAAATATAGATAAAAGCTTTAGAATCAAAAGATTTTTGAATAAGTAATAACAAAATTGAATATATAAAATATAATTTTAATAGTAATAGGAGTATTAATAGTGAAAAAGTAAAAATTCAAAACTAAAAAATACCTAAAAATAAATATTTTTTTTATTTATGTTCGATTATTAACAAAAATAAAGAGGTTGCAGATGATGTAACCCATAAAATTAAAGTTAATTGAATCAAATGGAGGACTGCTTCTGAAATTTTATGTGATCGACAGATACCTACAAGATTAAAAGAAAAATTTTATATGAAAACTATTAGACCAACGATTTTATATAGAACAAAATACTGAGCTGTTAAGAAAGATTACATAAATAAGATGAATGTTGTGGAAATAAAATGTTAAGATGAATGTGTGGTAAGATTAGAAAATATAAAATTAGGAATGAAAAAATTCGTATGACAGGAATTGCACCAATAGAAGAAAAATTAAAAGAAAATAAATTAAAGTAATTTGGACACATACAACGTAAATAAGCTGATGCAATAGTAATAAAAAGCAACAATATTATGAGTAATAAAAATATTTTAAAAAAATAAATCTAAATTGATATAGAATGTGGTATTAAAAAAATATAAAATTATTAAAATAAATTAAAAATATAATTTTTTTAAAAAATTTATGTGACCAATCTCAATTCATTTGTACAAAAACTTAATTTAGCTTGCATTAGATGTCTTTTGGTGGCATTCTTCATTTATTGCTTGAGAACTTGGGAAGTTACATCCGACTCTGCTTTGTTCGCTACCTAATCTTCCAAAAGTCCCAACAAAAACTTGGCAGCCCAAGAAATTTATATAATTAACATGTGTTTGCATTGACGCATAACACATCACAAAGAACGCAAGAAAAATCAAGAACACGTTTTAGGATCTTCTTTCTAGAGAGAGAAAGACGAGATTAGAGGAACAATTCAGTTTTTTCCTGCAAAAATTACAAAGCGAGCGAGCGAGTGCCGAGACAGAGGAAACATTCAACTTCAGTTGTGTTTAAGCTCCAGATTTCTGTGTCTTCGTTGCAATCGTCTCTCAGCGCGAAAGCATTTTTCGAACTCGAAAATCTTGAATCTGTAAGTCCAAGCGGCTACGAAAAAATCATTATTCAATTCTCATTTCCCTTTTTGCGATTTCGAAGTCGATTCTTATTTCATGATAGCTTTGTTTCGCTATTTTTTTTTTAAAATTCTTGATGTCTTGCATTCTTGTATTAGGGTTTCTGTGTACCTTCAATGGATTTGAATTCGCATTGACTTGGTCCATGTATGTGATCGCGTGTGAATTTCGAAATTTTGAATTTGCATGCAGGTATCGAGAAAAAGAATTGAAGATATTCGAGGAATCCCATCCTGTTGCTTATTTGATAGAATTTTTTTTATTGGTCTTTCTCGGATCATTTGATTGATTAGAACGCTAGGGCTTTATTGATTTTTCCTTTTTTTTTTGGTGGGAGGAGACCATAATTGGTTAGTTGATCAAATGAATGTTGTGGGAAGAGTTGGGAGCTTAATATCGCAAGGCGTATACTCTGTTGCCACCCCATTCCATCCCTTCGGTGGGGCTGTTGACATAATTGTTGTTCAGCAGCAGGATGGGACGTTCCGGAGCACCCCTTGGTATGTGCGGTTCGGTAAATTTCAGGGTGTTCTTAAAGGGGCAGAAAAGATAGTTCGCATAAGTGTTAATGGCGTTGAGTCCAATTTCCATATGTATCTTGACAATTCAGGGGAGGCATATTTTGTCAGGGAGGTGGTTTCTGGTGAAGGAGGAGAGGATGCCACTAGGGTTTTGAAAGACTCTGATTGTATGAAAGGTACACGAGAAGATAGTAGTAACCTTCATGATAATAACAGTTTAAATACAGAAAGGGATAGTGGTAATGGTGAGGTTCAATTACAAGAGGAACGTGTCCCATTGGGGGCCGACCAGATAGAGACGACAGAATCTGATAGTGAAAGGAGGTTCTTTGAGTTTCAAGATGAAAATTCTTCTCTCGAGGATTCTGTGGAGTTATCAGAATATGGATCTAATCGGTATGAGAATTTAGAGAGCGTGGAACATTATGCGGAGACACAGAAGTTGAGTTCAGAAGTGGTTTTGGTGAGCGTAGATGGTCACATACTAACAGCACCCATCTCATCCATGGAAAGGAATGCCGATAATTTGCAATTAGTCACGCCCCAATTTCATCTGGGCCCCGGCCAAGGGGCTGCTTTTTGTGATGGCAATGCGGACTTCGGCTCAGGTGAAGATGCATGGGCTGCTGAATATTTAGGTGATTTGGGCACATCTGCACCTGACGTTGCATCTGAAAATAGTTTTGGTATAAATAATGCTAGAAATGGTATTGGGCATCAGCTGGAAGTTTGTGATGGAGATGGGACACATCTTTGTCAAATTCAAGAAAATGACAACATCGCAGACATGGAATGTGAGCATTGTGTCAATAGTAATCTGGAAGCTGGTTTTACAAGAAAAGATATTTTCAAGAGCTGCTTGGAACTAACAGCATTACCCGTGCAGGATGGAAATGCCAACCAACAAGATGTGGACTCCCCACTGAAGATTCATGAAAGTTCAGAGGATTCACAGAAAAGGTTGCACCGCAGTCTTCAACTTGCCAATGGAACTGGAGTTGAAGATGCTGATGAATCGAGAAATGGTGATGGGTTAACCTGCTCTATTTCTGGTCATCCTGACAGTATGACGTCTCCACATTTACCAGTTGAAGTTGAGCTCACTGAGGAAAGACAAGGTACAGGTCATATGGATTCTGATGACATCTCAATTCATTCTGTTAGTCACAATACAGAACTGGAGGAACAGATTGAAAACGTGCTAGCAGTTGAAGAGCTACAATGTGGCCCACAAGGGTCTGTTCCTGAAGATGAAGGCAGTACTTGTGAGATTGTGGAAGTGGAATCTCAGACAACAACTTCTCGTGACGGGATCAAAACTGATTCAAGTAAGAGCTTCCAGATGGCTTGATTATTAAATATTAGTCATCTTATCGCTGCTTGATTCGAAAAGTAATATTTATTCTTTATCTATTTTTTGCAGGGCTTGAGATCTCTCTTTGTGGGAATTTACTTCATGCTGGTATGGGTTTGAAAGCAGCAGCTGATGTGTTCGGTTCACATCACATATCTCAGGAGGCATTCAAACTCTCTGCAGCATCAATTGTCAATAATGAAAACTTAGTTGTCAGATTTCAAGATAGGTACTTGCCATGGGATAAAGCTGCTCCTATTGTTCTTGGAGTGGCTGCATATGGGTTAGATTTACCTGTTGATCTCAAAGATGCAATTCCTGTGGAGCAGGATGAGATAGAGACACCAAAACCTGGGGATTATGGTTCTGGAGTCACTTCCTCTCCTTCCGGGCGGAGATGGAGGCTGTGGCCCATTCCATTTCGAAGGGTTAAAACACTCGAGCACACTACCAGTAACTCGTCTAGTGATGAGGTGTTTGTTGATTCTGTGTCTGGCTCACAGAACCAACCTGTAGAACAAACTCCAACATCCATTGGTGGCTGTGAATCTCTGCACCAGCAAATTGTAAGGACAAATGTCCCGACTACTGAGCAAATAGCATCATTGAACCTGAAAGAAGGACAAAATATGGTGACTTTCAGTTTCTCTACCAGGGTCTGGGGAATGCAACAGGTCTGTCATTCAATTCAGTAAGATTGCTTGCAAGTTCAAGGTGATTGCTTCCCTTCTATGTATTCAATTGCTTAACCACATTCTCTTTCAACAGGTTGATGCACATATATACTTGTGGAAGTGGAATGCACGAATTGTAATTTCAGATGTTGATGGGACAATTACCAAGTAAGATTTACCGGCTATGTTAGTTATTAACTTTTGCTACAGGTTAAATAACATCCAAAAGGTCTCTTGTGCATCGATGACATTAGGGCTAGAAATTTGGATGGTCATGTTAACATATAAATAGGGAATGCATAAACATTCATAATCTGATATGGCTTTGAATTGCAGTATAGGTTGATGTTGCAGTCGAGGTTTAGCGGTATTAGTAGTGTCAGTCAATGCATGAAAAGGAACCGGAAACTAAATTCATGAAATATTAGAATTACTAGTAGACGCTAGAAAATCATATATTTTGATCCTATTTGTCACAATTTAAATGTTAATATTTGTTTTTAATGAACATTGTCATTCCTAGAGGCTAGAAACATGTTTTCCTAATGTCATTGTATGTTTTGTTAAGTGTGAGGCCAAAAAACTGGAGAATTTCATCCAGTGAGGAAATTTCACTATATAGAAGTATTAGAAATGCTAGTAGATTGATTAATATATATATATATAAACAAACATAAAGTTTGTTTACACATGGGTATAAGATAGAACCCGACAATACTACCGGCTAAATCCAAGACATGCTATACATACTATTATCGACAACTCATTGATTCACGAGCTCTCAATTCACATTAAAAAAAGAAGACTCTAGAGGATTTTATATGGAAACCTTTCTGCATGCGGGTTAAAACTGTGTACATTCTACCTTTCTTAGACCCCGTAGTGCGAGAGCCTCATGCAGTGGGTTGTCTTTTTTTAGCTTCATAGTTTTGATTGCAAACTAACAAGGTAGTAATATAGATTAAGGGAACTGGGATTAATAATTAAAGAATATTCTAAAGAACTAAAAAAATATTGAAAAACAATATAATAATGTTTTAAGGAAATTAGAAGATTTTGCCTTGGAGTTTTAACTTTAATATCAAGTTATTAACTTTAATGGCTAATGTTAATTAATATATATAAATGTAAAAGAATAAGAATCAAACTGAATTTAAAATTGGTAAATATACACAATTAACAACGGATATAACGGGGGGCTTCAAAATCAGTTGTAACGGATGTTACAAGCCAATACGGTAGTGTAACGGCCATGTAGCAGTTGTAACCCGTAGCAGCATTTAGGCATGCGAATTTTCTTGCATCCAATAAGTAGTTCAATAAATAGTGCTATAATGGTAATGGAGCCACAAAATTTTGTTACGTATGGCCCATATTATACAGAACAACCAATATTTAAAACAACGATATATGGATGTCACGCAATAGAGGAAGGACGAATGTAAGTATGACTTAATTTGGAATAGTGGTATAGCTGGCGGGAGGCTGATTTGGATTGCTCAAGTCAAATGCTATAAAGCTAGTTTTAGATTTTAGGTATGCTGGTCCTTTAGGCATGAAGAAAGGCTTAATATATAATATCTTTGAAAGGGACCTCTTTATACCATGGGCTTGATAGGAAGGGCATCCAACTTTGACTGAGAAATCTGTGGGTAAATATATTTGGTTGGAAGTTGGTTAACTGATTGTGAGCCTTTACAGAGAATTATTAGGAACTTAGAAGGAATTGGAAAAAAGAATTTAAATGTCTGAGATTAATAGAAAGGATTGTCTTAACAACTAGTAATTACCAGTCTCGATGCTTATGGTGATTCTTTTATTTTAGCTGGCCTCCAGCTCAGTGGAAGGTCATCTTACGGTATTGCAATTTATCAATGCAAGTAGATGACTTCAGATGATGGCTGATTTGCTAACTGAAGGTAGTCTATGCTAATCAAACACATCATTATGCAAAGTTGTCATAGAAGATAGAACTAATAATTTGGAAGCCAAATAAGTGACATTTTAAAGTATTTGTAGTTATGATATTATGTCTCATGAACAATGAACAAATATATAAGTGAACTCAAATGTGTTATAGATAAGACATGCTACTAATTGAATTCTTGACTTGGCATCTATTGCTCCCAGTCAGGTATCGATTACAATTACTTATACATTACCTTGATGCTTGTATTATAGGTCTGATGTTCTTGGTCAATTCATGCCTTTGGTTGGAAAGGATTGGACACAGTCTGGGGTAGCTCGTCTTTTCTCTGCAATTAAGGTTTGTTTTTTTCTTGTTTCCATTGTTTTAAGGTCCATTCTCATACTCAAGGTCAGAAAGGATTCAACGGTAGAATTCCTATGTACCATGGAGATTGTTTGGCCACTCATGCACCCCATTCTCTTGTTGGTTTGTGGTCAGTAATGGAGTTTGTTATATGCGAAATAAAATATAGGTAAATCTAGAGGGCGAGAAGATGTCAAAATCATCAAATTTTTTCAATATTCAAAATTCCAATATTATGTTAAAGGAAGGGCTCACCATTTAAAGTGGAAATGTCACTAGTAATTTTTCAAAAGTTTGACGCACTTTTCAAAATTCCAACGGTTTGATTGTCTCCCATGTGCTCCATTTTTTTGTCAAGAACATCATACAATAAAGTGGTTTAAGGGGAAATCAGGTAGAAGAGTGGAAATAAAACAGAATTACTTTTGTTTATATATGTTTGGTTTATAGGTAAGCTTATGAGAAAATAAATGTTTGAATTTCCAATGAAGCATAATCCTTTATAAAATGTAGGATGAGAGTTGAGGGAAAATATTTCTTCAAGAAACTAGCTTAGTGGAACGTACACTTCCCTATGGCAATCAAACACACATACTTAGAAGTAAAACTGTTCCATTTTTGTTTTCTTTTCCCATCAGTCAACTGCAGCCTTGTGATTGACCTCCTGAATCCTTTATAAATTCTGGTGGGTGTTTGTTGAAAGAAACAGTTATGCTAATAATCTTTTGTTGTTCTATATGTGATTCTCTAACTCTCTCTCTCTGATATTTTCATTGACATTTTCCACGAGTCGCTCTGTCATTGGATGTGGGAGTTGTGATGTTAAATCGTTTCTCCGTTTGCAAAAGAATGTGGAGGTGTGGCTCATTGTCCTGGTGGGTTTCTGTAGCAACTCTTATATAGGTAGGGTTGTATGGTAGGAAGAGGGACCAGATGTGGTCTAGTACAAATTGTGCAATTAAATTACACTGAGGAAATGTTAGGAAAAGAGATTTCCCTTGAACTCTGAAAGAAATGGGAGGTCTGGCCATATTTATGGATGTTCTCACTTAGGGGTTTTGGCTTTACTGTATAGCTATTAACTGAAAAGAATGAGAATAGAGAAGAGATACTTATAAACTTCCCCAAAGGGGCATCCCTGTAATTGTTAGAGGAAAAAACATAATATAATATTACAGGTTTTCCCCTGCGTGCCGTTAGGCGCGCCACGCGTCCCGACAATCTATGTGGGTGACGTCATAAAGTAAGTAATCCGTACATGTTACAGAGAATGTTGTCGGGTAATATATCTTGCTGCCACCGACAATGTTTAAAAGTAAATAGTAAAAAGCACACTACAGTGTAAAGTGGGAATCCTTTTCCCACATTTATTTTGAATTTCAAAATTCAAAGGGGATATTGAGGTATCTGAATATTATATTCAGATATGAATAGTGGAATGATAGCTTTCACCGACAAAGTTAAAAGTAAAAAGTAAATGTATTAAGTGAAAAGTGGGAAACGTGGGTCCCACTTCAAATGCGAAATTGTATAAAATGGGAAGCTTTCCCCTTACGCATAATACTATTTATATTTAAATATAAAATTTTCACCCACTGTTATCCTCAAAGAGGCATATTTCCTATATTGTACATATATTGCTAGACGTCTTACATTATTATATTGATTTTTTCAAGTAGTATTACTGATATAGAAGGCATCCAATGTTAATATTCCTCACTATTAATCTAGGATTCTGAAGTCAAAATAAAATAAAAAGAATATATTACTTTATTAAAGCAAATATTATAGATGTGACATAAATTGATTTTATAATTTTCATACACAGATGTGACCCCTTAATAGTAGTCATTGATCACTATAAATGGAGTCTCGTAGAGATAGGTTCTCCCATAACAATGGATCATCGATTTGGAGAGATCTTCACTCATCTGCCTACTGACATCCGTTGTGAAATAAAGAAAAATTATTTTCAACATTATGTGGAGTCTTCCCGCGACTACTACTTTTTTCGGAAGGAAGAAATGCTGGGAGAAATTGTTCAAGGTGCTGCACGTGGAATGTACACGTGATCACTAAAGTGGGATGCCCATCGTCTTGGAATCTTCTTTCGTCGTCTGTTGAAGAGAGGAGACTGTGAGCGTGCGGTGCTAAAAGGGGAGCTGTCCTATAGGGCCATGGAGGACATTGCTTTCGCTGCAGATTACCACCCCCGTGATGATGGAGGGTACTATTCAGACTCAGTACATGATTGCATGGAGGTCGTACGAGATGCCATGCGTCGAGGAGTCTTCTTAGCCTATGACATAGTCATTCTTCCAGAAGAATGCATTGTTCAGTTAACCACGGAGACCATCTCTGTTAATGATGTCGTGGTTGGTCCACGACGGATATTTGAGGTCCCACAGAAAGAACTCAATGTATCAATGATCCAGTAAATAAATGCAATGAATTTAGTTTCAGTTTTATCTTAATATTTTATTTTATCACTGTCACATGATAACGTTACCCCCTCATCAATTGAAGTATTGTATCCTTCCCTCCCAACGCCAATGGGTTGGTCAGAATAAATATCAGTCACATTTAAGTTATTAAATGTTTAGAAAAAAAAGAAAAAAAATTTAACATATTAATTTATGGCTCGCAGAGTTTCATCCCCCGAAGGGTTTAACAGGGTTGATTCCCCCATTGAACAGATATTTAATAATAAATTAAATAATTAAAAAAAATAAAATAAAAATTTAACATCTTTATTTATACCTCGCAGAGTTTCATTCCCCGGAGGATTTAACAAGGTTCACATCTCTCCCCTCAATTCATATTTAATAATAAATTAAATATTTTAAAAAAAGAAAAAAAGAAAAAAATTAACATATTTATTTATGCCACATAATCGTTTACATCATACGAATAAACTAGTTGATTACTCATGGTATTATTACATGCAGTTGATTGACTTTCTTTCTAACCATTAAAGATAGTGTAGGAGGCGACTAATTAAATTGGACTACCCACCTTTTCCTCCTATGAACTTACTATTGCTGAACCTGGAAAGGCTTCACAATTCCCTACTTCACCAATTGTTGTCCCCTGATTTTATATAGATTAGTTTAATCATCTATAGCTGTCTCCAGACTCTCCACTTTCTTTGGAGTTTGGTCTGATTAAATAGTTTTCGTGGCTCAGTGTGGTCGATAGATATCTCCTGAACACTTCTTCTTTTTTTTTCCTGTTGCATTTTATGTTTATTGAATGCTAATGTTATTTCTAATAATCAATGTTGGATACTGAACTTACTTCAGGAGAACGGGTATCAGTTGCTTTTCTTTGAGCAGTTACATTTTACTTTTATTGAATGCTAATGTTATTTCTAAAAATCTGTGATGGATATTGAACATCATTTCAGGAGAATGGGTATCAGCTGCTTTTTTTGAGCGCGCGTGCAATTGTTCAGGCATATCTAACTAGAAGTTTTCTACTAAATCTCAAACAGGTAACAGAATGCTCTCTTTTATGGTATTCTTTTTCGTGTATCTTACATTAAGGTTGCTGAGTAATTGAAAATTATTAGTCTCCCATCAATGGTAGCAGCCAATGTGGATATTCTAGACGGGCTAAATGAGTGGTGGTTGAAATTGTAGTTTCAAACATAATGTATGCCCTTGTAGCTTTCATGTTGACTTTGTCTGTGGGACCTTATGCTTCATGTGGAGCAACATTGCATGCTATGTTTATCATCTGGTTCCCTAAAAGATCAGAGATTATTGATATCCCTCTCCATGGGTCCAGTTGGTCTCTGTTCCAGCCATTTGCTATATTACCTGTATTGAGGGTGTCACTTCCATGCCAAAAGAATTCTATAAGCTGAACTTTGTGTGTTTAATTAATGTTTTCAGGATGGAAAAGCTTTACCCAAAGGACCTGTTGTTATTTCGCCCGATGGTCTATTTCCCTCATTGTACCGAGAAGGTGAGCTCCTATTCCTTGGGTAATTATTTGTGGCCTCTTGTCATAACAAACTGCTTTAACCTTTAATACAAGCAGAACAGCCTTATGGTTCTTGGTATTTTTTTGTTGTTTTTTTAATGATGGTCGGGGATACCTTTTGTTTTGTTTGCTATGAATTTGCAGAGGTGTTTTGAGCTAAGATGCTCACTTAAGTCGTTTGAATGGTATTTAGTAGTTTTTTAGAACTGGCCATCCTTAACCTATGTTAACTTGAAGACGAATCGTTTCGGTATGAGTAACAAAAATGGGATCATGGCACGTCACATGCCCTAAATTGTGATACGTTAACGGTAGCCTACTAGCCTTCTATAGAATGGAACAGTAGAATGTACTTTGAAGTATAATCATCCTACAAAACATAGTATTATTTATTAAACTATTCATGTATAAACATTCTAGGATGTCTCATAACCAATTCTTCTACACGTCTTGTCAAAGCTCCACCTTCTCTAGATTTTATTTTGTTATATTTGATTTTCACTTTTATAGAAAACATTAAGAAAATAAATAACAAAAACTTGGGGGTCGTTTTGATTCCTAAATTCATTGCTTTGGAATGAAGGTGTACCTCGTTTCAAAACAAGAGCTCCAAAACATTAATTGCTAGGATGCTGACATCTTCTTGTAACACAGGGCATACCAACCTTTCGATGTGTAGATGCCCACTATCCTGATATGAATCATATAGGTTGAACTGGCAGAGACCTAGCATTTTATTTATTTATTTATTTATTTGGGGCGAGGGTGGTGTGGTTTTCATCTAATGCTAGACCCCTAGTGTATGGTGCACTATTAATTCTGGCCAAGCATTACAAGAAAAAACCTAGGTGCGTATGGAGCAGTTGTTGTCATAAATAAGAAGCTTGTTGATAACTAGATGCCTAGTTAATTGTCAATTGACTTATGAATTGATGATGCATTGGGAATGCTCTTGCCCTGATACTTGAAGGGGTTAGTTGAACTGCATAACCCCTGTAGTCTCAATGGTAATAAGCAAATGTAGAAGATCCTGAAGAGGGGAAACCAAACTATCATGAGCATTCAGTGACCAGTTTCAAGTTGCTAGCCTTTTGGCATCCCCATTGATATTACTTTGTTCGTCAAGAACTTCCATTATTGCAGTTAAGTCACTTGCTCCTCATGTTCAAAATTTTCTACTCACATATTAGCATATGCAAACTTATGCTTGCCCTTTTGAACTCTCAGGGTGGGAGACCCAAAAATTCACAAGGAGTGCAATGGGATTGTTGCACATATATCTCATAATGATAAATATGTTTGTACTTCATGTATATGTGGGATAGTGGTAGCTCGTATACAGGACTAGGGGGTTGTAGAATAGACACGTCTTGGGGAGTGTGTTGATCTTCTATGTTATTTTCCTTAACCACTTGCATATGTAGAGAAATGTATAAAGAGATTCTCCAACTCATGGGAAGCCCATCCCTCTTTATCCCTAGTTGGGACGTGGGGTCAGTTGTTTGAGCATAAAGTAAAAGGTTAGTTTCTCTCTTGGATTTTCAAGGTTAGTTTCCTTGTAGACAAATTATTATTATAGATGTCATACCAGAATGAATGTATGTAATATTAAGAAAGAATTCAAGATATTAATTTTGTCCTGTGACTTTGATGCAGGACAATCATGAAAAGGTCGTAGGCATCCACACCTGAGAACGAACCAACTCTAAGAAAATAATAATTTATTAAATCATCCAACGATCCAAAATACAAGCTTAAAAGCCCTAAAATAGATCCTTGAGATAACAAAAAAATTGAAATGGCATAAAAGATAAACTAATCCGATATAACCAATTCTATCAAAACAAATCTAGTTAAATATAACATAACATAACAAAATTGCCAAAGAGAATGATGAAACAAATCTACTAAAATCTAAATGAATAATGGCCATCTATCCACAAGGACACTAGATGGGTTGTCTTTATGACTTAGTGTCGCTGGACGTGAGTGATTGGGGTATGGACCCTGGTGTCACTTCCTCGTTTGAAGCTGACAAGTGGTCAATCAGCTTGTCAATTTAGAGAGAGAGAGAGAGAGAGAGAGAGAGAGAGAGAGAGAGAGAGAGAGAGAATATTACATATTAGCCTATGTGAGCAGCTCTGAGCTGCTTCCCTAAGATGACAGATGCAGCTTATTTAGGTATTTATGCAGCACCACAAAGATCTTCAGTTGCTCTTTCTTTCTTTCTCTAACTGCATAACAATAAGACCCCACTTTGTAGCTGTCGGGAATTGTCCTAACCTAAGGGTCTTGTCTTGCGTGAAGGTACTCCAGGTGGGTCCTAAGTTGATTTATGCTATGCCTAATTTCATGTTTACTGCCCTCTAGAGTCACTGAGCTGTTGCTTTCCTGATTTGTTGTTCAATCATTAACTCTTCAAATTAGAAATTAAAGACTTTATTCATGTATGATCTCCTCAAAGGTAGTCCATAGCTGCATGCATGTTTAATATGCCCTCTTTCTTCTTTTAAAAAGAATTTGACTTTCAAGTCCATTTCTGATTTAGTATTGTGTTTTATGACCGTATTGTGTCAGTGATAAGGAGAGCACCTCATGAGTTCAAGATTGCATGCCTAGAGGTAATTCTTATAGGCCAAATCATTCCTTTTTTTATTTTATTTATAGGCCAAATCATGCCTTTTTTTAAATTTTTTTATAGACCAAATCATGCCTTTTTTTTATAAAAAACAAAAGATCTGCTCGACTTTTTCACCTGAAAATAAATATGTTATGCAGGATATTAAAGCACTCTTTCCTCCCGATTACAATCCTTTCTATGCGGGCTTTGGGAACAGAGACACTGATGAACTCAGTTACAGGAAAATGGGAATCCCAAAGGGCAAAATCTTTATCATTAATCCCAAGGTATTATCCTCTTCTGTGGTTCCACAGTTAAACTATTTGGCTCTCTCAAGTGTTTTTTTTTTGTTGGTCCTGATTAGTTTCATGTAAACTAACAGGGTGAGGTTGCCAACAGTCATCGCAACGACGTGAAGTCATATACTTCTTTACACACCCTGATCAATGACATGTTCCCACCAACTTCAATGGTTGAGCAGGTAATTGGGAGAGCTTCTCTCAAATAGTTTTTTTTTATTTTTTATTTTTTACATGTGTCCAAATTTTTTTCTTTTCCATTTCCAATTCCTCTTGTAATGACAAAACTAAAGAGTAATAGATGTTTAACCAATGTTGAAAAAAATTTACTAAAGACGAAAATAAATGCTGTTTTCAGTCAAATTACTGCTTATTTTCGTTTTTATTTAACTTTCTTCAATTTTTGTTTTTTTTATTTTTTTACCTTTTTATTATTCATGACGAGAAAAATCTAAAAAGTATAAAAATATGGATTGAAGTTTAAAAAAAAAACCCACTAACAATGAAAAACACCATCTGAAATAAGTTTTGGCAAAAAGAGGTTGAAAGAGAAACTAACCAAACTACTATGACACGTTAGGTCATAATTTTTCATTATCGACTCTTTCTATTTTCTTTTTTGCTAACGATTCTCGTTCTAACTGCTCGATAACATCTTGGCTAATTGATGTCTATGCAGGAAGATTTCAATTCATGGAATTACTGGAGAATGCCACTGCCGGATATTGAGTGAGCATAATTACAGAAACTGTTTTGCTTACAGACAATGTACACTTACTTGGAGTAACTTGCAGGTGCATTCACATCCGGTAATGACTTCAATTCTTCCCGAAATTAATTCCCAAATTAGGCTAAGAGGCTCGTTAATTATCAGTGCCGATGTAAAATTGTAAACAATCGATCTTGTACTCGAAATGGACCATACAGAATAGGGAATAAAAGATTTCGTGGCAGTTCAAAGTCATGCTTTTTTTTTTTCTGTAGCTCCTCTCTTTTGGTTGTGATTTTTCTTTATAACGTTTGAAGCCCTAAATTCCTTAATATTATGTTAGGATCATGGATTTGTTGATGAGTGATAAGGTCTTTGAGTGCACCTGTTATGTGTTAGCTCCAAAAAGGAATAAACTGGATATCTATGGAGTGTGTATGTGTTTGTACTTGGAGTTTCGATAAGAGGGAGATTGAATTGGATATAGCTACATAATTCAAGTGAGCAATGTCGGACTAAAAATATATCTTATCTTATTTCGTATTTGGGGTGTGGATTCATACACCTTTATTCAATTTAATACACAGTTTGAAGTGACAGATGGGAATCCCAAAGGGCAAAGTCACATTTTGATCTATTTTTGTGCTTTTTTGGTTCTTTTGACGACTGAAGTTAAAAATTATAATAATTTGATTAAATAATGAATTTTATTTTACTGAAAATGAAAATATACAAAATACGGGTCTTGATGATAGCTTCTGGATCTTATCTGCCTTGTCATGAAGTTGTAAATGCCGTAACATCGCCACCCCACCCAGCAGCAGGGCCATTGGATTAGCAAGATTCTGGAGTGTAAAAAAGACAAAGCTCCAAGCGGCGAAGAGAGAACTCTCAGATAATTAGATCGAATGAAGGGACTCCAAGGAATCGAAGCTATTAGAGAGAGAGATGACTGGCTCCAATAAAATTTGAAAAATAATAGAAAATTAATTTTTAATTCAAATTTTTAGAAAATTATGATTCAAGATTTGGAGCTTTCAGGACACTTTCTTACGAAAACTCTCTTTTTCGTTTATATATATATATATATATATATATATAAAATATAGATTTGATTCATGTTAAAGTTAAATAAAAAATGAGATACGAGATGTAAATTTTTTTTTTGGTTAAGTAAGGAAAAAAAAAAAATTGAAAGTATGATACTAATAATAATATCACGAATGAAAAATTAAAATTTTATTAGTTAGAGTTCAGTGATATAAACGTGACACTAATAATAATGAGGAAACAAAATTTGTTTGGTGAGACATTCCTGTTCTATCCCCTCTTTTATTTTCCTGGAACAAACACGGTCTTAATTCACGGCAGCGGAGCAAAGATATCTAGAGCATTATGAAAAAATAAAGGGATCACGGTGAAGTTACACTTTGTAAAGATCGATTCAATTATTTTTTTTTTATAATTTTATGAAATTAATTGTTGGGTTTTGTGCCTTGAATGTTGGGATATTTTTGTCCTGACGGGTGTTCGGACGCTACGGAACAGTGTGTTAATCTAACTTTATTTTAGTACTACCTGTTTTGATACGTTAATCTTTTCGCAGTTATGCTATTAATTTTTTTAATTTTCTTTATTGTTAGCTAACATGTCGTAAGAATTGTAGCATACACTAGAAAGGCTTAAAAAAAATAACAGATAAGGTAGAAAGAAGCTCAGTTTGAGATAAAAAATAATCAGATAAAGAGAGAGTTCTTGTAAATTTTATTATTTACAGCGGATTATTTCTCATCGTCTGTTGACGTAGGTAGCTTGCTGAACCACGTATATTTTTGTGTTATTCGTATTCTTTATTTATTTTGTGTGAATTAAAGCCATTAGTGTGTTTTTTGTTGCATTCGAGATTGGTGTTAAAATCCCAATATTAGTGTAGTTCAATTATTTAGCATTTTCTTATCAAAACAGGTCACTTTTAAAAACAAGGTGTGATGGCTCCAGAATATACATAGGATCGAATTAGAGGGCAAGGGTTGCACTAGCTCAGTTGTCGATCAAAAAAATTATAGTCATTCCTTTTTATCTTTCTTGCTTGGTGCTTAAAAGAGGATTAGAAATATTTGACACATGTGAGTTGTCTACCGACTATCATTTAATACCTAAGTTAGTTTAATGAGAGCCGAAATTATTTGTGAATGCATTGAGAGAAGTAGATTTGTTTACCTTGCTTGGTTGTTCAATCTTTTTATATAGAGTTGTCTTACTACTAAATTTTGAAATAATAAAAAAAAATCTCAAAGATATCGTTGAAAATTCTTCAACCAATTGGGATGCGTATTAATTGGAGCCTTCTCAACTTAATCTCTGCATGGGTTGCTCTCTCTCTCTCTCTCCCCTCTCTCCTCTCTCCCTCCCCCGTCTTCTTAAAATTTTTTTGGGATAAAACCTTTTGAGTAGAAATTAAATCATTAATGTTCATCTATTTTATGTTTAAGTAATAATCTTTTGAGATAATAATAATTGCATCCCCTCCCTTATATCACTTATAATTAATCTTTTGGAAAAAATTGTATTCAACTTAGCAAAAGTAAAGGTGAAAATTGTTAATTTAGGCTATAAAAAATAGTACAGATCTTGACATGTCTATTATATTGGGTGAATTTTACAATTATGTAAAACTTATGTTATATAAGACAAATATATTAAATTTTGTGTCCAAATATATGTATCTAGAATGACTATTTAGACTAATAAATTTTTAAAAAAACATCTTTCAAAATCTTTGATGGGATCGATGCCAATCCTGACCGAGGGCAGACTGTCCAAGTACTCTATAAGGAGATTGTTTGGCATACACACCGACGAATACAACATAATTCTTGTCGGCAATAAAAAGTCAGCTACTGCCTTTAATGGGTCAAACGAATTTCCTAGGATATAACGAGATTCTCTACGCTGGATTCAACGCAATCAACATCTAAATCCTCTGTACAAATAAAGTAAGCTCTTCTATTACAGGTATGAAAAATTAATCCTTACTTTCTAGTCAATTTAGATTTTATAAAGACTAATAATTTAAGTATAGAAAAATAATCAGTTAACACGCGCGCACACACAACCCCGTGCTAGTTTTGGGCTTTTTGCCTTTCAAGTTGAGCCCAACTGAACCTGGAATTGAACATTTCTGTCCAATCTACTCGGTCCATCATCGAGGTATCTTCAATTCTCATCCTAATCAAATGCATCTTTCACTTCTTTCTAATAATCTTCGCTTAAACAAACGGGCTCGGGGACCGGGCAAACCAACGGAGCCCGGGATCTAGTTCCCGCGCAATCGGTCCCAAGGGCAATACAGTAAACTTCCATTCAAACCGCGAAACGAAAGGCAAAAGACTCGAACTACCTGAATCTTCACCGGCAGTCCGGGACGCGAGAACACTGACCCCTTCTCCCCCTCGCATTTTCCCAATCTCTCTCTCTCTCTCTCTCTCTCTCCGACGGCACTTCACAAATCGGATCTGAATCAAACATCACAGGACAAGAAGAAGGGAGGTGGCGGTGATGTCGTGGATTAGGTCCGCCGTGAACAAAGCCGTCGAAGTTGGCGGCGGAAGCAACCTCACTCGCACCGTCCGTTACTACGCCGACTCCGTCGTCCAACAAGCCGGCCAAGCAGTTGTCGATGGCGCCAAGATTTTGCAAGATCGCATCGTAACCTCATCTCTCCTAGACATTCAACTACCTACATTATTGTCTCGTTGTGTGTGTGTGTGTGTACATGTGTGCGTGTATATATATATTTATATTTATTTATTTATATACGTATGTATGTATTCTGTTTTGAGTTCATTGACAAGCATTGCTAACATTTCTTGCTCCTCAAGAGGGCAACAATTGATGTTTAATTATCAACATAAGTGGACTAAAATGTATGGATTTCTGAAGTAATTGTTGTGAATTCAATCTGAACCCCAAGGGTTTGGCCTGGTGGTAAGGAGGACTTGGGATATGGGATAGGTTTTTAAATGCTATCAACTTTTGAGGGCTAATTCATACGAAACTGTCTTGGTTTTAATTGGGTTCTTGCTAGCTAAAGTAGAATTGGTTCCTAGGAATTAGCGGGAAGCCAGTTTAGACACTTTGAGATAAAAAAATAAATAAATTCCAACAAGGGAGCTCTATATTGGTTGTTTATAGATGAATCACCCTCATTTGGCTCTCGGGTTAAAGTCAGGTTTAAAGCCAGCCTTTTGACTTAAAAGCTCAAAATGTCATCTTGCTTCTTTTGGCAGCTATTGGCCTTTTGCCTTTTTGCTTATTAGTTTTAGCTTTTTTGCATTTTTACTTATTAACAACAATACTTTGTATATTTTTAAAATATCATAACTTTAATTATGCACATTCATTTTTTATTAAAATTATGTTTTTATCTCGTACTTGTTGAGATCTATCAAAATCTCTAATGAATATAAAATTCTTGAAATAAATAAAATTCCTAACAACTTTCTTTCGGCTTAAAGTCATTTACCTTATAGCCGTTTGGCTTATTGTTTTTTGGCTTTAAGCCACCTACAACTTTTTCCAAACCAAAGTTGTGCTTTTTTGACTTAAACTGATTTGAAGCAAAAAGTCCGGCTTAAAACCGGATTATCAAATGGGCACAAACTGATTAAGTGTATTCATGTCCACAGATATGATGGTACTTTTGGTGGTGTGAAGCCCCCTATTTCTTTTATTGGTTATTCACTTCTTTTGTAATTGTGGTTTGGTTTCAAAATATTTGCCCTAATAAAAAAAATAAAAAATCACAGTTGTTCATACAAATCTCTCTGCACACACTAGAACTTTTAGAGCTCTTCTACACACCTTTTAGCCATTGACTTGTTTCATTCAATCTCTTTACCTAAAACACTTTAAGCCATATCTTTAATTTACATGAATGTAAAAGGCCAAAAAAAGGGAGAAAAAAATGAACCTTTTATATGTTTACTTGCAACATAGGAGAATTTGTTTTTAGTTGAAAGGCAGTGTATGATCCAGAAAAAAAAGAGACTCAACCTGAGGGGCATACTGCCTGAAAACTCATGAACAACAAATCAAAATATTTATAATTAGACATTATGAGAAGAGTTTAAACTGCAAACCTAAGACAAATAAACTGTGACATAAAACTAGAAGATGATCCTTATTCCTTAGATGAATATATTCAACTAATAGCCTTTCAACCCTGTTACATAGATTATTAATTTTGTTGGTGAAGCAGAAAATATTCTACTGCTAGATAGATGAAAAATAAGAAAAGGGCACTAAAGATCAAGATTCAGGACG
>JAOTRH010000022.1:18297416-18307470 GCA_034768845.1 Heliamphora exappendiculata
AGGGGGGAGAGAGAGGGTGCCAATAGAAATAGTGGTAGAAGTGCTACCCATATATGGAGTAATATAAACTAATATTTAAAAGTAATGGACTTCCAAAAATATTGGGAGGGGGGATCGTGGTCCCCGACAGCTCCTCATCCGTTTGTCCCTGAGTAGAAAAGAGTCTTATGAGCTAGTTAGAGAGAGAATAGAGGAAAACATTATGTCTTCTTTGATGGAAGAGCCTCTTTGTATTGAGGAGGTTGAGCCATGGGAGACATCTCACTTTGGACAAGTGCCTTGACATTATTCGTTTCATAATTCAGAGGTTTTTCACCTACACACTGCTTATGTAGCAAACGTGAGGGGCCACATCATGGGGATGACAATAGGAAGGTATGATAAGTCATTGTTAAGGTACATTGGTAAGTATAATATGTGCTCTAAGTTTAGCCTTGTTTGGGCTAAATTGCGAGAAAACTGCTTATTTTATTTTATTTTTTAATCTTTTGATTAAATTTTTTTACTTATCCTAATTGTCTCGATGAGATGAACCGAAAAAGTAAAATATTTTGATCAAAAGAAGAAAAAGTTTACTAAAGACGAAACTAAACAACATATAATTTAGATTATTAGCTTATTTTGGCATATTTTTTTTATCTTTTATGATTTTTTTAATATTTTAATTTTTTTTACTTTTCCAACTTATTTTGATGAGAGGAGTTGAAAAGTATAATAGTTTAACTAAACGATGAAAAAGTTTACTAAAGACGAAAATAAGCAAAATGAAATAAGCAATTAGCCCAAACGCGGCGAACTTGAACAATGTTTGTCCTAAAATTGTTAAGGTGGAGCCAATTGAGTGGGTAAGCCAAACAACATATGATGATTTTCCAACTCTAATCTCCAATCCACAAGTCCTCGATGGTTTCGAGTTTAGTTCTTAGGACATGCTCCCAGCGTGGGCTAGATCAGTTGTGTAAGCTGATGTTCAATTGGCTGCAAGGTCTAAATTGCGGTATTAGAAGATGTATTAGTATTGGTGATACGGCCATTTACTGGCCGATATCGGATAATATCGCCTAATACTGGTAAATATTGGTATCGAAGGCCCAAAATCCCAATATATACCGGTCGATACGATACGTAAATGTTTATCTTTAAAACCCTGATTGGTTGAATCCCTACTGAGAGACTTGCTTGGTGAAGGTGAGGAGACCCACTAACCTGATTGGGTGAGCCAGTGGAGTCTGAGTCTCACAGCTCATTGTTGGCGAGTTAGGGGCTTTGCTTCATTGAAAATTCCTTCACAAGCCAATACCTATAAGTCTATAAGTCCATGTGCGTGTACTGAAAAGGGGCCATTGCGGTTATCTAGGCAAATAAGATCTGAAAGATAAGCCAGCTAAAGAATCAGGCCCTGTGAGTGGGAACTATACTGTTACTAATACCAGAGTATACCTAAACCAACAAGCCAACTGAAATATGATCTCCAGAAAGATATTAGAAGTTAGAAAAAGAGAAACCTGAATGACCATTCGTAAAGTTTGCGTTGATCAGGCTGGGGACCGGACCCCAAGTTTAGTTAAGGTTGTGGTAAAAAAACTATTAGAATACTTGCATTATTTAGTTAATCACGTGATTTAAATTACTTGCCTTGTCTCCATTTGAACAGCTTTGGGACATGTAACAATCAGGGTCATCATTCAAAATGTGTTAGTGCCATTGTGATGGGTATGTCTGTTTATCCCACCATGAGATTAGCAATAGCATTTTGATCATCCTTAAGGAAGTTGGGTTGCATGTCCTCGTGTAACAGTCAAGCTTCATGATGTAGCTTATAACTGGCTAGGCTGTATCATGTGGACTTACTGAGATTCCAGATATGATTGTTTGGCTCTTGTAGATGGAGTAGTTGATAGTTCATTCTTCCAGGGTAACAATGAATGTCTAAGCTCTGTGTGTGTGCACGTGCATGCTCAAACTTGCTCATGAAGACATACAAACTTCAGCCTGAGGGCGCAGCAGAACTATTGACTTCTGTGTTATTTACATTTCTTGTAGTTCCTTATTTTATGTGAACCCTGAGGTTTACATTACCTTTATTAAACCACAATGGGTAAATCATCAGTTTTTCTTCTTTTGATATGTATATGTACTCATTTTGTTTGATTGTAGATCTTTCTTAATACTAGCATATTATTTACTAGATTGCTTGGTTGGTAGCATTATTTTTTTAAGAATATGCATGGCTTTGCAGGCAGCTCGGAATTTCCAAAGCTTTAAGCATGCCGTAAAAAGATTGGAAGAAGTTTCTGTTTCTTGTAGGGGGATAGAAAGAGTACAGTTACTAAGAAGGTGGTTAGTTGCACTTAAAGAAATTGAAAGAATATCTGCAGATTCTTCTGAGATTAGCGGAAAGAATGCTGAGCAGCTTCTTATGTCTGATGAATCCAAAGATTCTCCAAGAAAGCCTACATTGGTGAGTAAGTGACTAAATGTAATTCTGTTTCACATTGCCGCCCACCTTTTAATTAGTATATTACTATTAAACATTCTACATGTTGAGAAGTTATGACATACTTTGTCAGCATTAGCAATCACATGTACTATTGAATTCTGTTGCCTTTTGTCATAAGCATGAATGCCTGAGATTATACGAAAAACTTGACTTCAGCTTTAGGCCAATTTTTGTATTGATTATTGGACTTACATAATGGTGGATGTACTTATTTTACACTAAAGGTGCACATGCTCCTCACCGCAGTGTATAAACAAACCCAAAATCGCTTCTATTTTCTTTCTGTAATTTTCCGTTATTTCTTTCTGTTTTCCCACTTAGTAGAATCTTTCACTCTAATTGCTTTGGGCAGACAACAGAGACCAAATTGATGAGAAGAGTTCCTCGATACATAGTGATATGAATAAGGGAAAAATGACCAACAATGAATCAATGTGTACAAGAACAGTTTACTTTGAGATCAATAAGTGTACAAGAACAGTTTACTTTGAGTTGTTATTACTACCATATTTCTTTTCATTGTAATTTGTGACTTTGCACTTATATAACATCTATAATCATGACTTTAGTAGCTATGAATTCATTTTTACTGGTGCCCAAAGGCTATGGTGGAGGGATGACACATTGATATGGTCATGAACCACCAAAGGAATAATTTCGAGCTTTTTCAAGTTTTCTTATATTGTAAAATGTGTTGGGAAACAGGGGCCAGATTTTGAAACCAAAGAAAGAAGCCTCCAAAATGAAGAAAGCTGAGCAGGGAAAACTTGCATCGTGCTTCACCTGACTCCATTATTCCAACACCACTATTGTTGCAGCTGCACCACCAGCCTCCCACTTTCCTTAACAATATTGACATCATCATCTCAATTTTAATCATTGCTAAACTACCCAACCATTCCACTCTAGCATTTGTTACAGACAGTACACTGCCGTTGCTAGCAGTCACCAGACTCACCACCATCACCTTGCCCTCATATAACTACACCACCACATTATCAATATCATTGTGATTGAGTTTGTTTTTCCACTTTAGATACGTTGTCCCGCAATGTGCAATGAAATACAAATAGATGCATATAACTTAATTGTAGAAAGTAAATGATGACATGATGTAAAGCAGAGCAAATTATTGACTAACTAGCAACTGCCTGAACATCAATGCCGTCACTTTCTAAACAAATAAGCAATCATCTGTGCTTGCCTCCATCCTTATAAGGCTAATATGCGGTTCTTCTCTTTTCGATGATGCTCAATCTTGGAAAAGTTGAAGAGGAACGCTAAATTCTTGCATGGATAAGATTGATCATACCTTTACTTCTTGTTCATAGTTTCTACATGTTCGATTGCATTTCTGCTCTAGTCAAACTTCAAAATTGTTCTATATTTTTTTCTTCTTTTGTTCGAGTAGCTTTGTTACATCCTTATGTTTCCATTGACAGGTTTTGTACTATGACGCTGATCTTGGTGTAGAACCCATGAATTTTCTTGATGTCTTTCTTCACAGTCAAGCTCTTGAAGGGATGACACTGTCCATGGTAAGTTGAACAAATGTCAAATCGCTTTTTATAGGCGGCTCCACTTCCAAAGTTTGTCCTGGTAGCCAACTGCCATAAGTTGGTATTAATCAAAAGCCATGCCTGTTTCTACTCTGTGTCTCTCTATACCTCAACTTTGTTCAGAGATTAAGATAATTTTAAATGTGGTCGCACATAGTTTATTTACATTGCCTGATTCTATAGATTCTTGTGGCTTTGCATGCAAGGTGCAACCAAGATGACATCTCTAGGCTAGAAAATCTAAGGGCTTACTGCAAGGCCAACCTTAATACTGCAAGACTGCAACAATTCCTACTGAAACAGCTCATTGATGGCACTACTCATAAACCACATCAAACCAAACCAAACTAAACTTTTGTTCCAATCAATGTTAAGTCACTAATTGCTCTAAAAACTTAAACTGTTATGAAATGCGCCCAACAATGTATATTAAGTTATCCAACACTCTCCTTTACGTGCGGCCCTGTCTCGCACGTAAAGAGGCAAACATACTGAACTGAACAGTTGCATAAACACACAAAGTGCACAATAACAAATATAATATGAAAATACATATCACGAGACTTGAACCCAAGACCTCGTGAAACTAGAGCTCTAATACCAAAAAGAATAAAAGAATTGTATAATTTCGGCTAATATTCAAAGAGGTATAGCTATTTATTTATTATGATAAAAAAAGGATGTACAGAAAAGAAAGAAAATAATTTAAATTAAATCATAATCAATATAATCAAATCATAATTAATGAAATCCTAATTTCATAATGTGTTGATTCCAATACTCCCCCTTAACCTGGAACAAAGATGTCAATCAAGCCCAACTTGACAATTGATGACTGGAGCAAACATAGCCCAACAGACTTAGTGAACATATTCGCAGTTTGATCAGATAAAGAGACAAAAGGAGGAAATTAGAGTGCCTACTCGAACTTTTTTCCGAATAAAGTGAATGTTTACCTCTATATACTTGGTTCGTTCATGAAGAACCGAATCAGAGGCAAGTATAATGGCAGATTTGTTATCACAAAATAATCAAGATGATCCTTTTTCCTCAAAGCCAAGTTCAGTAAGAAGAGATCGAAGCCAAAGTATTTCACAAGTGCCTTGAGCCATAGCCTGATACTCGGCCTCAGCCGAAGGTTTTGAAACAACTGTCTGCTTCTTACTTTTCCATGGTATAAGGTCATGGCCGTAGAATGTGCAAAAATTAGATGTGGAACATCGATCAGTTTTAGACCCATCATAATCAACATCGGTGAAGCATGAAAGACCAGATTGGGTACCAGCTAAGAAGAATATGCTAAGACCCAGATAGGTCTTTCGATACCTCAAAATATGAAAAACTGCATCCATATGAGCCTTGTGAGGAGCATGCATAATAGGAAAATACATATCACGAAACTTGAACTCAAAGATCTCGTAGAACTAGAGTTCTGATACTATATTAAGTTACTAATTGTCCCAAAAGCTTAAGCTGTTAGGAAATGGGCCTAATAATATATATCAAGCTATTCAACAATCAATTGAGGAAAATACATGAATTCTTTTACGCCACTTTGCTCTATTAAGGGCCATATTTTCAGTTAGTTTTAATAGATTTTTATCTTTTCTTAATACGGCATTCTATGTCAATTTAGGTCTACCTTTTCTCATAGTATTTTCATTACTCATGATCTTGTCGCTTTTTCTTACTACTGCCTCTGTGCTTCAATTGATCTATGTTGTATGTGTCCAAACCGTCTTAATCTATTTTCTCTCAACTTGTCCTCAATTGGTGCGACCCCTATGATTCCACGAATTTTTTTATTCATAATTTTTCATTTTCTAGTCTTATCACACATCTACTTTAACATTCTCATTTTCGTAACACTCACCTTATTTATATGATCTTTTTTAGTAGCCCTGCATTCAGTTATATATTAAATCGCTGGAATTTTTTTTTAATCTTGTAAGTATCTGTTGATCACATAAAACTCCAGAAGCACTTCTCTACTTGAGTCGACCAACTTTGATTCTATGTGTTATATCATTTGCAACCTCTCTATTTTTATTAATAATCAAGCATAGATAACAAATATATTCACTCTTAGGTATCTCTTAATTTTGAATAATTACTTTTTCACAATTAATACTTCTATTATTGCTAGAATTATATTCCATATATTCAATTTTGTTCTTGTTTATTCGAAATTCTTTTGATTCCAAAGTTTCCCTCTACATTCCTAACTTAGCGATAACTCTACTCCTAGTTTCACCCATTAAGACAATATCATCAGCAAACTACATACACAATGGGACAGCATCCTGAATATGTCTAGCTAATTTATCCATAACTAAGGCAAAGAGATAAGTACTCGAAGCCGATCTTTGGTATAATCCTACTATTTCTCTTGTAAGTGATCTAATTGTCACGGCGGCTCTATCATATATGTCTCTTATCACATCAATATATCATTTTGTCACTTCCTTTCTTTCCAACGCCCATATTATAATATGTCTAAGCACTTTATCACAAGAATTTTCTAAGTCTATAAAAACTATATGAAGATTTTTTTTTCCTATACTTCTGTATTAATCTCCTCAGTAAATAGATTGCTTCCATAGTTAATCTAGCATGCATAAAATCAAACTGATTTTGTGATAGTATTGTTGTTGCCTTAGACGATGTTTAATCACTTTTTTTCATAATTTCATAGTATGACTTATCAATTTAATACCTCTATAGTTGTTACAATTTTGAATATCTCTTTTATTTTTATATGTAGGTACTAAAATATTCTTTCTCCACTACTCGTAAGAAAAAAAAAATTCTGGAGTTGGTGAGTGATTGAATGGAACATCTTTGTGGTGAGATTGAATTATAGACTATGAGACTGTTGACAATGTAGGGACGGACGCGTAGTCTGGGAGAATAAAGGCACTTGACTGAACTCAAGAGTCACAGAAGATGGAAAGAGGTGAGATCTAGCAACCTCGGGGCAAGACAAAGATGTCAGTAATGACCAGAAGGCAATTGTATTGATTGATCTGTTGATGTGTTGTAATAAATGAGAAGTGACCATTATATAGGCTGAACCGGGAAAGGGAGACAATTTGCATGTACCACGTGGCTTGTCTTCCTTGGTTCGACTTTTTTGAGATTTGACCTCTCTGTCTCTTGGCGACCTTGGTACTTGTATCATGGGATGGTTGTGATACGTTAACATCTCGAGGTGGTCAAAGTGCCAGGATGACAGAACAGTTAAGCCGGAATGATCAAGCCTCCTTCTGTTCTGAGGTGGTCAAGGTGGGGCCAACTTTGTGGTTCGGCCAAGCAATCTTGACGATCCTAACTCTAGCCTCTATTCCACTTATCCTTCTGGTGGTCCGGAGGTGATCTAAGTCCTGCTTCCAATCTCAGATAACGTGAATTGGAGTTTGTACCTTAAGGTGTATTGAAGCTTGTATCTTTGGCGCATTAGTAGAACTTGTACTTTACGGTGTATTGGAGCTTATACCTTTGGCGCATTAGTGGAGTGAAGTTAGTGGTACGACACCGTTCTTGAATGGGGGTGTATTGGAGCTTGTACTTTTGGCGCATTAGTGGAGTGAAGTCGGTGGTACGACACTGTTCTTAAATGGGTTATCCGCAAAGACAATATCTTCTAGGCTTTTGTTTGCTAAAGAAATGCTAAGCAAGTTGCTTATTTTACTTGAGATTTCATTTTCTCTCGAGTTATCTTGGTTTGGGAAAATAGATTAAGTTGAGTTCAGCTATGGAAGTACCTTGATGTGAAGTTATTTCTGAAGATCACTGAGTATTGATATGCTCTCTCAGTAATAGTTATCCATACACAAAATGGCATTATAATTGACCTAAAAAATCACACCTTGGAAAGGAACTTCAATTACTTTGTATGCTTTGATCTGGAAATCTGATTTGCCTGCCAATTGTATTGCTAATTTGCTACTTTCCTGTCCTGGAGAGCTGTTGCATATGATGCAGAGATCATCCTTGTCTTTCCTTTTAATTCAATATGCTATTTTCTAGTACAATATATAACGGTTTGTACTTGCTGATCCATGGAGGTTTAACACAGGTTAACTCTTTTGTCTGACTCAGATTCTTGAAGCACCAAATGAGGAGGAAGTTTCTCTACTTCTGGAGATATTTGGGTGATTCTTCTCACTTTCAGGATTTTGTACCAATGCTTTCTAAAGGCCAAATCTAATTTCTTGAAATCACAGGATGAGTCGGTGATGAGAAAATTTAAAGTTGCTCATAGGGGTTTACCCTCATACCGAACAGGCATTAATTGATTGTATTTTTTGGTGAAATTGTCCTAACATGGTTTTATTTAGGCTTTGTCTCATAGGAGGAAAGGAAGTTCATAACGAAACAACGAGCAGCATACAAAATTTGGCAAAAGCTTTCTCAAGCTACGAGGAGGAAGTACTGGTGCAGATGACATGCACATCCCTTCATTTAGAAGAATCTATGTAGTTATCAACGATTTTGCAGGTGAAGGGCTAATGAATTTATTGACCTTTGGCATTCATTTTTATTTCAGGTAAAGCGGGAAGAGCTACTTCAATGTGCTCAAGGTGCTATTGCAGGACTCAAAGTAAATGCTGACATTGCAAGGTTGTTAAGGAACATGTGTGCTGTATTTTGTCTGCATGAGTTGGGCACTAGAGTGTTGTTTCTTGACCCTTTGAAGTATTTTTCTCTTAGATCGATATGTAAGTGTGTACATGTGTGTGCCCATATTTGCTGTGATCGACATGTAAGTGTGTACATGTGCTAGTCCATATTTGCTGTGGGTGTGTGTTTGTCTCTACTGAAGGGGCAGTTCCATATGCTTCAAATATATTGATGTTGTCCTATGATTTGTAGTTTAGTTATATCCTGTACTTATTTAAATGTTGAATATTTCAAAGTTTGAGTTTCTTTTTCTTCCCTCTCTGTCATTTTACTTTTGTCTTGTTAAATGAGACATGCTATCATGCTCTATGTGTCTACATGGCCTAGTTGAAACTATTCTGTTTTCTTCACAAACAGTGAGTCGAGTTTGCACATTATTAGATTAAGTGTTGTAAATTAAGTTTTAATTTTTTTTTATTTTTATAATAAATTTAATTAAAATAGAATTGTCATTAATTTATTTAGATAGGAATGGTAAGCAATGTGTAAAAGAAAAATGACAACGCAGAATCAACAAAACAGTATACCATATTAAGTTGGTATTTTTCTATTCTAAAAGATAACACACTAGAAACTAAAAAAAAAAAATCAACTAAAAATCAAATAGAAATAAATATGTTAAAGATAGGAAGATGTTT
Source organism: Heliamphora exappendiculata (assembly GCA_034768845.1). NCBI lineage: Eukaryota > Viridiplantae > Streptophyta > Magnoliopsida > Ericales > Sarraceniaceae > Heliamphora > Heliamphora exappendiculata. The sequence goes on from JAOTRH010000022.1 coordinate 18,306,797, forward strand.
TCCTGGCCCGTCCAGTTAAAAACTCTTGCTTAAGTCAAAATATGTGCATCTAGTCTATAATGCGCCTTGATTGCCTTTTAGTATCTGAGTTGAGAAGGCATGCTTTATCCTAATTATGGACTTCATAAAGCTAACTCTTTGTAAAGTTGTGATTTTAATCTCTCTCAGGCATTAGAATGGGTTTAATGTTTCTATTTGGTATATTGGATTTTTTTGCAGCCAGGTGCGTTTACATTATTATTGTGCAAGATATAAAACTGAATTGCAATTCTTTTTATTGATTCATGATCTGCTCTCAGAATAGATTCTGAAGTCTCAGATATACAGAAAGATCTAGATGGAATGAAGCCCAAAAAGCCATCGTCAAGTCATGATAAATTATCTGAAGAAACAACTGTTGGATCGGGAGAGGTGAGATTGATTTCAATACTCATGATGGTGTCTAATAGCGCGATTACATATCTGGACCCGTTACTGGTTTGAATAGAGCCTTGAAAGGATTATAATTTTTGCTATTCTATGGAAATAAATATAGTTCATGTTCGTTGTCCTCCCATTCGATATAGAGTCCCATCTTTGATCGTTAGGTTCATTTGGATTGAGTTTTAGGATCACATTGTTTATGTGCACATATTAATATAGAACCATATTATTGTCTTTTAACTCCATTGCAT
>JAOTRH010000022.1:18310686-18322223 GCA_034768845.1 Heliamphora exappendiculata
TATTATTATTAAGTTTATAAGTTATTAACTTATTATTTTATTAAAAGTTTATAAGTTAGTTTATTATTATTATTATTATTATTATTATAAGTTTATTAGTTTACTAGTTTTATAGTTTATAGTTTATAATTTATAGTTTATTATTATTTTTATTAGTTATTACCTATTAATTATATTTATTAGTTATATTTACAATTTTAAACTTTATTTGGTTTTTAGTTTTTAAGTTTATAATTCATACTTTATAAGTTTATTATTATTAATTTATAAGTTTATACTTTATAGTTTATATTATTATAAATTAGTTAGTAGTTTAATAATTAGTTTATTATAACTTTATTATTTTTTGCAATAAGTTTGAATACTTCAAATAATTATATAATTTAAATACAATAAGCTTGAACACTTGAAATAATTAAATATAATATAAATTTTATTAATTAAAAATTAAATTTAAATAATTATATAAACATTATATTTTACACTTCATAAAATAATTTAGCTCAAATCTCGAGCGGACCAATCCACGGGCTCAGGGTAGGCCCAGGTTCAAAAAACTTACATTCGGACTTGGGCCAAGCCACACAGTGTCGTGCCTCAAGCGAGCCTTAAATTGCCCACGGCCCGGGCCATTTTTACACCCTCCTTAGCTTACATGTTACTTGCAAATATTTACAATGTAAAATAGCATACATCCAACCCACACAAAAAAAAGTCAATAAAAGAAAATTGTTGTAAACACTAATGCCAAACTGAAATTTGTAAGAATAAAAAATTTACATCCTTTTGTTTTATATTCAATGGTATTGACCAAAACACTAACCCAATAAAACTTGTCATCTAAAATAAGCTAACATAAAGCAGTTGAGAGTTATTAATTATGCAACGCCCCAACCTTATGGAGGACCAAGGGGGCCTTCCGGTGGACTTAGATGGTTCATTTCCAGTAAAGATGAGTGAGGCATATTGTTTTTGGGCATCATTGTGAAGTTTCAATAAAGGTTGTTGGGTACTATCTTGGGTGTGGATTGTCACACATGGTATTAGAGTACAAGTCCGGTATACTTGACATTTTGGCAACATAAAAGTGTCAAGATTGCTCGTGAAGTGTGTAAAAGAACAATGAGAACGCATTATTGCTAAGTGGGGGATAGCGTAATGCCCCGACCTTGTGGTGGAGCGGGCAGCCGACTGATCTGCTAGCCAAGCAGACATTTAATAAACTTAGGTGATTGATTTACTGTACAGGCGAGTGGGATATATACGAACGCGTATGAGATACATATACAGTAGTTTCCTATTATGATATTTGTGCCGTTGTGAGACAACAATAGAAATAGTTCGAACCATCTCGGTCATCACATATAAGCATGTCATAGAGCCCTTGGAAGCACTGCTGCTAAGGCAATCTATAAATTTCTTTTCTTGCTTCTGCTACTGTGAGAAGTTAACTAGATTTGTTCATGAGCTTGCATTTTCACCACACCCTATTTAAGAATCAAGAAATCTTTGCCCCAACTTGCCTTGTTAAGACTGAGATCCTGACAATAAATAATCAACAGATCACACTAATCAAAGTACACATTAAATATTGGTAGTAAAATCTTTACAGAATCTGCAGCATTGTTTGGATCAGCAAATTTTCATTTTAGTTTTGCACTCTTCCTAATATGTCATTTTAGTTTGAGCTAACATAGTGAATGGTAAAATTCCATTGGTCCTATTGCTTTAGTACTCTCCCCTTTTGTCCTACCTAATAGAGGTGGCTTAATCACTAAGGCAAGCGAGATTATTACTTAGGGCTTCGCGTAAAAAAAAAAAAAGCCCCATTTGTTATAATAAATATATTATAGATATACTATATAAAATGAAGGGAGACTTAAAAACAATAAACATAGTAAAAGTTAATTTTTTTATATTATAAATATACTAGATAAAATAAAGAGAGTTAAAAACACAATAAAATTCAAAATCATTTTAGTTTTTAAAATTACAACAAATATTGTTATTACTTGAATTATACCCTTATTTTCATATATTTGAAAACAAAAAACGTCATGATAGATATATTGATTATTATTGTTTTGATTGTGAAGGTTAAGGTAAGGAGATGATTTAAGTCAAATAACTGTTATTAATTATCACCTACTAATTTATATTGTTTTATTATAAATTCCACCAATTTATATAGTTCTATTATAAATTGTATCAGTTTTATTTATAGAGGAGCATACTAAACCTAAAAAGAGAGAGTAGAATGATTACTTTACTCTTAAACAATGACCTTAATAAATATGTTATTAACAAACTTGAGTATAAATATTTAATCAGTAATTTTTCTTTTAAAAAATATTTTTTTGTTAAAAATATACTATATGAAAATCGGGCCACACTATTTATTTTTCGGTGTAAGCCTAAAAATTACTTGAGTCACCATTGCTACCTAGCATTGTGGATGATTGTTTGTTGCAGCTGAATTGATGGGAAAATTTAACTACTAAAAAGCAAAAGATAAAAAGAAACATAATGAACCTTCTCAAAAATCAGTTCTTTTTTTTTTTTTTTTTACTTTTTAAAATTATTTTTGGTTCATAAGCCAAAAGCAAAAACTGTGATAAAAAAGTTCATCACATCTTCCAATGCAGAAAAGATTAAAGCCGTTGCTAAAAAGCAACAACAACCACACCATTTGTTGCATGAAAAATTTGCACTGTAAGTCATTTAATCACTATAGATATCAATTTGAGCATTCAAAACAACAATGTTGCATGTTCCTGCAAAAGGATATTTCTGGTAGTAGCAGCAGAGGCAGTCAGCCAGTGGAGCATGTGGGTACTGTCAGGACTGAGGAGATATATAAAACACAATTTACTTATTTATTTATTTATTTTATTATTATTATTATTATTATTATTATTTTTACAACGGGAGAAGGAAAAGGTGAAGGAAAAACTGTAAATTTTTCTATATAACTAATTTGTCATCCACTCATCTTCATACACTTCATTCAAATGGTTGTTCTCAGTAATGTTGCTATCAACAAATGAGTAACAAGAAAGTAAAGGGATCAAACAAATCTTTGTGTCCCATGTTTAACTTTTTGCAGTCTGCTTTTTTCCATAGGTCTCATGTTCAATCACTCTCAACCCTCTGTCTCATAATAGATCATTTCATACTTATTAGCCCGCTCTTAAGAATTATGAATCAGCTACTTAACCAAGGCATTTATCCTTAAAAAGTAGCAGCAAAGACACGAAAAACTGACCAAAAAGACTGTCATACCTCCACCCATAGAAATTATATTGTCTAACTTATCGCAAAACAAAATAAGAATGTATTGTCTAACTGGATCGGGAGTAGCTGTAGACAAACCTCTCTTGTTAACAACAATAACTTCTATAATCAGTTTTGGGAAGTTGAGGCAAAGATAACATAATATACGGTACCAATAGCCATAGCAACTAGAAGCAAAAGAGACTGAGTTTCATGGAAAGTATATGAAATACTATATTCATGGAGATAATTATTCCACAGGACTGAAAAATAAAAAATAAAGCAGAAGATGAAGAGAAAAAGGTGTAAGGAGGTATGAACATTACCTAAATTACAAACAATCATGGTCATGATAGCAGGCATCATGTGCTGTTAAATTGTCTGATTCATTTGGATACCTTTTGCCCTTTGGTCAAGCCACTTTCATGTCCTTAGAGTGCTGTCTCAACCTCAAGTGGAAAAGAAGGGGATGACTAAGCAAGCTAGAAAAGCATAAACAAAATCTAATGTTCAGCAAAATAGGGAGGCTATATAAAATTAATAGGCATGTCTCTTACTACCAGACACAAATGCAGAGATTGAGACAGATTATAACAATTCAAGAACCTATTAGTTACTGATAAGTTTAGAATATTCAGATGGTTGATCCTGGAAGATTGAGACAGATTACAACAGTTCAAGTACCTATTAGTTACTGATTAAGTTTAGAAGATTCAAATGGTTGATCCAGGAAGATGGTTTTCTAAATTACATGGATTTTTTCGAAAATGTCACGTCTGACATGACATATCATGGGTGTGGGTACAAGATAAATGTGCCATAGACCTACACCTTGGATAGGTACTCATCAACATGTCTAAGAAGGAAGAAAGGGACTCATTAATACTATTTACAAGAAGTTTCCAGGATTATGAAACTCTATTAACATGGAGTTAAAACTTCACATAAGGTAAAATTAGGACAGTTCGATCACGCAGGCATGCCTGTATGTACTCTGGTCTGAAAATTATGCAAATAAGTTAAAGATACATAATACACTCTAATTCAACATACACTACCATGTTGCCTGAAATACATGGCTTGAGCTAGGCCATGAGCCTTTTTATTCGTGCTTTATATTTGCAATCATGCATGACCGGCTTCACTTCACAACCTACACTTATAAATATCAATGACCAAAAGATTAGGATTTGAAAATTTCAACAGCTACAATTTAACAGTGCCATAGATGATAGACAATGTTTCCTATAATGGAACCTGGACAAAAGGGAAAAGGAGAGAGAACTATATCAGGAAGGCTGAACTCAGTTTAGTGGCTGTAAGTTTCCCTCCCTTGAATGAAACCTGAATATAATCGGGGCTTCTGGGTGACACTGCATTGCCCCTACCTTGCACGAAGCCAGGTAGAATTGGCCCAACTGGGTGCTCACTTTTAAGATGGTAGCAGGAATCTTTTGAAGAATTTTGGAAGCTTGAACTAGATGTTGTCACTCAAGAAGTGGGAGTCACAAGAAACTCAAGTCTTTATTGATGAAGACTAATCTCTTCTGAATGATAAAAGAAAAGGCATTATTGAATTCTCACTATTAACAATTGCCCAGGATAATTTCATGACAAGAAATTCAATTTGACACTGCCATTAATCAAATGTCGATGAGAAAGTTCATTTATCGTGCTTAGTTTGGACGGAACATTGTGTTAGCTGATAATGTTATGGAACCAAACAAAAAGGAAACAGAACCATAGCAGGAAGCCAGGTAATCAGAAGGGTACAAAATATAAACTAATTTACACACAAACAAAACTAATTTAAGTTCAGTTACAATCATAAATTACAAATCCGGCCAGCAAAATCAGTAAATAGAAGATTACAGAGATTACATGTCTCTGATACTTGTTTACATTTTATTTCAAGTTGCAGCTTCATTGGTGGGCAATTCTAGTTACTTCCTCTAAAGAGAAGGGATGGGATGAGATTATCTTACAATCATACTTACATAATTACGTGTGAATGCGGAAAACTGTGAAAAAGCAAAGAAATAGATTAGAAATACCAACCAAGGGGTCAAAAGGCATATATGGCATAGAAACCTCAAATAGCATAAAGTTTTTTATAGTCATTGCTCAGAATCTCCGAATCTGACATCACTGATACAGAACATGACTGAGATTTGCTACTTCTTGCTGATCTGCGGATGCTCCTCAAATTGGAAATCTCAATTCGGTGCATAATCACCCAATAACACATTGTCCCCAGCGTTGCAGCCATCATTATTGTACCTACGACTGTCACAACAACTGCCAACCATCTCTGAGACTTCCCCAGAACAACATAGGACAAGGAAAGGAAAGCCACCAACATGAGCACGCAAGCCAACCACATGAGTTTGTTAATAACAGCCATCATTTGCTTCTTAGCTTTCCTCTCTACAACTACAATTGATGTCTGAACAACCACAACAGCCAAAGATATGAAGAGTGCAAGAGAGTCAAATATAAGGAATATCATGAACGGTGGTTTGGAAGCGATATTTGCTTCTCCTAGAGAGAGTCCGGGAGGAATATTTCCAGGGTCATCGACATACTGTCCAGGAACAATAAAAATAGCAGTGAAGGTAGCAGTGGCAATGAGAACGGCAACAACTGTGGTGGAGTTGATAGCATTGTTAAGCCCTTCTGCGTGCATTCTGTTGAGCCTCTTGGCTATACCTTGCACACGACTTCGTGTTTGACGTGTGTGCTCAAGCTGGTCATGTACCCCATGTTTTATGTCACTAACGGTTTGCTTTAGTTCCTTGGCCGTATTTGTTGTAGGTGTTGGTTTCCTGGATTTGGCACTCCGCACTCCGTGCGCCTGTAGGATAATAGCAATTTCTGAATTCCCCGCTTTCTCAGCAGTGTCAAAAGCAGTTTCTCCTGATCTGTTTATGGCTTCTTTATTGATTCCCTCGTAGTTCAGTATGGCTTGAACAACCTGCAGAAAAAATAAGGATCATTACAAGGACTTCCTACATTATAAAGGATTTCTATTTCTTTAGTTATTGCCATGCAGAGTGGCCTAATAACAGACACATTTGACTGCTACTCATAATCCTCACAGAACAAAAAACTTTTACTGGACGTGCTATGGAGTTAATCATGCCATGTGCATTGAAACCCCCCCCTCCCAATTTCATGAACACTCACAAGAAACAGTTCTGTTTCGCTTCTTGAGGTATCAGCTGGTGTTTTAATCCAAGAAAAAATCCAGTTTGAGTAGCAGATGTCAAGACATGCTTTTCTAGTGGGTATTCAGTGATTGCCATCACTAGGTTAGTGCTTCTCTCAATGAGGGGTATTAGTTTAATGAGAACTAGAAAGTTGAAAAGAAAAGGAAAATCAGAAGAAAAAAAAATTACCGTCAGTATTTGAGCGACTACAAGATTCTGAAATCTACTTGACCTATAATCACCCACTTAAAGATTGAGTTCTTTCCTGCGTGTTATCTTAGTTATTGTGCTCATTCATTTGGTCCACACCTTTCAAATATCTAAAGTAAACTTGGATTGTGTCCTTCCCACATGAATTGATGGTGATTACATGGATTCATCAGTCTCCAATGGACAATCTTGAGTTATTTACCTGTGCACGACCCTTTCGGGTTGCTATGTGCAGTGGAGTGTTTCCCTTGCTGTCAACCATTTTTAACAAAGCAGCATCTAACTTAATAAGCTCATCAACCACCTCAACACTCTGCCCCTTAGCTGCCATATGAAGAGCTGTCTGCCCCTTCTTATCATTCCTGAATGCAATTCCTGGTTCTTTTCTCAAGAGGGCCTGCACCACTTCCAAATGTCCATTTCTTGCGGATGAATGCAACGCATTTTTTCCGTTGTTTTTTGCTATGGTGGCCAGGCTACTGCTCCTTTCCAACAGGAAATTGACCACTTCGATATGGCCCTGTGCTGCAGCAGTGTGCAACGCCGTGGTGTTGGATTGATCAAGTGTCACTGAAAGATCCGGAAAGGTCTCCATGAATATCTTCACTATCTCTGCAGCATGTTAAAAAATTATGAGAATATTTCAACCATAAGAATGAATAATATATCTAACATGACGTGTCATAACTTTGCAGTGGTTGATAGTAAATATGTGAAAACTTTTAAGGATGGAAATGGCTAACCACCGCCCACTAATGTGCAAAAGAGATATTGATATCTATTAAGAGTGCATAGATATATGTGAAAATGTATTGATATCTACAAAATGTGTATTAGAGTTCTAACTTTTTTGGCATTATGTGTCGATCCATCATCCACGGTATGGTGGTTAGATGGACCATTTAAGAATTACTCAATAAAAGGTCCAAACAATTTGGATGCTAGAGCTTAACAACTCTGAAACTGGAGCTAGTAAGGCATATTTGAATCAACGGGAGAATGGACAAATTCCTCAAGTGGGCTGTTGGGCGAAACCTAATCAGAAGAAGGAAATGCTTCTCTAATGACTTTTCAAATATTGCCACAACAATAATCTCTCTTTGAATTTTATCTGAGATAACATTAAATAAAAAGAGCGACCCCTTGCACAAGCCTACTGCTAGAGCCTAGAGCGGAATTTGGGGGAAAGTTCTATAGCTGTTTTCGTGACTCGAACCCAACAACAGCAGCAAGCCATATCATTGGCTACGTGAAGTCTTCTAAATGTATAAAGTACACTCCACATTTGGATAAGAATATGATAAATGTGTTCGATATTTTTGGTTGAACATTAACCTATGAAGAATATTTAGTAAATCAAGTACTATAAAATTATGCACAAACCCTCATATTATACATAAAATACTTTATGAAATCTTACAAACACTATTTAGCTTATAAAGTAAAAGAAATACAAGAAAGAATATAAAAAATTTGCCGTTTCAGTATCCGTGATATGATAATTACATAAATTGGACATTTAGACGCATACCCGCACCCGATATCCATCCTTGAGTCCATGTAACATAAGCTCTTCTTCCATTATATTGAATAGAAATTCACATAAAAAAACCTAAAATTATTTAATTTCATCAAAAGGGTATTGGGACATGTTTAAACAAGATTGAAATTAGACAACAGAAAGATACCACATATGGAAGGAGGAGGGGATATGGACATTCTTTATTGACTCACCCAAGTCTCCTTGCTTGGCAGAAATGTGGAGGGCATCAAACCCATTTTTAGCTTTAATACCAGCAGATTGAATATCACAATACTTCACCATCTCCTTCACCAAATCCACATAACCATATTCAGCAGCGACATAAAGGGCAGTCTCGCCGGACTGATTCTGCTTCGATAACCACTCCTTCACCTCTGCATCTCCACTGTTTGTGAGAATGTCCAGAGTCAATTCCAAATCCCCTGCTCTTGCTGCCGAATGCAAAGGCGTGTCCTCTCGCTTTCCCGTCAACTGCTTCGTCATCTTCTTCCGGCGGAAGCTCTGGTGCCTCGCCGGAGCCTCCATGAAAGAAGCTCAGATTCACCCAAAGATCCCCTCCTATAGCAATATCTCACCGAAATTTACTCATTACACCTCCGATTACCAACTTGTGAATCAATTGATAGGATATAGATTGGTTTGACTAAAACGCATGAGACAAAAAAGTTTTTGATTTCTGATACGGAAAACCAGATTCTGTTCACACTGATACCCAATTGCGTGCTTGCTTGCTATTCAGTTCAAACTTCAATCATTGTCGAGATGGAAAACGGGACCATACGCACAAAACTGCATGATTTCAACCCAATAATGTATAAACTAAAAGAAAAAAAATTTTCCTTTTTTCAACTTGAACTACAGAAAACCATTGAAGAAAGAGAAAAAGAGAAAGGGGAAGTGGGTTACCATCCAGAAGATCAAGAAGTTGACAACGAAACACGGGAAATCATGACGAATTTGTAGATATTCACTGGGCTTCGAAGAGCGGTGACTTCTCAATCTTTCAATCTATCTCAGAAATTAGAAAGTGAACAGTCAAGGAAGATGATGAAAGAGCGTTGATGGGAGTACAAAGAAAAATAATTTAACGAAACGATGAGCCCAAGCAAGGTGAGTGGAAAAAGAGTAGACACGGAGAGCTGATGGTCACTCACTCAGCATTGCAAGCTTGCAAGAAACGGGTTCCGGGTTGGTACCGGGTTCTCTCACATGGGACCCACTGTTTGACCCAAATCCGTCATATTGTTGAAAAAAATATTTATGTAAAAAGTAATGGGAATTTTTTGAATGGAGTAATTATTTTGCTGCCGTTCGGTAAGGTTTATATTTTTTGTTTTTTATTTTTATTTTTAATTTTTTTATAAAGTGTAAATATAAATAAGTTTGGTAATTATTTTTATTTTCAAAAAACTTAAATAATTTTTAAAATTTACAAAATTTTAAGAAACAGAAAAAATGTATTTTCACTTGTTTTATAAATAAGTTTTGATTGGATTTATCCGTAACTTTCAATTATTACTTTTAAAATATTTATTTTACCAAACATGTTTTTGTTTTTATTTTTTTTATAAAAATAAACAAAAATATATTTTTTATTTTTTATAAACAAAAAATAAAAAACAGTAAACGTTATCAAACGGGCGCTAATGTTTTTAAAGTAAATTTTGTTGTGTTCCAATTTTGCAGTAATACTACATAAATAAATAATCAATTATAGACTAATTACAAAAATTAAATCATAATTTTTTATTTTCATTGAGATTTATAATACCTATTAATTTTAATATAAATAAATAATCATGGTTAACTTTTTTATGATTTTTGCAATTAGTTATATATGTATAAATTATTTTTTTATAATTATTAGCGCATTTAATGAGGTTCATCAATATTTATTAATATTTTACTTAACACGAAAAAATGTATCATTTAATAATTTTAATGGTATTTAATAATTGATGCTTTAAAAAATGAGACTTTTATTTTTGTTTTTGTCTTTAAAAGTTCAAAAGTTATAACTTAAAAATAACAAGTACAAATATATTAAATATTTTAATAATAAAATAAAAAATTACTCTAAATGAATTATTTTTAATAATTTAATTTTATTTCTACCTTTTTTTTAAAAGTATTTTTGAAACATTTCAAACATGATCTTAAGTAATTTTTTATTTGTCAAATTCTTTGTGCATTTCAGTTCAACTTGAATAAAGAATCCTCAAAATTATAAAACAAATGAAAATTCCGTAATTTTCTTATTAGGTAGCACAAATAATTAAATATGAATTTTATTTCCATTGCCACATATGACAAGGTCTTGCATGGTGATTATTGCTTTGAATGAAAGAGCCAATATTGCATAGATTAGTTGATACACTTTTTTGAAGGGTTCACTTTCAAGAACTCCAAACTTCAAGATTTTATTTTATGTATTTTGAGTATATTTATAATAATAATTTGAATAATTCATTTTGTAAAACTTATATAATAAATTATCTATACAAAAAGTTAGGTTGATAAAATATTGATAAATAAATGAAAAATAACATTTCATTGCACAAAATAAACAATGTAAACTTAGCAACCCATTTTATATGAAAATCGTCCATTTTGTATAATAAAATGTCATTTGTTCATATATTTATTAACATCGTTTCAAATTAATTTTTTATATAATCTATTATTTGTCTTATCTAAATGACTAATTCCACATAAATAATTGTCTTTTTTAGGATCAATAGTATTATGAAAGAGAATGGGTTGTCTCACGTCCCTCTTGGGATTGAACCGGTCCAGTCGGGTCACTTTTTGGGCTAAAATGAATCTATTTTGATGATCTAAACAGTTTATTTTATTATTCACAATATATATATTGTTGCTGTAAAAAATTAAATTGCTCGAATATTGTTAACTGACTTAACAAATCATATTTATGTTAATAAAAAATAAACTGTGATGCTTATTTTTTATTTATTTTGTTAACAAAAATGTAATTTGTTAAGTCAGTTAATGATATCTGATCAGCTAGATTTTTTTATAGCAATAATATATACATTGTGAACAATAAAATAAAGGATAAATTACACTGACCTTCCCTGAAGTTTCTGACAAAAACAGAATTTTTTTCTATAGTTTTAAAAATTGCACTAACACCCCATCATATTTGATTTTAATATCAAAGAGACCCAAACTGTTAAAATTTTCGTTCAATTTAACGGAAACCACCGTCCCACCCCAAAACCGTCATCAAAATCACCGTTCTCCCAAAACCACCATCCCCAAACCACCCCCCAAATCGCCCA
>JAOTRH010000022.1:18332252-18345378 GCA_034768845.1 Heliamphora exappendiculata
AATATTGAGAGTTTAGATATTCTGATTGAAAACATGTTTAATTTAAAATAGTAAAAAGTTTTTTAAAAAAAACACAAATTTTTAGAAAACTTTTTCAAAAATTAGTTATTATAAAATAATACCTTCTGGGCAAAAGGCACGTTTTGGGTTATAACCGAAAATTATTTATATATTAAATTAATCCATTTATTCAATTTAAAATTAATCGTTAATGAGACGACCCAAAAAAAAAAGATTAAATAGTTTTTAATAAACTGTGTGAAAATCTATGCGAAGTGCGCAGTGTGCAATTATGAACACATCCGCACATGAGCGTAATCCATACTATTATCTTACACTATACTTTAACTAATCAAATCATAACAAAATATTTTCATATATAAACTCAAAAGCTAGCCATTTCACAATCAATGTGTGACAAAATCCAAACTTTTTATATAATAAAAAATGAACTTGGCTCAGCAAACCCACACTTTGATTGTATAAAAGCAAAAAGAAATGTAAAAGAAAACTCTCAATTAAAAGATAAAAATTATTATTATAAATACAAGAAGAAACTTTGATTGTATAAAAGCGAAAAGAAATGTAAAAGAAAACTCTCAATTAAAAGATAAAAATTATTATTATAAATAGAAGAAGATATTTTACAACTTAAACTTCCAATTAATATAAGTATATCAAAGTTCAAATAGAGTCATTGGTAGCCTAAGTTTTAAGCCAAGTGCTTTTAAATGTAAAATCGAACATACCATACACATAATAATATACTGTTTACAAGAATTTCAAACAATTTCTTTAGCACTATTATAACCATGTGCTAACTTCTAATTTTATGAAAGATTGAAAGAGTAAAATTCAAACTATCGTGAGAAACGACACCATTACTATGTTCATATAGGTAAAGTTTTATCATGTCTCTACTACTGGATATTTGGAACTCCTTTAAGAGTGTAATTCAACCCCCTTATACGTAATGGATAATCACTAATTATTTTCAAAATGAGGGGAGCAAGGAAGTTGGTTAATCAGTGTCACAGACAAGTTATCAACAACTTATTTTTACCCATTAAACCATTTAATTAGAGATTGTCTTGTTTTGGGTCAGGTTATCATTGTCAGTGATCTTCAGAAAGGATTTTAATCATATCTCAATTGTCATAACCTTTACGACCTCTCTAGATAATCCTTTGGTAAAAGGATCAGCCAAGCTTTTACTCGACTTCACATATATAATGGTAATTACTCCATCTTGTTTCAATTCTCTTACAAACTAATGTCTTAGACTTATGTGTCTAGACTTACTACTGTAAGTCCTACTGTATGCTCTTGACAGAGTAGCCTTACTATCACAGTAAATAGATATTGGCAGCATTGGATTACGACATAATTTAATGTCCAACAATAAATTTCTAATTCATTCGGCCTCCTTACTGGTTGCTGCAAATGCTATGAATTCAGATTCCATAATCGAGTGGGATATACAAGTTTCCTTTTTAGATATCCATGAAATGGCACCTCTTCCAAGCAGAAATACCCAACTCGAAGTAGATTTATTATCTTCGTGCCTAGTAATCCAACTAACATCAGTATATCCCTCAAGTACAACTGGAAAGATATTATAGTATATTTCGAGTCCTTTGGTTTTTTTTGAGGTAGCCAAAGACTCTTCCTATTGCTTTCCAATGTTCACCACTCGGATTACTCGTGAATCACCTCAATTTGCACACAACAAAAGCAATATCTGATTTAATACAATGCATAAGGTACATTAAGGTATCTATAGTACTAGTATATTCAAGTTGTGCAACTTCTCTACTAGAATTTGCAGATAATTTAACACTTGAGTCAAATGGTGTGTTAAATTTTTTAAAAGCAAGATGCTTAAACTTTAGAAGTATCTTTTCAGCATAATGTTTCTGACATGATGCATAACCCTCACTATGTTTTCTTACTTTTATATCCAAAATAGTATCAACTCCTTCAAGATCTTTTATCTTAAAAATTGAAGTCAGATACTTCTTGGTTTCAAGTATTCCAATTATGTTTGTACCTATGATGAGCATATCATCAACATACAAACATACAATTATACTATACTCTTTGGTAAATTTAGAATAAATGTATTTATCCGCATCATTGTATCTAAAACTATGAGTTAAAATGCATAAATCAAATTTCTAATGCTATTGTTTAGGTGTTTGTTTTAAATCATAAAATAATTTTGTTAACTTGCACACTTTTCTTTCATTTCCAAAAAGAATAAATACTTCAAGTTGATCCATATATACCTCTTTATCTATATCATCATTTAAAATGCGATTTTAACATCCATTTGATAAATATGTATGTGATAAATAAAAGCCAAAATCGTGAAAATTCTTATAGAAGTAATTATAACCACAAGTGCATATGTGTCAAAATAATCAATACCTTTATTTTGTCTAAAAATTTTGACTACCAATCTTGCTTTAAAAGTTCGTGCTAAATTGTCAATATTATACTTTTGTCTAAAGACCAATTTGCAGTGAATGAATTTTGATTCAAATGGTAAATCTACCAATCACCAAGTACCATTAAACATGAGTGAATCCATCTCATCCTTGATGGCTTCCTTCCAGAATGCAGAATCTCCAGAAGTAATGGCTTTTGTCAAGGTTTTAGGATTAGCCTCTATACTAAATGCCATAGGCATTTTGTATACTACCCTTTCCCTATCTCCTTCTACTAAGAAAATAATAAATTGAGATGATATGTGGTTTTGAACCAAGCCTTTTTCTTTTCTCACTCGTTGATTTCTTTTAAGCTCTTCATTGAAAGTCATATGTCTTTTGACATTGTTCGGTTGATCTAATTCCATATTAGGATTAGATTCAGAACTTTCAGTCTCTACACTCTTAGAATCTTTATGAACTTTTTGTTCAAAAAATTTCACATCACGAGATTCTACAATTGTGTTAGACTCTATATTGAGAAGTCTATAGGCTTTGATATGCTCGGCATGACCAATAAAAATACTTTCATTTCCCGAGGACCCAACTTAGTCCTCTTTGAGTTTGGAACCCTATAATATGCCAAACACCCCCACACTTTTAGGTATGCCAAATTAGGCTTTTGACCTTTTCATAACTTATATGGATAGAGATTAATTTTTCTAGAAATGATACAATTATATAAGAAACAAGCAGTATGTAAAACTTCACCCCATAAATTTAAATGTGCATTTGCATGCACGATTATACAATTAGCTATTTCTACCGAAGTGCAATTTTTTCTTTCGGTCAAACCATTTTGCTGTGATGTGTAAGATGCAAATTTTTGATGTATAACACAATGCAATTCACAGAAATTATCGAACTCATAGGAAAATATTCTGAACCTCTGTCATTTTTTAAGACTTTAATTTTCTTATTCAGTTAATTTTTAACTTCATTTTTGTAAATTTGAAACTTGCTGAAAATTTCATCTTTTGGTTTCATAAGATAAACAAAACTATATTTAGAAAAATCGTCTATAAATGTGACGAAGTACCTTTTTTCACCACGAGTTAAATTTCTATATAATTCACATACATCCGAGTGCTCCAGTTCTAAAATTTTAGAATTTCTTTTAACACCAAGAAATGATTTCTTTGCCATTTTAAACTTAGCACAAATTTCACATTTATCACAAAGAGAATCATGATAATTTATTAAACTATATCGACTCATATTTTTATCGATATGAAATTTAAATATGCTAATTTACTGTGTCATAAAGAAAAAGACTTAATAATATAAGTAGAAGCTGTGCCATTCTTATTAATACATAGTTTAAATATTCCATTACAACCATAACTCTTCCCAACAAACATCTCGTTCTTAGTTAAGATTAACTTATCAAATTCAAAAACAACCCAAAAGCCACTCTTACATACGAGATCAACAGAAACTAAATTATCCTGCGTATTAGGAACATGAAAAACATTCAATGGAGTTAACGTCTTTCCAGATGTGAAACTCAATACTACACTGCCCTTTTCAGCAACCTTGGCACGATCATGGTTTTCCATTTGCACTATTTGGCCATCTATCTTTTCATATGTTTTAAACAACGATCGGTTCTTACACACATGAATCGTGACCCCTGAATCAAACCACCGTCCAGAAGAGGTATCTACCATATTGATTTTAGTCACCATTAACACAAAAGATTCTTTCACTATGTTTGCATATGATTTTTGCTTCTTGAAGCGACACTCTTTAGTATGATGACCCTTCTTGCCACAGTTGTAATACTTGTAGTTTTTTTTCTTATTATTTCTCTTTCTTTTGTTGTTGGGGTAATTAACACCAGTACCATTACTAGATTCAACATTGTGAATATTTGACTTGAATGAATTTTCTCCCATCTTGTCTCTAATTGGTTGTTCTTATTCAATACGAAGATATTTCTAAATCTGTTCAAGGGAGAAGTTTTTTGCCTTATGCAAAAGCTTTTTCCTGTAATATTTTCAAGATGGCGGCAATTTTTCTACAATCGCGCTAACTTGGAAAGACTCCGGAAGTCTAATGTTTATAGCACTGATATTGTTAACAATTGTTTACAAAACATGAATCTGGTCAAATATCGATTTGCTATTAGTCATACAAAAATCAAAGTATTCAACAATCAAAAAATTTGTTTGTACCTTACTCTTGAACTTTATACTTGAGTTCCACTGCATTCCAGATTTCTGTACCAGTATTTGATTCTTTGTAGAAATTAAATAAGCGATCTGATAATGCATTCAAAATGTGGCCATGACAAAGTAATGCATCCTCAGCGCGTTTAAACCTTGCTTATTTGAAGTTGTCAATTCCAAATTCAGGAGGTTCTGCAATGGCTTCAAGGTTTGGGTCCAAAATGTAATATAACTTTAGCAAAAGTATTGCATTGATTGGGAATATTAAGGGGGTATTTAACAAAATTACTGCTAGTAATTTATAAAATATAATTTATAACAGAAGTTGTGAGTGTTTGATAAAAAAATGTAACTTTTAGCTAAAATATAATAAAAAATAATTATCAATTGTAACAGAAATTATAAGTGTTTAAAAGATCTCGTAGCTTAAAACTAAAAATAGTAGCAAAAAACTAAAATTACTAGTAGTAGTATTCTCAAACACTCCTTAAATGTGTCTAGATTTCAGCTTAGAATAATTCTCTTTGAATATTTAAAGTCTTTTTTATTTCTTTTTGTACAATGATACAGTACAAATTTTATTAGTTACAACTAGTTGATGCAAGAAAAAAAGTAGAAATTTATCAGTTGTGCAATATAGATCAGTTATGTAAAAGATAATTTTTTTCAATTCTAAAAAAGAAATTTCTCAGTTATACCTAAATCGATCTATAAACACCGAAAACATTACTAGCTATAGTTGATTATTCATTGATTTGAGAAACGTGATTTGTGCATTAAGTCTCGTGGTTTATCGACGTAGGGATTTAAAAGTAATAATTTTTAAATTAGAATTTTTTATGCAATAATACTTTTATATTTTTTATTTGTGTAAAATAATAGGTTAATAATTAGTTCAGAAATATTAAGATAAAAATAAAAATAAAAAGTTTAGAACTTCTTTTTATCAAGCTTCAATTAAGGCCCTAATTGGTAAGTAGTCTAAAAATTAGCTTTTTTATTTTTTTTATATTTTTAGAAAAAAAAACTTATTTGAATGAAGGTGGGTCGTCAATAAATTAGCTTTTAAGATACTTCTTTTTTTTTTTTTTTACGTAGTTGATTGGGTAAAAATTTTATTTTTTTATTTTTTATTTAAATTGAACAATATTATTTTTTTATATATAAGTTGGTTACTATGATCATATATAAGTGATAATAATAGCAAATAAGTTATCAAATAGAAGTAATATTATCATTTAGAATGAGATAAAAGTTTGAATAAAGTATCTTAGAAATTATTATTTTAATTTAACTTTTTAATTTTTAAAAAAAATTTTCAAACAACTTATATTGGGCTTTTCTTCTTGGCTTTAAAAATCAAAAGATCAAGTTGTCAATTACACTAAATGAAGAAGGTCTAAACCATTAAAATTATCACAGAAGACAAATGTCACAATAAGTACATGTGTCAGTTCTAAGCAACCCAATAAGTGTTAGTTCTATATTTAATATAGAACTGGACATCAAGAATTTTATAGTGGTTCAGTTTCTTTCAAATCTACGTCAACTCCTTAAGTTTCTCATTGGGTATTTCTACTATACAAAATGCTTCACGGGCGCATTCTAAATTTTTACAACTTCATGATTTCGCTTGAGTAAACTGTATGTTTACGAACACATTCAAAAACCTAGCACAGCTTCAAAAAGATCCTACGAAAACAATCATCTGTTTTTTTCTAATATCTCTTGATCTCTTATTTGATAAGATTTATTCACTTACTCAAAGAATAAAGGGTGACTCATCATTAAATACAATAAATGAAGAGTATTCATATAAACCACTCACTCTCTTTACATAATAGATTTACAAATAAATAAGAAGATAAAGAGAGATGAGAAACAAGAGCTGGAGATTTAGCAATAAATGAGGGTTTGAGAATTCTGAGTTTGATTCAAGTAATAGAACATTAATTGTAAGTCTCCAGTTAGAGTAAATGCTGAGAAGTTACTTCTTATATAAGCTTTTGTGCATTCATGACCGTTGGAGGTGGGTGAGAGCAATAAATGCCAAAAATACAACCGTTGAGGTCTGCCGCAAATTTAAAATTTTGTCACCGGTGTCGACACTACCTTTGGTGTCGATACAAAATATCTAGGGCAGGTCCTTTTAAGTGGTTGGGTCGACACAAGTCTTCTGAGGGGTCAACACAATTTCTGTAAGTTTTCTTCCCAACACAACGGTGTCGACACATTTGGATTTAATGTCGACTCGTTTGAAACTTCAGCATCCAGATGAGCCACTTTGTGTCGACTCTACTTGTCTTTGGTGTCAACACTAAATTCAGCAGGAAGACTCAATATATTTATGTCGACATATTTGGACTTTGGTGTCGACACCAAAATTTTTCAGGTGGCCTCGGGACTTTTGTGTCGACTCATTTTGAGTCTTGAGAGTTTCGGCCCTTTTGTGTTGACACAAAATTTATTTGTGTCGACACTAAATTTTGATACCTGAAAGTGACTTCATGAAACTGTTAGGGTGTCAAACCATTTATTCAATAGGTGTTGACACACTTAATATGCTTCAAGTATACTTTGTCTTAAAAGTATTCGACTTATTTTTTAATTAAGTTCAACACAAAGTATTCTCATGCAAGAATACTTAAGTATTTTAATCCTTTTGAGAGATAAGCCATTTTTTTTTTGCTAAAGGTGTCAACCTTAATTATTCAAAATGTGTTAACACTTTTATTTTAAAAATATAAAATATTATCATTTTAAATCTATTTATTCTTAAAAAATAAATTATGAAAATCATTAAAATTAAAATAAAACATCCTTGGCTAACAACATGTACCTTCTAATATGGATGAGTTTGAAACTAAAGTTTCGTTTGATAACTTGGAATTACGATTCTCTATTTTTTGATTTTAAATCAAACAAATAAAAAATCCCTCTAATTAAAAAGCGACTTGAAACAATAGTACAAAAAAAATTATAAATGAGGAGACATGTGATATTTTTTCAAACCAACTACATTAAATGAGGAGAGAGAAGATAATCTGAACTATAGAATTAGAGTTGTATAATAAATTTCGGCCTTTAAAGATAATTTATCTTTAGGACATTTCAAAAACATGAACTGTTTTATTATATAAAAATATATACTTTATTTATTTATTTATTTTTAATATTCCATTATTTGAGATTTTCATTAATTTTCATGTTTCAAGGTTGGACGAAAAAACAATTATAAAAGGAAAAGCAACTTTCAGGACCGAAAGCTCTCAGAATGGACATATTGGTTGAAACTGCAACAGTGACTCAGATGTTTATTAATCACCACTAACCATTTTATAGTCGTTTTTGTTTATTATTTTTTATTTTTTGATAAATTATAAAAAAATGCATTGGCAAAATATTTTTGAAAAAAAAAACCCACTTTTTAGAATGTACTAAATTTTTTTTCAATTCACAAAATTTTTTTTTGCTATAAAACCAAAACAACATTAAAATTGTATATTTGGTATTTGGATAAGTAGGGACGGGATCATATGAAATAGTATATGGGCCTTAATATCCAGTCTTATTCGGTTAAAATAAAATTAATATAAACTACATTGAATACATGAACTCATAAAAATATAAAACATTCCAAAAATAAATAAATATGAACTATCTTCAAAACATTGAGAGTGAATCATTCTAGAAAAATTAATTTCATGTCCACAAATCGAAAAAAAAACGTTAAAAAAATAGTTGATTTTACATCCACAAATGGACAATTTTATATTTTTAAAACAAAAAATCAAAATCAAAATAATTCAATCTAACCAGTAAAAATCAAAAAAGCCTTCGAATTGTAAACGTGAACAATACTTTGAGTACAACGAAATAGTAATAAACAAATTAAAAATGAGTTAAAATTTATGCCAAACCAAGAAAATTAGTTGATTTTCAGTTTTGAACTAAATCGTTTGCTACTTCCAAATTTTAATGAGTTTGACGAATTTTGTTGCCTGCGTTCAAAAGTATTCTCTAAATAGAAAATGTATCTGTTTAATTAAATTACAAAATATTGTACAAATCAACATTTGTGAAACTGATATCAAAAATCAAGAAAAATATAATATTTTTTATAAACAAAATGATAAGTCAAGATGATCATGTGATTAATGTACATCCCAGAATCAGGGAGATTAAATGTAAAATACATCACCAATTTCTATATAGGAATATGCATTAAATAATCAAGGCATTTAAAATGGAAATAAGGCACCGGGTGAAAAAAGGCAAGTTAGACTAAAAAATCATAAAATTTAAATAAAATGACTAAATTCAATATAAAAACATAGGTGAGACTAAAACTCTTACATACTTCTAAAATAGATCTAAAACTTAATTAATCCTAAAACAAATTTATTTTTTAGAAAGAAGAAAAAATTTCTAAAAATTTTGTATTATTTTTTTTAAAAAAAAGTTTCAAAATATTAAAAAGTTTCAAAAAGTTTCAAAATTATAAAATATTTGAAATTGTATTTTTTTTTTAAAGAGATGATATTTTTTAAAGAAAGAAAAGTGAATTGAGAGAATGTATTAAATGAGGAGAAATATTATTTTTTTTTCAAACCAACAGCATTAAGTGAGAAGAGAGAAGATAATATGAACCGTAAGATTAGAGTGGTGGTATAATAAATTTCAGGCTTTAAATATAGTTTGTCTATAAGATATTTCAAAAATATGAGCTACTTTATTATATAGATATATATATACTTTATTTATTTATTTATTTTTAATATTTCATTATTTGAGATTTTCATTTATTTCCATTGTTCAAGGTTGGATGAAAAAATAATTATGAAAGGAAAAGCAACATTCAGGAATGAAAGCTCTCAGAATGGACATATTGGTTGAAACTGCAACAGTGACTCAGATGTTTATTTAATCACCACTAACCATTTTATAGTCGTTTTCGTTTTTTATTTTTTATTTTTTTATTTTTTGGTCAATTAAAAAAAATGCATTGGCAAAATATTTTTGAAAAAAACAACCCACTATTTAGAAAGTACTAAATTTTTCTTCAATTCACAAAATGTTATTTTGCTATAAAACCAAAACAACGTTAAAAATGTATATTTGGTATTTCGATAAGGAGGCACGGGATCATATGAAATAGTATATGGGCCTTAATATTCGGTTTTACTCGATTAAAATAAAATCAATATGAACTACATTGAATACATGAACTCACAAAAATATAAAACGTTTCAAAAAAGAACAAATATGAACTACCTTCAAAACATGGAGACTGAATCATTCGAGAAAAATTGATTTCATATTCACAATTCGAAAAAAAATATTAAAAAAAATAATTAATTTCATATCCACAAATGGACAATTTTACATTTTTAAAACAAAAAAATCAAAACCAAAATAATTTAATCTAACAACAATATATATATCAGTAAAAATCTAGAGAGCTTTCAAATTGTAAACGTGAATAATACTTTGAACACAATGAAATGACAATGAACAAATTGAAAAATGAGTTGAAATCTATTTCAAACCAAAAAAATTAGTTGATTTTTAGTTTTCCTACTAAATCGTTTCATTTTCAAATTTTAATGAGTTTTGACAAATTTTAGTGCATGCGTTCAAAATTATTCTCTAAACAGGAAAATGTATCTACCTAATGAAATTGTAAGATATTGTACAAATTAACATTTGTGAAATTGATACTTAAAATCAAGAAGAATATAATGTTTTCAATAAATAAAGTGATAAGTTAATATGATCTTGTAATTAATGTGCATTTTAGAATGAGAGGGATTTAAATAAGATTATGCATCCAATAATCAAGACATTTAAAATAAAAATGAGGCACTAGTTGGTAAAGGGCGCGATGAATCAAAAAATTATAAAATTTGAATAAAAATACTAAACATAATACAAAAAAATAGGTGGGACTAAAACTTTTAAATACTTCTAAAATAGAACTAAAATTCAGTTAATTCTAAATTTTATTTTTAAACTTTCGAGTAAAAAGAATGAATTTTAAATTGGAGCAAAATAAAACGTAATTTTCTTACGAGTTGCATATATATATATATATATAAATAAAAGTTTCAAAACAGGACAAGTGTTTGGCAAAATTTTTTACTACTAATTTTAATTATAAGTTATAATTGATTCTAAGCTTTCACAACTTTTGTTGTAAATTATAACTTTTTATTTTATTTTAATTACAAATTATAATTTTTATCAAACGCTAATAACTTTTATTATAAATTATAATTTATAAAATATTAATTTAAAAAATATCAAGCACCTGGTACTACTTTTCCACGAATAGGAATTTCACGTTTATTGATTACTTTTCACACCAAATCTTCGTAACGGTTGATATTACAGTTTCTACATATATTCCTGCAAGATATGCCAATTCCATTGGCCACATAGCGTGGCCTTAACAGAAAATGCTTGGGCCACAATTTTTTTAAATAATTGAATGCATATATTAAGAGTTGGGGAAAATTATTACGTGCACTCTAAGTATAACTTAATATTATTTACGTGATATTTATAATAAATAAAAATGTATTATCTATATTAATGATTAATTATTTGATACTCTCAAAGTATTACCTCACATTGTTTATATGGTGTTTTTATTTAATCATATAGCAAAAATACCTTGCATATGAAGAATTCTTACTTAATTCACTGTGTATAACAAGAATTGAATTACTAACTTAATAACCAAAGCATAATATGTTATTTTTTTTATATTTCAGAATGTTCAGACTAATTTACACACACCTTAACTAATTTTTAAAAGACTAATTTTATCATTCACTTACCAGGGTGTCAATCAAAACTAAAACAAAATTTAAGACAATAAGAATTATTGAAAAAATAATCCTACATATAGAGAAACCGGTCACATGACCAATTACAAACTTCATGTAATTGATTTTCATATTTAATATTTTTTTGTTTTTGATTAATTTTATACTTTTTTTACTTTCTCTTACCAAAGCATAGAAAAACATGAAAAATTATAACCAAAAAATATGTAATAAACAAAAGCTCAAAATTTATACCAAATTTATAGCAAACCCCACCTATATACCTCCAAAATAATCGCCTAAAGGCGTTGGTGTAATCATCAAAGGCATCGAATTAAAATAAATAAATATTTTTTTTTTCTTAAACAACAGATCTCAACGAGATCGTGACGTTCGCGTATGCGACGAGCTGGAATAAGATGACACAGAACTCTCTGACTCTGCCGCCCCGAAAAAAAGATCGGACAAGCAATTCCCCACATCTTCAGGGGCAAATCTGACCAGTGGTGTAAAATTCCCCTGTTCTCGCAACGCAACCTCGTGCTTGTTATAGAACTTTCGGTACGCCGGCACCAGCTTCCTCGCGATCGACACTTTGATCTCGTCCCGGAGCTTGTTGTCCGGTACGACGCACACAGATTCCTTACGGATCGCTTGATCGAACGCCGTGTTAAATTTCCTGAAACTCTCCTTCGCTTCGTCCGGCAATAACGCCGTCGGATTCTCCGGCACCGATTTGATGACGTGGTCCCATCCTAGCCGCTCGTAGTTGGCCGCGAACTGTTTCACCTTGGTTTCGTGCTTCGACAGCCAATCGTTGCCGAGAAGGTACTGGAGGTTCGATGTGCGGACTTTGGTGACTACGTGTTGAAGATTGTTCGCTAAGAATAGGTAAGCGAGGGAGGCGTCTTTGTACTGCTTTGCTTTGCCGTCGAGTTTGCAAAGGAGGACGAGGATTAGCCACGCGAAATGCAGCGAGATCGCCGGCGCCGGAGATTCATCGGAGTCGGTGGTGTCGAAGTAAGATTCCGGCAATGATGATTTGGCTGGAGGTGGATAGTCGGCGAGGATGTACGCCAGAACATTGCTGTAATCGGCGAGGAGAGAGAGATAATCCAACACCCGAACCGTCAGTGGATGAATTCCTCCGCCGCCGACAAGCGATTTTGACGCGTCCTTCTGAATCGTGGATTCGAACTCGGCTAGCATTGCACGTACGGATTCGCCGAGCTTGATCAGCGACGCGACGGCTTGTGATTGGACAGTGGTGGTGGATTCGAACGAGAAGATTGATTCAATCTCCGGCCAGTTCTCTGAAATTGCAGTGTACATGTCGAGCGTTCGGAACACCTTTTCCGGCGATTTCTTGCTGCTTTTCGCCACCAATTCCGGGAATCCAAACAGAATTTGTGCTCCTTCTTTGGTGACATCCATGAAACATGACTCTCTGATGGATTCGGACGCCGCGAAGACGTGATCACAGAGAATTCGCTCTCCATTGAAAAGCGTCTTCACGGCAACTTTTACCGCATGCAACCAATTCGTGATTTTTAACTCTAACAGATCCCAATCCATCTTATGAATCTTCGAAGAGCTCATTCTCTCGACTCCTAGTCGATATATACCTTCATCGACT
>JAOTRH010000022.1:18345478-18361288 GCA_034768845.1 Heliamphora exappendiculata
ATTAGTTTTGATTATTTGTTATTTGGTTGTTTAGAAGAAGAAAAAACATGTTTTCTAATTTTGGGTAGATTTAAAATTTGAAGATATTTTAAAAAGAAAAATAAAAAATGAGACCTATTACAAAATCATTATTATTTTGGGACTAAACCGATAAAGGAATTCCCAAATTAGACCTAATCCTAAATTACCTAAAAAAAAATAAGAAGACTCAAATTATCGAAGTACCCCATCTTAATTTAAGATTAGGCCAATATGACTTATACAGTCTGGTGATTAAGGAGGGGAGAGCCTGTCCCAACAAAGTTAGCCCAATATCTCCTGGTCTGTTTCTCCATTAAACTACTACTTTTTAAGTAATTTTAATTAATTTGATATTCAACAGTATTTTTAATGAGATTTCAAAAGTATTATTTTTACTTCCAAAATCTATTTCAAGAGCACTTTTTTCATCTAAATTTATCAACTGATATTCAATATAAATCAATTTAATAAATAAAATGGAACAAATAATACTTCACCTTTTCAAAATTCTGTGTGCATTTGAGATAATTTTTTAATACATTTTTATTTTATTTTTAGTAATTTTTTTAGCATTAACTTAAATGAAAAACTTGTAAATTATTCTCGTCATAAAAAAATTATAAAGTAAAAAAGTTGATCAAAAAATTTAAAAATTTAAATAACACAAAAAACACTTAAATGCCTTTAAATGATTTTTCTCCTATGTAGTAAATTTTTTTCTATAAACTTTTTTGAACTAGATGATCACAGTTTTTATAATTTTCTCATTACATCTAAAAAAATAAATTTAGAAAATATAAAATAAGCCACTGATTAAAAAAAAGAGAGAATTTTAGTACGATGCAATCTCTTGTTTGTTTTTTTAATTAAAAATTAATACAATGCAATTTTTTCATATATTTAGCTAACTAAAAATTTGTGCAATATAGGCCTTGTTTATTTAGCGAACTAATACTCCAAAATAGTGTATTAGATAAATTATATAATATGTAAAATATTAAATAGAGGAATAATAAGAATTGTGACATCACGGAAAAATATAGAGGGTGTTTAGCGTTGCTTTTTGAGTTAATTTTTAATTTTTTACTATTAATTTTAATAATAAGTTAATTTTTTTAAAATATTCATCAATTTTTATCAAAAATTATAATTATTTTTTTTTCAATTTTAGTTATAATATAATATATTACTAAATACTCATAACTTTTATTATAAAATTATAATATATGAGTTATTAATTTTACCAATGTCAAACACCAACATAATTTTTGATATGTTTCTTATTTTATGTAATAATAAAAAATAATTATATTTCATGAATTACTAACAACTAATACAATTCAATCTCATTGTATAATTAATATAATTTTATCTTATTATTTATTTTATGTATGGAGTTAAACCACATAATCAATCCCCAATTACTGATAATGTTTTGTTCAAAAAAATCGAAATAACACATTTTTAACTGTGAAAATCAATGATCAATGATTAGCTTTATAATTTAGCATTGTGTATTTAAACTTTTTTTTGAATTTATCATACTTCATTATTAATACCATTTAAGTTCACTTTGTTCTATAATTAATATAATTTAATTCAATCATTTATTCAACTTCTTTTCAAAAATAAAATTAAAAATCAGACGGCCAAAAATCATAATAAGAGGCACAAGACAACTGTTTTTTCAAAGAACCACAGCTCTCTCTCTCTCTCTCTCTCTCTCTCTCTCTCTGCTTCACTGCATCTTCCACCAAGACATACCTACAAAATCAACAAAATTTCAGTGAACATCAAATCACGCAAAACTTCACAAAAAAGTGGAGTTTTGCCTTTCATTCTTTATCCTGTACCTCTCTCTCTCTCTCTCTCTCTCTCTCTCTCTCTCTCTCTCTCTCTCTGTACCATTGTTTTTCTTCACATTAATCTGTGTCCTTGCTGGTGTGAAACCCTACGAATTTCAGTCTTATTATATCTCAATCCAATCCAATCCAATCCAAAAAAATAAATAAATAAAGGATGAAGCAATTGCACAAACAATCAAGCGCAAACCACAGACGAGACGAAGAAATCCCATCAACCCAAATCCCCCCTTACTCACCCAAGACACTGAAACACCCTAGATCTCTCCCAAGATCCATCGCCTACCTCCTCAAAGAACAGAGACTTCTCTTCATTCTAGTGGGCATCCTCATCGGCTCCACTTTCTTCGCCCTCCAGCCTCTCCACTCACGCCTCGCCCCCTCCGAGTCCCATTCCTCGATCCCCCGATCGTTTTCCGTCGCTAATCGCGAATCTCTGTCGAACCCCTATCAGGGTTTGAAGAATTACGGCGTTGGGAAGGTGGGTGGGAGAGTGCCGGCGGGGATTGGGCGGAGGCGTTTGAGAATTGTGGTCACCGGCGGTGCTGGATTCGTGGGTAGCCATTTGGTCGATAAGTTGCTTGCGAGGGGTGATGATGTGATCGTGATCGACAATTTTTTTACGGGAAGGAAAGAGAATGTGATGCACCATTTTGGGAACCCGCGGTTTGAGCTTATTAGGCATGATGTGGTTGAGCCCATTTTGCTGGAGGTGGATCAGATCTATCACTTGGCTTGCCCCGCTTCTCCCGTTCATTACAAGTACAATCCTGTAAAGACTATTATATCCTTTCTGGTTGTTATTATTGGATCGCTTTATATATATTGTTGAGTTTATTTTTTAACTTAATAAGTTTTTGGAATAAATTGTGATTTAACATAGCTCTGGTTACAGGAGGCTTTAAATTCAAGTATCATAATGTATTTATTTTTCTGTTATGTATGTTAATGTGCACTATGTTTTGTGTGTGTGTGTGTTTGAGCACTTGTTCAATTCATTTTGTTCGTCCCTTCACGTGCGAGATTAGGTCACACGCGAAGAAGAGTGGTTGATAACTTGATATACATTGGAGGGTTTATTTCCTAATAGCTTAAGTTATTAGGACAATTGATAACTTAATAGTTACGAAGGCCGTCAACTCTGGATCATAATTTTGATTCTTTTGTTTTAAGATTTTTGTTTTACTTCCAAATTTTGTTTTAATGGGGTTTAAAATTGTTTGCAATCCTTGACTGAGATTACAAGACAAATGTGATGGGTACCCTCAACTTGCTAGGCCTCGCAAAGCGAATTGGGGCGAGGTTCTTGCTGACGAGTACCAGCGAAGTTTATGGGGATCCCCTTGAGCATCCCCAGAAAGAGACATACTGGGGACATGTAAATCCCATAGGTGAGATGCTTCGGAGCAAATCATTTTGTTTTGTTTTTGTGGATTTATGTTCTGCATTTCTATGTTAT
This sequence comes from Heliamphora exappendiculata, assembly GCA_034768845.1. Lineage (NCBI taxonomy): Eukaryota > Viridiplantae > Streptophyta > Magnoliopsida > Ericales > Sarraceniaceae > Heliamphora > Heliamphora exappendiculata. The sequence continues at coordinate 18,348,821 of JAOTRH010000022.1, forward strand.
TATTTGTTAATACTCTCAAAGCACTTATTTAATACCTAGGTGTTAGGAGCTGCTATGATGAAGGCAAACGAACTGCTGAAACCTTGACTATGGATTATCACCGAGGGGCAAGCGTTGAGGTAATATCTTTTGATACTTGCATGTACATGGAGCATGATGAAGTTGAGATAAAGATGATTTAGTATTGAATTTTATGGTTTTTTTTTTATCTCAGTATTACTACTATTACTACTACTACATTCTCAAATGTAATATGCTATTTATGCGCTTACTGAGAGAAATGGCATGCTTTTTTCATAAATCCCTCATTTACCCTTGTTAATAGAGTCGTTCGTATGCAATTTACAAGTTAATTGTTATATGTGCTAAATGAATCTCTGATCTCCCCATAGGGATAGGACGTACTTCATTTGACCCCATGTTTAAGTTTAGTCGGTTATTAAACCTAACCATCTAATGGCTAGTACAGGTTTAGAACAATTTAATCTAGTTCTTTTTCATTGCAAAAATTACTCACAAACGAATGGGTAAAACAATATCCTCATTACAAACAAATGGCGCGTCCCAGTATTAATTAAAACTCAAGGATTGCAGATTAAATAGAGATATTACTTGAGCAGCACTGATTAATGACTGCAGATTAAAGAAAAGGCATTATTGGAACGACTATGCTTCTCACTCATTCAGTCACTGAAAAAACAAAAAGAGAAAGCTGTTTATTTGAATTGAGGACTGGTGCACTCGAAGTACCTCCATCTAATCATTAAAAGAAGCATAATCTGTGGGTGTTTTGGATCGTTGAGTTACAAGGGTTGATTGGGTTGTTTCATTTGTGTGACAAAATGTCAAATCCTGCTAATAATTTGAAAAAATTGCTAGTGTGATAGTTTCATTACATATAATGTGATGACTTAGGTGTTGATCAAAGTTTTGAATATTTAATTGAAAAATTAGCGAAACTTGATCCTGGCCTTTTCTTTCCCCCTTTCTCCGTAGGTGCGCATTGCACGCATCTTCAATACGTATGGACCTCGTATGTGTTTAGATGATGGGCGTGTTGTCAGCAATTTTGTTGCACAGGTTTGATCTCCTCACCCATCTTATCAGGGCACACATGCACCCACATTCGCACGTGTGCGCTCGCCTGCGCGCAGAGAGAGAGAGAGAGAGAGAGAGAGAGAGAGAGAGAGATCTTAACTAAGATTCTTATGGTTTTGTCAAATGAGAATTCAGTAGATTTTGAACTTAAAAAATTGGGTAAAAAGTTTATCATTCACACTTACTCTTTTGGTTCTCTCTCCCAGGCCATTCGCAAGCAACCATTGACTGTATACGGAGATGGAAAACAAACACGAAGTTTCCAATATGTGTCTGACTTGGTACGCAATATTTTCTTTGCAACTTTTTCTCACTGCTGCCATATTTTGAGATGTTTGTGGATGTCTGACTTCCTTAGCTTATTGTAAAATATTATATGTTAGTGACTGATCATCTATATAATTGAGTCGCTGAAAATAATCTCCATTTTTTAAAGTTGAGTTGACAAACTTGCTTTTTTCCCCATATACTTCCATTATAACTCCATGGGCTTGTAAGGAAGAAGGTAAGTGCTACAAAAGCAGTTCCAGTTACAATGGTTGACCAATATTGATGGGGTAATATTGATGGGGTAATTTGGGGTTAGTCTTATTTTAAGATTTCTCTTATTATTAGATTCTAAAATTAGATTAACTTTATAATAGATCCTAATTTGAACTGATTTTTCAAAAACACCCTTAGTGAACCATTTTTGCGTTTCTCAGCACAAACAAGCTACTCTAAATATTGATGTTCCATTTTTACTTTGAAGCTTCAATATTGGACGAACCAGTTTCTTTTTGCGTTGAAAAATCTGGTATTTTATTTAAAGCTTCCATTTTCGATGAATATTCTAATGCCATATTCAAGTTTATTTTTCATTTTAATCTATTGTTTTGCAGTTTAATGCATTTTGAAGTTTAAATTTTTTTTTTCATCCATGATTCTAATAGCGGGTTATTAATTTCTGTAATAAATTTTTTTTTCTTTGCAAACATGTAAATTGCAGAAAATGATACATTAACTACAAAGTGATGATAATGATACAATGATACTATATGTTCACTAACCATGTATCATTTTTTACATTATCTCACTAACCATGAAACATTAAATTGCAGAAAATGAATCGTTAACTACAGCTTACATGAAATACATATGATGACACAGTAAATTACAGAAAATGATACCGTAACTATAAGTTGATGATAATGATACAACGATACCACATGTTCACTAACCAAGTATCATTTTCTTAACATAATGGAAACAATAATTTGAAAAGAAAAACATTAATTAGAAGAGATAAGTTTCCATGAAAAATGGAAACAGTAATTTGAAAAGGAAATAATGATCGGTAATTTGCAAAAAGATTTCCTAAAATTAAAAAAAACATCATTTTATCGTATAACCTTAATTAAAATTGATAAATGGTATAAGAGTCCATTTTTTATCTAAAATTTTAAAAAATGACTTTATGGAATACAATACTTTTAATAATGACTAATTCCCAAGCATCCTTCTAAAATGGGACTTATTCCCAATTTACGCAATATTGATGTTCCAGAAATCGGCAAACTGCCTGCAGTAGGACCTATCTAGGGGATTCCCACTAGAACTCATGTGTGATTGCAGTGCCTTTTTAAAATTATTTTCTTTTGTTTGTGTGCACACTCGTGTCATTATACCTATCTTTACTCTTATACGTCAATCTGAATCTAGGACTATAAGCTTTTCGTGAGGGAAAAATTAAAATAAAACAGAAGAATATAGGAGCTCTAAGTGTTCTGAGGTCATCATTTCGTTCATTAGAGGGGAAAATTTTGCATTAATTGATGTTTGATTTTCTTTTTTTATTCAATCTGGCCCATATTTGTGAAGTTCTTCTTCAAAGACTTTTTCTCTATACATTCATTTGTATTCTTATTTAATTTTGATTTCCTTTTTTGTGTTATTCAAAATTTATTCTGTTGGCCGTATAAAATGTAGAAGTGGAGCTCAAGTACGATGTTAAACAGTAAAACAAAATGAAATGTTTGGAACGAAATTGGTTATGATACCTCTCATGGTCATAGTGAATGGAAGAGGCAATCTATCACTTTGATTTCTTGTGGGTTTTCAGGAAATAAATATGAGGTCTGTTATGCAAATTTTGTAATAATATTTGAGGAAAGGGCCATTTTCTTCTATTAATTTCCAATCCTCGCCCCTTGGCAATTAAAATTATGCCCTTGTGGACAATTTACCACAATGATTTGTTCCTTTTTTTTTCCGAATTTAATAATCAATAAAACGTAACCAGAAGATGCAACAATAAATAAGTGTTGTGGTTGGCTCAAGTGGCTTGAGCCCCAACAATCCATTCTTACTCTAGGGTTCGAATCTTGGGATCCCATTCCCGCTTATCAAAAAAATAAAAAATAAAAATTAGAGTGATAAGATTGTTAGAAAAGAAAGAAAGAATATGGGAAAATGTGTGTTCTCATTGTGACGTACACATGTATTTATTAAGTAATGAGAGCATACAGTAGATACTGTAGGCATCCTCACAGGATATTATTAATACTTAATATATTAATACTAAATATACTTAACACCCTCCTCAAGTTGGAGCATAGATATCAATCATATCCAACTTGTTACAAATGTAGTGAACTCGGGGTCCGGGCAGCGTCTTAGTGAACACGTTAGCCAACTGTTCTTCAGATCGAACAAAGCCAAAATCAATAGTGCCATTCTTATACTCTTGACGGATGAAATGACAGTCAATCTCGATGTGTTTAGTCCGTTCATGAAACACCGAATTAGTAGCGATGTAAACAGCAGACTTATTGTCACACTACAACTTGGTAGGATCCATAGGTAGTTCGTCTAATTCAGTGAGAAGCTATCGAACTCACATGATTTCGGATGTTGCCAACGCCATAGACTTGTATTTCGCCTCAGCACTGGACTTCGACACCACATCTTGCTTCTTACTTTTTCACGATATCAGGTTTCCACCGACAAAGACAGAGAATCCTGATGTGAATCTCCTATCAATCGGACATCCTGCCCAGTCTGCATCAGAATAGCCCTCGGTATGGAAATGACCCCGATCACAGAACTGTAGACCCTTTCTCGGGTTAAAATAGAGGTGCTGGAGGATACGAACCACTGCATTCCAATGAGGAACACGGGAATCAGACATAAACTGACTCACAATGCTGACAGGATAGGCAATATCTGGTCTGGTCATAGTGGTCAAATAATTAAGTTTTTCCACCATTCGGCGATACCTGTCAGGGTGAGGAAACACAGCACCGTTATCGGGAAGAAGCTTCATACTCGGATCCATTTGGGACTCCACCACACCTTTGGCATTCAGCAGGCTGATATCGCGCAAAATATCAATCACATATTTCCTCTTAGAAATAAAAGTTTCATGCTTACTTCGGGCTACCTCGACCCCTACAAAATACTGCAAGTGCCCAAGATCTTTAGTATGAAATTGTGTATGCAGAAAGGCCTTCAGGCTACCAATCCCAACACGATCATTGCCAGTGATAACAATATCATCAACATATACAACAAGAAGAATAAAACCTGAATCAGTCCGACGAAAGAACACGGTATGATCTTTGCCTGACTGCCGCAGACCAAACTGTTGCACCACCGTGCTAAACCGCCCAAATCAGGCTCGATGAGATTGTTTTAAACCATATAGAAAACGACGAAGGCGACACACCAGATCAGACCCCCCTCTGAGCAACAAAACTGGGAGGTTGCTCCATATAGACTTCCTCCTTAAGATTGCCATGGAGAAAGGCATTCTTGACATCCAATTGATAAAGCGGCCAATTCCGAGTGGCAGCGAGAGAAAAAAAAAGGCGAATGGAAGTTATCTTGGAAACAAGAGAGAACGTCTCAAAATAGCTAACACCATAAGTTTTGGCATAACCTTTTGCAACAAGGCATGCTTTCAGGCTAGCCAAAGATCTATCAGGATTCACCTTTACAGTGTAAACCCATTTACAACCAACTGCCTACTTCCCGGCAGGAAGAGAAACAAGATTCCAAGTGCCATTATGATCCAGGACAGACATTTCCTCTAACATAGTAGAACGCCAACCAAGATATGAGAGAGCCTCTGAAACGCTATCAGAAACAACAGTAGTATCAACTGTAGAAATAAAAGCACGTAGAGAAGCTGACAAGCCCTTATAAGAATCAACATACCGGGGGTGATCCTGACAAAGACGATAAGGGCTACGGGCAGCAATAGATGGCTCACTTACCGGCGGGTCGACCGACGAGAGAACTAGCTCAGCAGAAAGCGAATCACGGGAGGGCGAAGCTGCAAGAGGTGACGCCGAGAGCGGCTCGGAAGGTGTGGCAGGAGTATCAGTTGTAATCCGAGAGATCCAGAAATCGACAGACAAAGGGGAAGGAGGTGACTCATGACCCAGAGGTGGAACAGGAGGAGAAGGAAAATAGTAAGGGGTCGACTCTAGAAAGGTAACATCTCGAGACACAACAAACTGGCGAAGTGCAGGGCAGTAACACCGATACCCCTTCTGGTGTTGAGGGTAGCCAAGAAACACACATTTGAGGGCACGAGCATCAAGCTTAGTAACCTGTGGCCTAGTGTCACGCACATAGCATACGCAACCAAAGATTTTAAGAGGTAAAAAGTGCCTAGGCAACAGAGGAGTTAATATAGACATCGGAGAAACACCACCAAAGACAGTAGATGGCATGCGATTAATAAGATAACATGCCGTAAGAATTGCCTTACTCAAAAAATGACGAGGGACATGCATATGACACAGAAGAGCACGGGCTATTTCCAAAACATGTCTATTTTTCCGCTCATCCACCCCATTCTGTTCGGGAGTATTAGGACAGGATGTCTGATGGGAAGTACCATGACGCATTAAAAACTCCCTCATGGCAGTAGATAGATACTCCCCCCTATTATCACTACGCAAGACCTTAACACAGGTACCAAATTGGGTTTATACAATTATACAAAATTGAGTAAACAGATAAAATCTCAGATTTATTTTTCATTAAATATAGAAATGTGGCACGAGAATAGTCATCGACAAAGCTCACAAAATAGCGAAAACCAAATAATGAAGTGACCGGATTAGGTCCCTAGATATTAGAATGGACTAATTGAAATGGAGTAGAAACTCGTTTATTGACTCAAGACTAAAAAGGCACACGGAGGTGCTTGGCAAAACGACATGACTTGCACTCAATGGCAGGCACAGACTTTAAACTAGGGTACATAATTTTAAGACTCAGCAAACCAGGGTGCCCAAGACGACAATGAATATTAAGGGCAGAAGACGATAAGGCAGAATACGCCTAAACAGGAGTAGCATCAAGCAGGTATAACCCCCCAGAGACCCGTTCTTTACTAATAATCCTTTTTGTTGTAAGATCCTGAAAAATACACGAGTCAGGAAAAAATGTCACAGAGCAGCTCGAATCAGCAGTAATCTGACTAATGGATAATAGATTAAAGGGATTAGCAGGAGCATGCAAGACGTTGTATAAAGAGAGAGCATGAGTTGGTGTCGCAACACCACAACCCTCAACAACTAAGGAGGATCCATTAGCCACCAAAACACCAGCATGACCAGGAGTCAGCTTATAATCTAATAGAATGCCTGATGATCTAGCCATGTGAGCTGAAGCGCCAGAATCAATAACCCAGGTGTGAGGGGTAGCCACACATGCAGTAGGATTACCTGCAAAGGTGGCCGCTGATACCTCAGAAGAGCTCGTACTCTGTCCAATCTGATCATACATATATTGATCATATTATGCAGCAGTCATCTCAACAACACGTCTAGTTGAGGTGGGTGCTCCCTGTGGACTGGACTAGATATAGTCCTGTTGACTGAAATCAGATGTGGCATTAGCCACCAGTGGAGGCTTCCCATGAAACTTGTAACATTCATTGCGAATATGTCCCCGAATCCCGCAATAGTGGCATGTACGGGTCTCACGACCACCATCACGACCTTCTCCACGACCAGACTTGCTACCACTACCACGACCGCGGCCTCGACCGCTGCGGCTACCATAAACGCTCACTAAAGTAGACTGATCAGAGATCTCAACAGGAGATGTACCAGAACCACCAGACTCATCCCGATGGGACGCTCGACTCGCACGTCGAAATGTCTCGAAGAGAGTGGGAATGTCTGCTCCAGCAAGGATTTGAGACCGCGCTGAATCGAACTCGGAGTACAAACTGGCTAAAAAACACACCACCCAAAGCTGCTGCTTCTGTTGCTGAAACTGAGACAACTGATTTGTGAACGGGAGAAGGCGATCAAACTCATCAGCCAAAATCTTGAATTGCATAAAATGATCCTGAAGAAGCTTTCTGGACTACTGGGAGTGACAGAAACCTTTCATGACATTATATAGGCAGGAGAGATCATTAGTGGTTGAATAGATAGATTCTAATGAGGACCAGATCTCTTGCACAGTATCAGTATTTACCACCAAAGCCTGAATAGAAGGATCCATTGAGTTGAGCAACTGACTAAATATTCGGGCATCATCCCTGGTCCAAGTCCGAAAAGTCGCTGATGTTCGTGATGGAGGATCATCAAACAGGTGGGAATCCAACTCCATGCCTTGCAAAGACTTAAAAGCACTTTTCTTCCATAACGCATAACCATTGGCGCCATTAAGTCGCCGATCAACTAACCGTGTGGATAACGAAAGCACTTCTGTGGTACGCTGCTGACCAGCTTCAACATGGGATTCGCGGGTCACGGAATCCTCTTACATTCTTGTTCAACAACAAGGGGACCAAAAAATACCACAAAAGAAAACACAAGTCTCAATCCACACGGAGGTATAACAAAGAACCACACCAGACTCTCACAGACACCATGACACTGGCGGATTGATGCAGTGAGGAAAAGAGAGAAAAGTTAAGTCAAGTGACTGAGGAAGGGCCTACAGGGTCTGTCTCAAGCCCTGGAGAGGCCGATAGTAGTCGTTGGAGGCAGAGGAAGGCCTAACAGTTGTCGGCACAGGTCCAGGAGGGCCTGACAGGGGTCGCCGGAGGCCCTAGATGGGTTGACGGCAGGCGACGTTCCCTCCCTGAGGGACTGGCGTGGTTGACAACAGGCGAAACCACCCTAGGAGGATCCGACGAAGGTCGTTGTCACCCTTGGAGGGGTTGACGAAGGAGGTCGATGGACTGGCGGGGGTCGAAACCACCCTAGGAGGGGCCAACGAAGGTCGTTGTCATCCCTAGAGGGGTTGACGAGGAAGATCGATGCGCCTGGAAGGCCGACGAGGGTCGGTGCACATTACTGGGATAATCGACGGTGGTCGGCGTGAGCTTTAGGAAAGCCAACGAGGGTCGGTGACGATAGCTGGAGGGCTGTCGGAGGACGGCGAGTGTCTGGTGGTCGACGGCTAGGATTAGGTGGCGGCTGGTTCTGGTGGAGGCTAGGGTTTATGATAAGTTAGGGTTTCATGGCTCTGATACCATGTTAGAAAAGAAAGAAAAAATATGAAAAAACGTGTGTTCTCATTGTGAGACGTACATATATATATATTTATTAAGTAATGAGAGCATACAGTAGATACTGTGGGTATCCCCACAGGATAATATTAATACTTAATTTATTGATACTAAATATACTTAACAAAGATTACTAGAAATGGAAGAAAATACTAGGGGAAGGAGAAAGCTGAAATTGACATGTGAATTGTGATGATGCAGTATGAAATAATATAAGCTTATCAAATCTAACTGAATATATCGCTCTTGAGTCTTGACACATTAGAATGGAAACAAAGGATTTATGTGGCCAATCCAAGACTTAGTTTGGTTTGTATAATAAACAACAATTTATGAGTCTTTGATTTGTGGAACTGCTGTATTGTTCAACCAAATCTATGAATAACTACCTGTCTTATTCTAGGCCTTTGTTCTAGGTCTTGGATGATAACCTCTTAAATTGATAGACAAAATCAAATATGAATTTTGGCTACAAGGCTGGAATAACACTGAAAAGCACAAATGTGCTCTCATTTATGTAATGGGCCTGAAGGTTCATTAACATGCTTGTAAACAGGAATCCCCTTTTTTGATATACTATGAAGTTTGCAGCATGACATAAATACTGCAAATATCTAATGGAGCACATTTTTCCACTTAGCAAGCCCCATTTTCTAGTAAAACATATAGATGGATGTGAATATCTAATGGAGCCTCTTTTTTTTTTTTTTTCCTTTTTGGCTTGACTACTCTGCTTGCTTAACACAAGTGTGATTTAACCTTCATCTGCCTATGCTGATTCAGTTTGTCGATGGTCCTGCATTACAACTACTGCCATGCGGAGGGAGGGGATTCTGAATGACATTTGGCTTGTTTTCCCATTGTCATTTTTAAGCCCATTTTGCCCTATCAACATGGATTCAACTAAATTTATCAAAGTTAAAGGAGGGGAAACAGTGTTTACCTTTATCTTGTCTGTCATTTGATGGACATAAGAGTGTTGTACACAGATTGCTATAGACACATTTCCAGATTTACAAAATCTAGCATCTTGACCTGAACAACAAGCCATTTTTATATTGCTCACGAAAAGATTGTTATTTAGGCCCCAATCATCAATGCTGATTTGGTCCATAAATTGTAAGCAAGATGCGAGACAAATTTTCAATGAAGAAGGTGATTCTCCTTGCTGCCCTGATTGGAGTCCTATCTTGCAGACATACCAAAAAAGGACATCAATGCTGCACTCACCCTTCCCTCGCGCGGAGCCCCCCCCCCCGGTCCCCCTCTCGGCGTACCATTAACGGCAACCAGCCTCTCAACACTGGCCTCGCTCTCTGCCAGCACCCAACCCCCCTTACCTTATCTTTTACAAAACTTTACCATTCCTTTCTCGACATATAACAAAACAACATAGTAAAAGCAAAAACAATCTGCAGAACACCAAAATACCTCTTCAAGATGTCTTGCATCTGCGTTGCAAAACAATCACCCTCTCCTTAGGCTTTGTCTCCAACAAGGATTGAGTAGTCCTCTCCAAAGTTTTAAATTCAACTCTCTCAAAACTCCAAGTGTGGAACACCAAATATTTCAGAGGAAGGCCAAGGTAGAAGAATATGTGTATATATATGCACACACACATATATATACATTTTCAAAAAAAAATAAAAAAAAATTCCAACGGACCCCAACTCATGTAGCTCTCCCCTCCCATTCACACACAAAAAAAAGAAGAAATACCCCTATGCATGCAGCTCTCTCTGCCACGCCAGACCTCCCTTGTTCACTAAAAATGAAAAAAAACAGTCCAATGGACCCCTACTCATGTAGCTCTCCCCTCCCATTTTCACAAAAAAAAAGAAATAAGTAAATAACCCCTACCCATGCAGAGCCATCTGCCACAACAGTCCTCCCTTTTTCAAAAAAAAAGGAGGTGCCGTGTCACCTCCCTTGGGGTGTCGTGTTACTTACCCTCCTACAAATCATTACATCCTTCCTCTCTTATGAATCTTTCTCCAATGAGTTTCACCAAAACGGAGATGTGAAAAAAAAGAAAGAGCGAGAGTGAGAGAGAGTACGAAGGCCACACTCTTTCCTCTCCATAGTTTGATGGGACAAGACAAAGAAAGTCACGCCAATATGTCAATCCTCGTATTCTACGAAAGGAGTCTCTTTATACAAAAAAGGGAAATACCATTCTACACGCCAAGTGATTAGAAAAAGAGATAGCACTCTCGGACCTGCCAATCAATTAGAGGGAGAGGGATTTTTTTTTTCGTGGCGAGTTTGGCCTAAGCGGCAACTCGCCCAGGCGAGCCTAAAAGTGTGAAGATTGCTTCACCTCTCAATACCACCACTCGGCCAAATGCATTTGTCTCCCTTCACACCTCGTCTATATGTAAGAGGACTCCCGCCTTACAGTGTCCTTGGCCCACTTGCCACAAACGCCCTCATAACACCTAGGCACCTAATCATGCGCAACTCATGCTTATCGGTGTCAGAGTCAATGAATCATGACTTGCCAGCACTCCTCGTTTTCTCCAAGAAAGCCCAAGCACTTGTCATATTTCCGCTCAAGCGCCTATTTAACTTGGAGGACTTCATCTCCATTGAATACACAAGTATATTACCAACTCCAAACCTCCGGAGATAACTTTTAGTAAGAAGTTCATCACATTCATAGTTCATCATGCAGAGAAGGAATAACAACAATAGACGGACAAGGAGAAAACAAACACTCACGACCTCCCAACAAATGCAACCTCCTCATTCCATGATCCAATATCAAGTTGTTACGTGGTTGCTAGTACAACCATTTGTGTGCTACTTCTTCTGCCTAGACTATCACTGTCTGGTGAACAACCCTGGAGAATTTTTTCTCTAGAGCGACGCCTACCACACCGAGAACGTGGTGGCAAAACTCAACCTCTATTAACTGCGCATCACCATCACCCAGAGGAGAAGACAAGATGGTCAATCATCAGACCATCTGGCGTCCCTATGTCCTACCTTGATGGACCCTTCCACCCACCACCTCAGACCACGATGGGTGGCAGAGGGAGAAGAGCTTATAAAGGAGTCTTCCTTTTGCCTGCCTTTGTTCACCTCGCTGATGAAAGTTATTCGTTGGAGCACCCTAGGAATTTCCAGTTCTCACTTTTTTGGAAGTTTTAACTACCTTACCATGCAGTTCCGCCCCCAACTAGTTATTTTCGCGAAAACGAGAATAACATAGAAGAGGAAACCTTTGGAAGACAAATGGGATGCACCGTCATCTGCACAGTAAAACCTTTAGGCCTCACATGAGGATTTTGGCTCATGTGGAATGACTCCGAAATCGAATGCAATATTCTCCATACCAACCGTGAAATGATCCAAGCATTCGTTCGTGTTCCTTTCGAACTGCCAAAAGAATAAACTGGGCAGGCCCATTTGGCCACGCCACCTTTAATGTCAACTTGGTTCTAAGTTGGGAGCAGGGTAGGCACCTCTCTTTTTGGGAACAAAAGAAAGCACGTAGTTTGGAGATTAGAGCTCTAGGATTTGTCAATAGAATGGTTTCCAACCAACTTCATCTGACCGGTCAAAGAGAGAAAGTGGCGCCTTGACCAAGACACAGAGCTCCCATAGGCTTTGGAGGTGGCATCCAGCCGATCAACTGCTACACGCCTGATATGCCGTATGATACAGCCCAACATATCATACGGATGGCCGGAGCCAAAAGATCACATTTGCAAAACCAATGGCGGATGGGGCACCGTCGGCCTTAGTAATTCTTGTATGGAAGCTATCATCTTCAACCTTGCTATCTCTGTACAAGACGTAATTTCTCCATACTTCCGCTCTCCACTACCACCCCCACCCCC
>JAOTRH010000022.1:18368486-18388392 GCA_034768845.1 Heliamphora exappendiculata
AATGTGGAAGATGGATAGACACTTCTATACAGCAGCGGCAATGCAAGCAGTACATTAAAAGCAATGTTGACAAACTATCCATGGCTTCAACCTTTTCATTTTCCCTTTTTTTTCAAAAACTTTTTGCTCGACAAGAATCGCATGCGCTCATAAAAGCATAGGTGAGATCCAGTTACAAGGGAAAGCCACACCTTCTCATATCTCTCGTGAAGAAAGGATGCCTAAGAGCTTCCCTTGCTTTGAGGCGCTCTCCCGGATCAAATCGCAGAAGCCCTTGCAAGAGATCGATCAGATCACCAGCAGAGTGATCCACATGCTGCATTATCAGGTTCTGCAGTATATATACATAAGAAAGTATTGAGTTAATACATAAAGAAGATGGGGTAAAATAATAAAGCAGCACAAGAAGTTGGTCTCCAAATATATATTCACATGATAAAGTAGGCAACGTTTGTTGATTGGAAAAAAATAAGACCTAGAAAATTAGCGAGTCAAAATCCCATAATATAATTTGTTACACCCTGTTACGCCTGTTAGACCACTGTTAAGCTCGTTACATAGAAGTGTAACCGGTTTAACGAGTAACAGAGGCCACGGAAACCGTTATGTAACGGTGTAATGTAATGGTAATGGTCGTTTTTTAAAACTACTATATAAACAAAAAAATATTTAACAATTATTTTTGTTTACAAAAATATGAAAAACAACTTCAAAATTATTAAATTCTAAGAAACAAAAAGAAGGGACTTTTCCTTGTTTTGAAAACAAATTCTCATTTCTTGCTCTCCCCTCTACCACTATTGGCCACCATCTCCGGCCACCCACACATCCAGCCACTGTCAGCTCTATATGGCCCACCTAATTGATAGGACACTTTGCCAAATGTTAATTTGATGAGGTAAAATACTTGAGCTACACCCTCTCTCACAGCCTAAGCTTTAGAGGCAATTGATTGTCAAACAATTGGTACCCATCATGTTTATAAACATTCAATACGTTCCGCGTATGTTTGTGCATCCTGTTTATAACATTTTTGTACCTCACCACGTGCACAAGGGATCACAGTTTAAGACACATTGAAGAGAAGTCTGGCCACACAAGGCCGCATTTTAATCCCCAAGAAAGATGCATGAATCGCACCCTTTACACCAGTATAAACTTTAAAGGCAGTTGATTGCCTAACATGAGAGAGAGAGAGAGAGAGAAAGAGAGGATCTTATGGAATAAATTGTAGAGCACAAAAGTGGAAGGACAACTAGTAAGAATACAAAAGTTTGAGAGCCTAACAGTTTAGAAAGCTGCCATACATTTCCTAAACTGAAATGATGAGAATAGCATACAGCATGTGTTCGATGGATCGATCAACAAACATGATCATTTCCAGAAATTTATCACAGCAATAGCCTTTTCCAAGACCAATAAAAAGAGTTGACTCGGCCCTTTCCCAGAACCTATAAAAGAATTACTCCAGAAACAAAAACATATGCAGAAATCTCTCACAATGGTAGCCCTTTCCCAGAACCAATAAAGAGTTGACTCCATAACTATTTTCATCATGAGAGAGAAAGAGAGAGAGAGAGAGAGAGAGAGAGAGAGGGGGGGGGGGGGAGACGAGCAATATGCCTTTCCCAGAACCTATAAAGAGTTGCTCCATAACTTCATTTTCATCAAGCGAGATTTAGCCATCCCATTTCAGGATGTTAAAAGAATGCATGTTAGAGATTGATAAACTGATACCAACTGGCCAAGAGTTCATTATAAGTTTATAACTAGTAAGTTCATTCCCAATCATGAGTTAAAGTTTTTCTAGACTACAAATAACAAACTAATTCCATGTCTCAGTGATAAAATTCAAGCACTGGATGTAATACAGATCACTTGACTCATCCTCAAACAATTTCACCATCCAAGCATTACTAGTCACTAGTTCCAATGGATTTCGAAAATGGCTAGTTCATATAGGTAATTGAAGGAGGACCACTCCTCTGTCGGAGTCCACACTAAGATATTTTCCGTTCTGTGCCACGGGGCACACACGGTTTTGTTCTTCCACTTAGCAGAATGCCTCTTTGTGGGTTGAGAGTAGAGCTCACCTTATAAGGTGAGTCGAGACACCCTAACTGGACAATGTAGAATTAATATCCCTTACACTACCTCCCCAGCATGTGGAGCCACGCAATGGAGTTAAGGTTTTCATAGACAGCGCCAAATGTACGGGAGTGATTCTACAAGTGTTAAGAACGCAAAGAACTAATCCTCTGTGATGATCTCCTTGGCTAAGTAGTGCCTGCAAAAGCACAAAAGGGTGAGACTATTCGGTAGACGCTTGCCAAAAAACCCTTCTGATGCTTAAGTTAGTGTTTGATAAGTTCAAAATAATGAGAAACTCTTAAGGGAGAGTTTTCTAAGTATTTGTGGTAGAGAATATGAATCCCACATCGCCCAATTATGGTGTCTCGACTCACCTTATAATATAAGGTGAGCTCCACCCTCAACCCACTAAGAAGTTTTTTCCCAATTGAAAGAACCAAACCGTACATGTCCCGTGGCACAGAGCAGACTATTTTTATGTGGGCTCCGACAAAAAATGGCCCCCCTTCAGCAACCATCCATGTTAGGGAAACTCCGTAATAGAGCAACATGCTACCATCCCATGTTGCAATTTTTTATTTATTTATTAAAACAAATATAAGTCCTTGTTATGAAATATGAAAGTGTTGAAATTATTAGGCAACTAAAAAAAAGGTAGAAGATCAAATCTTCGAGAAGAAAAGACAAACATGTAATACCCACGCTATATGATAAGTAAAAAAAAAAAAATTGTAATAGTATACATGCTATATCATTCGTAGCACTAGTAGCAGCTTTTCTTTTTCAAGTATATCACGATAATGAATTTACAAAATATTGTGGGTGTGGTAATTCAGCTCTGGTCTAACCTTACTCTATAATCGAACAAGAATTCACTCCAATTCAACCCAGCTGCACTTGCTCAAGAGCAATTGGCTCCACATAATCTTTTCCGCTCGCTCAAGAGGTGCTCCACTTGCTTAGGAGGAATTGGCCCCACATAAGCCCCTTTGATCGATCAAAAGCATTCAACTTTGCTCAGGAAGGATTGGCTTCACATAACCCCCTCCACCCACTCAAGCACTCCACTTGCTCAGGAGGATTGGCTCCACACAACTCTCTCCGTCTGTTCAAGATGGTAGGCTCCGAGCCAACCACATTCCTTTTTCTCATACTTAGCCAAGTACAAGACTCAATGCCAAGACCTAGGTTGGAACTAGGACATAAGAGACCTTACTTGGGACCTCTAGATGATTGTGGATTGGAGGCTAGAGCTAAGGCTTGCCCCAGAGTGGCTCCACTCTGACCAATCTTAGAGATCGACATGCATGGTACCAAGAAATGAAATGTCCACTAACGATTCTAGGTAAAGCTATGCTCTGAAGCCCCAAAATGGGTGGCATATGCTCTAAACAATGATAATGGGCAGGGCAAGCAACCTCTCACCATGTCGGGTATCAAAAGCCTCTGCTGACTAATAACTTGGATGGTACATTCAGGATGTCACTCCAAAAAAAGGGCTAACGACCTCCGAACTCTCTTGTCTCCTATATAAGGGAGCCCATGCTACTCTTTCAAAAGTTACTGTTCATTTGTCATTTTTCTTCGACATAGAATTTTTCTTCACTGCCTCCCCCTTCTCTTCTAAAGTTGCTTCCCGATTTCTCCTTCCCTTCCTCCGGTCCTGAGTCATCAAGTGCCTCCATCTTCCACATTTCGGTCGCTCCTATCTAATCTAGACCAAACATGTACACCTATCATCAGAAGAACAAAATGGCAAACCAAAAGCAAGGTAAAGCTCAGCCATCTCATTTTTATCAGTCCAACAATTGAGAGTAATTTGGTAGGAATTTTGCACATGCGGAGAAAGCAATCAACACAAGATTCACCTCTTCCAAAACTTTCCCCCGTGAAACCATAGGAAATGATTTATGGAAATACCTAGTGCAATATAATTCCAATAATAATTAAAAATAAACATAATATACCAATTACCTGCAAACGGGGTAATTTCCAAACTGCCCTCATACTTTCTCTCGAAGCCGCACCCTCTGGCCAATCTAGTCGTGCACCCCTCCTGAAATATTTCTCAGCACGCCGGCTGGAAAAACTACAAATAAGAGCTTTATCGGTTTGATGAAGAAGAAAAAGTACAAAATGAACAAATAAAAAAAATCATCTTACTCTGCTCTAATAATCATATGTTGTGGGAGTGGCCCTAATACTTTCTCCATCATGGCCAGATGTTCCAAGTTCTCATGTGTTTGGAAAAGGGCTTCGCCCTGTTCGTGAAAAAAGTAGAAGACCAAGAAAACCACAAATAGAGACTTCATTAAACAATTGAAGGACATATTCAATTCTGAGTGCACATAGCAAAATATACTTGCCCAGATCAAACACAAGGATTGAATATTCAAGGACCTTCATCAAACACAATGAAAGGATCATCACATTTAACACAATGAAAGCATAATTTTTCAAGGACGATTGTCATATAAGCAATTTCATCCCATTGGAAAATTGGATTACCACTTAATCTTCAAAAGGTGGCTTTAACGATATGATCAACGAATGAAAGAAAAACTAAAACTGGAATGGCTACTAATGCTGTATAAAATAGATGAAGCATAATCTTACCGAGCAAAGTTCAACAAGTATGCAACCCACACTCCACAAGTCACAAGGATAGTTCCATCCAAGGCCTAGAGGAAATAAAACAATAAATAATGTTAAGAAAACATGAAATGCCAAACATTAAAACAATGGCTTCAAAATCTGATAATGGTAGCACTTACCGAGAATAACTTCTGGTGCACGATAATGACGTGTTGACACCACATAGCTGTGGTCTTGATGTTCAAACGTAGTACTCCCAAAATCAATTAGCTTAATGGCACTTGATTTTGGCAGATTCTTGAAATAGGAACCATCTTTAGTGGATCGGATAATAAACTTGAACAAAAGTAAAATAGAACAAAATATTAGTGAACAAACTTAATATTGGAACCTCAAACTCATAAGCACCAACCTAGCAACAGTTTTATACAGTCTAACATATCAAGTAATCACTATTCGTTAGCAATATCGTTATAGACAAAATAAAAAATTAGATGAGAAGATGTTTTATCCTAGTAATTGAGGAAGAATGCAGCAAAAAAGGATATCCATAACTTGATTTGCATGACGAGGCACATATATGCAATGTCGAGGCACATATATGCAAAAAAACTACTTAAGATAAACTGATAAAAAACGCATAACGGAACATGCACGAGTCAATACCTTATAGTCTGGCACTTTAACATATTCTGATGAAACAAGAAGAATGTTTTCTGGTTTCAGATCTGTGTGAATTAGGCGTAAATCATGCATAACTGCAAAAACAAGCAAGCAAAATGAATGAGCACTAGAAGCAGACGTGGTCATCATTCATCAATACCAATTATGCTTGTCTGAATAAAGTAGCCTGGGTTTCAAATTTCAATCTAATGTATTACATATCAAAGATGGAAATACAGTCCCAATGATGCCTGGATCTGAATTTTACATTAAAAAAATATTAAAGCTGCCGAGCACTAATTTGAAGCATTTATAGAAAAAGTGATGCAAGATATGTCATATGTGCACACACATGCTACAGATTCCAAAAGTTGTCTGCCAAACTCTCGAACAAGATCAATGGGAAATGAGCGATAGCTGTTTTTGCGGAGAAAATCGTATAAGCTAGGTCCAAGCTTCTCAAATACCTGTTAAGACCATTTAAATCCATCCGCAACTTTTAACTAACAGAATATTCAGGCATGAGAACATCATTGCCCTTTCAAATTAATCAAACCACAAGTACCAATAAATACTTACAATACAAATATGATTACGATAGTCAAACCAATGCCGTATTTGCACACAACTGCAAAGAATAAAACAGCTTATACCCAATCACTTCAAACATTTACAAGAAAAAGGGAAGACAGAAGGAAAGCAGAAGCCTACCGTGCCCCACCAATATCATGCCTGGCAAGTTTCTGTAGGACGTCAATTTCGATCATGGCAGCTTCGCGGTACTTGTGTATTGAACGGACAATTTTAATTGCCACGATCTCGTTCCTTTCATTGTCTAGACATTCCAAGACTTGCCCAAAAGTCCCTGAATTTTTGCCAAAAATATGAGTGTTTCGTATTAAACTCAATTACTAGAGGACCCAAGCCCCCCACAGAACACGCGTACACACACAGATTGGGGGTGGGGAAGATAGAAAGGAAGAAAGAGATTTGAACTAAGAATGAATAACCAAAATAATTAGGTCCATGGAATCTCATAATACCGATTACAGAAACAAAAAAATCAGAAGCAGGAGAAACTAACCTTCACCCATTTTGCTCAGAATCCTGTCTGCAAACAAGTAAAAAATATTAGTGGCAAATATATTACAAATATCACAATTGGATTATGGAGAAAAATTAAAAATCCACAAATCATAAGACCTATCTGGCCATGGTGCATTTGTGCTGACCAAAAAATAAAAAATATATATATTCATCAATCCCATTTTTTGTGCCTAATTAATTCTTTTTTGCAAGTCCCAAGTTTTAAAAAAGTCAAAATAATAGTCACCACTCACCACTTCTCCATATGAACTTCTCCAAATATGTATGTAAATACAATCCCATTTCCCAGAAAGTTGGCAGATTTCATACTAGTTCAATGTGAGAGCAATTCAGAAAATTTTTCCCGAGTAACTAATGCATCCTCTTGCAATCTTTCAAAAACCGGACTGCATCAGCCAGTTTAACAGGTAGAGGAACCAGAAAACCATCTCACTAGAAAACCACCTTATTTTTTAAAACTATTCAGATCGCCAATTGAATCATCAGATCCATGGAAAGCATTCACATTAAATGGAACTGGCAGTCCAAATATCCTTCCTTGTATTAATATAAAAACTGTGGGTCCCAATCCTATGCAAGTATTGAGCAAGATCAGCAAAGTGCAACCCAGCACGAAATCAACATGCTCTCTTTCTTGTTTCAAAATAAGATAAAAGCCCGCAACAAGCCAACGATGGTCTCTCTCTCATCCCTTCTGTTATATTACGTCTACTCTCTTTTTCTCTACCTCACTGCGTCAGAAGTTTGCTCTTGATTTCTTTTCTATGCTGCAGACTGGGGTTGGCAGGCCATCGTATTAGAGAGGACCAAAAGTTTGGTTGCCTGACACACCTCCAATTGCAAGTTGTTTTGGTATAGATGACTGGTACATCACGATACTTGGGGGTCACCAATTTTGATGTGGTTAGCTGGTACACCTCCACAGTCGAGTTAATTCCGATACGATTGGCTAGCATGCCACCGTATTTGTGAGGCTTAATTTTGGTATGCTGGCACACCACTGTATTTCTGAGGTTTAGTTCTGGTGTGGTTAGCTGGCATGCTACCACATTTGTGAGAATGTTGTTACGGTTAGATGGCACGCTACCGTATTAGAGGGGATGAAATTTCTGGTATAATTGTTGACACGCTATTATACCGACGATGATGTTTTTCGACTTGAATGGCTGTAGAACTATGACTTGTTTCAATGGTGGTAGAATGAATGGCTGTGGCCTGAATGGTAATAGAATTGCTAACTTGTTTGAATGGTGGTAGAACCATTAGTCATGACTTTTTACATGTGTTTGAAAAGTGGTAGGACCATTAGATCCGAATTGAAAACCAGTGGAATTGCTAACGCGTTGAATGGGGGTAGAACCACTGGCTGTGGTCTGAACGCCAATAGAACAGCGAACGCGTTTGAATGGTGGTAGAATCACTAGTCGTGATCTTGAATGGTAGTAACACTGCTAACACATAGCCAACCTGCTTGCTGGAGACAAAGGAACAAATGTTCACATAGAGAGGGGGCAAACAACAATTTTTCAGAGGAGGACCTAAGTGAATGGGTAATATGTGTAGTGCAGAAATCTCATATAAGTATATAATATAGATACATGCATTCCTACCCGCCCACACACACCCAGCCACACAGACACACATTAATGTTTACCCATAATAAGAGGGATTACTAGTTGCAGAGTCACGGTGATAATGTACAAGGAATCTACAGTGTCAAATTAATAGTCTTACAACTTAAATGGCATGAACACTTCCTCAAATACTTGGAGAATATCCATCACTTAAACACACAGCACATAGGCAAGTTTTAATAAAGTGACTTGAGTGCCAATGACTAAAATCAAAACAATGTGGAGTCATGCCTATTAATTCCTCCTCCATTGGGCATTTTAATTTTAGAAATCCTGAAGTGTGAACTTCTAATCAGATTCAAATCATATCCAACATTATACAACATTCAAAATCTTAGAAATCAAGAACATCTATCAGTCGCATAGGTATACATTCTTTTTGCTTCTTTTTTTCCCTCTAATTTCCCTGTATATTATGTAATTTATGACATTGGGACAAAGACAATTTGGTTCAGTTTGGTTATTATATAATTTATGATAAATTATGATACCACCTTTTAAATCCAGTTGACTTGGCAACTAATAAACCATTCCTGCTTATCACTAGTAGATCTCAAAACACTGCCTTTTGTTTTCTTTACTAAACTTTGCTCTCCAAGGTCAACCTTGCCACAAAAATGGGATTTGGGGAATATACGAACTCTATAAAAATCAATAATCCATTTTTTTTAAAATGCAATGATTTAAATTGACAAGTGTGGCAAGCCTATAAGAGTTGTACACCATAAACTTTAAGCAAATCAACGCGGATTGGTCAGTCATTCAACTCCCAATGAACCCCCCCTCAATCAATGGAGGGTGGTCATCATAAAAATGCTGCGTGCACTGCATAATGCACTGCATAGCACACCGCAAGCTTATGTGGCAAATAACATCAACAACTTGGGTCCACCTTTTATGTTTCATTTGTTCACTTCACAAACTCGTCTAAGACTTGCAATGTACTATGTGTTGGATTGTGCATGGCACAAAGCATTTTTGAACTCACAAATATCTACATAGGAATGGCATCACACAACATGCCTATTGTCGGACACATGGGAATTTTGAACAAGGGTGTAGTCTAACTTTATTAAAGTTTTCGATAACACTGCCTTAGGATAAATTCACTGCAAACGGACATATTAAAATAAGTGAACAAACGTATATAGGAGATAATTAATTACATAAACACAGAAATCTACCCATTTTAGAATTCAAAACATACCAAATGGATAGCCATGCTCTATAATTTAAGAATTGGACAAATTAACACAAGTAAAATCTTATTTATGTGGAAAAAATACACGTTATCCAACAAAATCTGCCAAAAATTAGGAATAAAAGGAAAAATACTAAAAAAAACCAAAATAATAATAGCAAATGTCAAGCAATGGCTGGGCACAGCAAAAGCCAAAAGCTTCATAAATAATATCAACATCCATCAGAAGATCAATCAACATAATAATATCTTAAACTTATTTTTCATATTTCTATGAGAAAGTAAACATTGCCTAGCCCAGAATTTATTTTTTCATTATTCTCCTCCTACAACCTGTAAAAAAAGAAATTCCAATTAATGGATTTAAACATTATACCAGTGATACTCCAAGACTATTCTAGTTATGGTAGTCCATGTTTGAAACAGTGTTTGAAAACTTCATTTGATCGTCTATAAGCGTCACACCAACAGAATAATAGACATCTACTTACAACGAGGAGATAAGTTCTCTCCAACCGCAAAAACATAATGCCCATCTTTATCATCTGGTCTCCAAGGAGGGGATCCATTGCGAAGCACTCCCTTGTAATATATAGAAGAATAAGCATAATTAGGAACTGCCCCATTAGTAATCTCGTGCCCACAATATAATAATGGAAGGGCCTGCATGACAGTAAAATCATTCATGTGTCAACCAAAAAAAAATCTGGTGACAAATTAAATCTTTAAATTGGCACAATTTCAAGACTTGCAGACAGGTCCAAAAAAAGGAGGGAAATGCTATTTGTATTGTGGGACCGAAAGCAAGACCAGCTCAATACATGGAAAAGTGAGATGGGGAAAACCTTGTAGTTCCACTTGCATACTATGATCAAGTGAAACTCAAAATCAATTTTTGCAACTTTAATTTTTTAAAACTTTAGAAGAAGAAGTAATCTACTTGACATGGCACAAAGTAACCCAACTATCCTTTAACGGAACATGAGATGCCTTGCAAAGAATTGCCTGCTAAGTTCTTTTTAAACTATAACGAATGGCAGGATTCTTGTATTGTAATTTATGGAGAGAGAAAATAATTGTGGCAGGGAAAAGGATTGCTCCTTATCCATCCTTTATGTGAAATTATGCTGCATCCTCTAAACACGCATAGTCAAATTATAATATTTTCAAATTCAAAATACTTCCAGGATTACCATATACTAGGCATGGACAAATGAACAGAGTAAACCATGGACTGAACTGAACGCAACCATCTCGGTTCAGTTCTGACTCCTGAAAATAAAAAACAGAGCATCTCAGTTCGGTTCTCAGATTGAAAGGTTGGTGTACCCAAGACAACCTGAGAAGCGAATCTATTTTAAATATATGAAGTGTACATGCCTTCACATCCTTGGTTATAACCATTCAAAAAATTCACCCTGTCACACTCCACCATAAATAAATATGATCATCTCCCAATCCTTTGCTTCTCCCAAAGTAGTGATACTCCAAATGAAGAGTGAATTACTAAAAGCAAAATACATATTTAGTACCGCACCAATGCACATTCATCTTCCTGGATGCACACCCTGCCCAACTTCTTGGTATTGCTAACACCTGGCTGCTGTGCTGCACACAACACAATCTCCTTTTGCTTAACAATCCTGCTCAGCATCTCACTGTCGATCTCTCTCTCCCTTCAGTTCTTGCAAAAAACACTCCCTCTATACTCCCTCCTTAAACTCTGTATTTATTAGCATTCAGTCAGGCTTATCGATCCCTTTTCGAAATATCAAATTTTGTCATATCCCTTCTTTTTGTTTGGAGGAAAATGTAGAAAATAGCAACATGGTAGATATATTCTTTTGTTGTTTCAATCATTTAACCCTCTCTCTCTCTCTCTCTCTCTCTCTCTCTCTCTCTCTCTCTCTCTCTCTCTCTCATCTTCATTTCTCACTCTTCCTCCTTTCCTCCACTTCAACATGCGTGATATGTATTTTTTAAACCACGGGTTGGAACCAATCTGAACTGACTTTAATTTGATTGGTTTGGTTAGGTTTGGTCCCCTCGTCTCATGGTTATGTTCTCAGTTCCAGTTTTCAGAGAACTAGGCACCTTAGGCTAGGCTCTGGGTTGGACAAACCCAAATCAAACCGACCCATGTTTTCAGAGAACTAGGCTCTGGGTTAGACCAACCCAAATCAAACCGACCCATGTCCACCGCTACAACATATCATGTGACACAAGGACCGAACTGAGGACCTGAGGTTGACCACTGCCTAACTCGGCAAATAGTATATATATGCTATAATGAAACCCATTCTGGAAGCTGTGTCAAGTTTTTCGTTTCTAGAATAAACACTGTTTCAAGGTGTATATATGTGTGTGTGTGTGTGTGTGTGTGTATATACACACACTTAGAAATTGTTAAATTGGAAATGTCTCAATTCACTCACAAAATAAAAGCATAAGATAAGTTTATAAGAGAGATAATAGAAAGAAACAATTAATGAATCAGAACAGAATCTTTTTGTTTATTTTCCTTTTATTACTTGCTATTTGTCTAATACACTCCCTCAATTAATTGGTACATCTCTTCATTAATTTTTCCCCATTAATTTTTCCCCGTTACTTTCTACTTGTACCATTCTGAAGTTACATTATTCGCTTGATTTCCACATAAAACAAGATTTTCAAACTTAAATAAATCGTGAAAGTGATATTCCTATTGTAGGAAAATGGGCCCACATACCCATATAGCAGGTTGGATGCCATGTCGCTCTCTGCATGTCAGCATCCTGAGGCGAAACCTGAATGGATAAGATCTCACCACATGTCAATTCCCTCCATTAGAGACTGGTACCGGCCAAGGCTTTTGCATTCGATACCTAATCCAAGCCTTCTAGGCACGCTCATTTCTCCCTCAGTTGAACAAACTCTTCACCCAAGCATATCCCTCCCGGCTCCCGCTGATGGCAATACACTCAGGTCTGCATTGACCTGCCAAACAGTTTTTCACAAGAGCATGCACTTATGATTTACATTTGGAGGACCTGCCAAACAGTTTTTCACGAGAGCCTGCACCTATGCTTTACACTTGGTCCTCCAAATGGCACTTGAGAACTCCCACACAGCCTTAGTCAAGAACATGGCCCAAGGATCCTTGATGTCGCTAAAAGAAGACCGAGTGACACTACAGCCTTCACGATAGATCACTAGTGTGTTATGACTGGATGGTTGAAGTTAAGGGTTCAACGAGGTGCTCGTCTCATTCTCCATTAAGAACCTGCACCCCAACCAGTGTGTGTGTGTGTGTGTGTGTGTGTGTGAGAGAGAGAGAGAGAGAGAGAGAGAGAGAGAGAGATCTTCATATAATCTCATGCTGTAACATAGACACAGCGTGCTACATACCTCCCCGTACCTGAGGAACAAGCTAGGGCATCTTTGTAGTCTCTAAAGCATCTGAGGATTTCGTTGCCGCTACTAGTAGTGAACTTTTCCTCCACTTTGTCAGGCCAAGCAAAGAGAGCCAAAAATATTTTTACAACTTAACAGTGGCCTTTGTCCCAGGTGAACTAACATGAGGCCCCAGATGGTATGAAACAATCACCTGAACCTTCCTTGCCATGGGAGCTGCTTGACCAAGCAACAAATTACCACCCTATGACATAGCCACTCACCTGAGATCAATTCTTGCCCATATCTCCATCCTAGACCTAGACCTATTAGATATATACATCCAATAAAGATGCTATACTCTTCTACACCGTCCAGCAAGATTGCCAAGAGAAAGGCCGACAAAAGGATTACAAGCAATGATCTCTCAAGTGATTGCCCCCAACCCATCACATTCTTAAGGGATGACCTAAACCATGTCACATTGCCACGTGAACCCCTATACGCGTTTGCCTGTGTCAATCTTTTTCTGTCTGTGAGGATCCCACCAGAGCGCTTTCTATTTCTAATAGGCCATGAACTAACTCATAATCATTCTCAACGAGTCCATAAGAAGTGATATCATTTTTTTCATTAGGTCCGGTATCTTTTTTAAATAATTCAAATATTCAAATCAAGAAGCCACAATTAGTCAAATAATACGGCCAAGTTAGTAGTAAAAAATTAATACTTAGTTATTAACTAAGCTACTTATGAGGATATCAAAAATAAAATTATCAAATTCTATTGTCATTAGTTTAAATTAATGCGTATTTTGATTTTTTATCAACCCATAAAAGACATATGACTCATTCAACTCAGCAGTAGCGTGCTCGATCCACCTACGTGACCGCCCAAAATTTTTCCAAGATAGAGATTAATCGTTTTTTCCCGAATGCGTTGACATTCCCCTTTTTTTCATTCTAGTTATTGGCACGGAAAGGAATGAAGAAGTCTCTAATAATCTTTCAAAGCAATCATGTGGTGATTGCTTCAAGCCATAAATCGCTTTCTTCAATCGGCAATTTTACCTTCCTCACTTGGAACCACACTGTTACCTGAGCCATAGTACATGGTTTTAGAAAACCACGCAATTTTCCCGATCTAAATCAAGTAGGATTTACATGAAGAAGATTTGGCCTCAAGCCAATGTTCAAGTGCCAGGCATTACGACGTTAAAGTAACCCATACCATATTCTCAGGAAAAGCTCGAACGACCTTCAACAAAAGAGTACCTATACCCAAAACCAATACAGGTGGGTAGGTAGAGAATACCTAGGGGTATGAGACAACTCTCTCTAAGGAATTCGACAAAAATAACCTCGTAACTTAGGGAGAAGGGGTGCCTCCTCACAAAGGAGGTCGCAATGACCAGGCTTGTAACACTGTTTACCAAAAAGACAGGTCACCACAAAGTCGCAACGCCATGTATGGGGGTTGACGACTGTCTAATGCCAGAAAGTCAAAGAAGTTGGTAACTTGACGACTGTCTAGTGCCGGTGAATGGCGACCGTAACTATAACGGTCTTTACTGCCTTCCAACTCTTTCACAGAGATAATTGGGAGATGGTACAAATTAGACCAAATGAGAAATAGAGGCATGGAATAGATAATGGTCTATCTTTTTATATTTTTTACTTATGAAGTCCCCAAAAAAAAAGAGAATAGGCCTTATTTATTCTATTCCTACATGTTCTATTAGTAACTTTCCTTCGAGATATCACTATCTATTTTGTCTGTTGTGTTTAATTTTTCCAGGTTCAAAATCATTTAGGAATTTATTATAAATGGATTGATTGGATTGATTGGTTTATCAATTGTGTTGTGTCTATTTATCTATCTCTTTACTCGAAATGGGAGCAGGTTTGAAAAAGTATCTTAGAGAGTCTAGGGTTAGGCCAGGAGGGTCTCTTAACGCCTTCTTTTCCTGAGCAAGACAAGCTACCTACTTCTTGTTGCTAGTCATTGTTTACGGCATGGCGTTCCTTTTAGTGTTTGAACTTAAAGTAGGTGAGGTGATCCATGGAGCCTAGCCAAAAATCTTGTATTTTATACACCCATACGATCAGTGTTATCGAAATCGTACGATACGCGATACGTATCGTATCAGAGCAAAAATTATACGAATCGATTGATGTATCGTTCGGGACGAAAAATCGTAGGATACATCTAAATATCGTACGCTCGTATCGCAGAATTGCGATACGCACTGTATCGTGCGATTTCTAATCAGTCGAAAAACTTACCGATTTCCCCTTCTAGTTGCGCATCAAAGACCAAGACGAAGAAGATGCTAGGGTTTGTCTTCGAAGAGACAACTCTGCTCTATCTCTGGCTCTGCGCATCGAAGAGATGAAGGCGAAGAAGAGACGCTAGGGTTTATCGACGCCTCTGCTCTGCCTCTACTCTGCGTCATTGTTGAAGATGGAGAAGAAACACCGAAGAAGAGATGCCGCCGACTTCGATTGTCGTTGCAGACGTTGACTTCGATTGTCGTTGCAGACGCTGACTTCGATTGTCGTCATAGGTTTGGATTTCGCATCGTAGGTTTGAAACTTAAGAGTTATTCTTGTGCTCTGTTTGGCTGTTTGCATTATCTCATTGTGCTCTGTTTGGCTGTTTGCATTTTATCATTTAAGACTTGAGAGTTATTCTTGCCTTCTTGGACTGTTTTTTGCCTTGGGAATATTCTCAGCTATTTTGAATATTGAAATTATGCATCCTAAAAAGAAAAGTTGTGGAAAAGTTATCGACATTATTTTGGATCATTGTGTACGCGTTAATGAACAAGTGGATGATGGTGGTGTTGATAACACTAGATTAAGATTGAGGTGTAATTATTGTAGTAATGAATATTCGGGTGGTGTGATTGGAATAAAACACCATACTAAATTAAAAATTTTGAATCTTGATACACTTTTGTTTTTGAATTGTAACAACTTGATGGTTATTTTTTGACACATCTTATATGGATATAGTTGAAAATTTAAAATTTGATATTTTAAAGTTTGAACTTTATTTTGGGCATATGTAATAAATTTGTATTAGGAGAACTTATTTTTGTAATTTTATAATAGGATAATTATTTTATCAACTTATATATAATTATATTAACGTATCTTACGATACGCGATACGATACGATACGCGATACATAAAAGTGGAATTACGATACGCGATACGTATCCCGATTTGACAACACTGCATACGATTGAGTCTTTGGTTTCTAAAATAAGGTAAAAAGAAGTGCTTCGAATCATTGCTATTTGACTCGAACCTGTTCTAAAAAAGTATAAAAAAGTCCAGGTATTTCAAATTCTTTATTGACACGGACAAAGTCAGGAAAAACCTCTGAAATTATTTCAATATTGAACCTTGTACATATAATAGTTCCGAATCGAATTTCTTTAGAAAGAAGATCTTTTGTCTTATGGTAGCAGCTCCAGTCCCTTTACGAAACTTTCGTTATTGGGTTAGCCATACACTTCACATGTTTCTAGCGATTCACATGGCATTATCAAATGATACAAGTCTTGGATAAGAATCTACAATGCACTACAACACCTTTGTTGACAATCCTTTACTCCAACAACATCTAGGGTTCCTTGGGATGTTGCTAATAACCAACGAATGACAAGTGTTTTTCATGTAAGGTCCCTGACTGATTCTACCATAGAAGCCAACAATAGACAATAACTCTCCCCGAACACAGCCTACAACTTTCATCGTACTGTACTCTCTAAAGAGCAACTCTTATCAAAATCTCACTCAAGGGGTGCTGAGTTGGAATATTTTGGGCCTTTTGGTCCCATTATAAAAGAAGTCTCCATATTCATGCGTGCTAAAAGAAAAATCTCTCTTTTAGTTAAAAGTAAAATATTTCTCCAATCTAGAAACTCTAGTTCTCCATCTGCAGCTACCTCCATTATTGTGATCTTTCCTCTAAGGCCAACTCTGCTCGCACCAAGCCTACCTTTAGTGACCTAGCATCATCTCAACAATAGCCATACTTCTCATAAGGCTCCCTCTACTAGCCTACTCAGCCTAGATTGCCGACATCTATCATACCAGAGAAGTGGTATAAAAGGCCATCATACACCTAAGTGGAAAGAGGGAGTCCAAAGTACGTTGATAATAAAATGCTAGTCTTTTCTACAACACTTGTCAACAAAAAATACTAATATCTATTTGGATTCTTTTCCCATAATAAATTGGATGTTTTGTGATTTAAAATTCCTACCACTAAAAAGCTTAGTCTCTAGAATTATGGACTAATAGTATAAATATACATTAATTTTATTATGATAATTGGATCGTAAGTATTTTTACAAACTTGCAATTTATTTCACCAGTAGTTTTCAAAGCAACTAAATAGCATGTGGTTATAAATAAGTAAAAAAGTAATGCAACACCTCTGAATGAGTGGTGACAATAAGGAGAGAACCGACGTCTGACACATACCCTAACACATAAACACATTCTTAGAAGTGCTATGCTTCGTAGTCAACATGTCATTCAAATAACACTTACACTATCAAAAATAATAAATAAACCAACACTTAATTTAACCAAAAAGATGTTCCCTCATTCCCAACAAACTATATGTCATTACACTCCATTAACCATCATTTAACACAAAATCCACAAAGAATACGAAAAAAATTAATAAACCCCTCTAAGCTTCAATAGAACCAAGCTTCTACATCTTTAACATCAACTTGATCTTCACTTCCTACATCATCAATCATATAATATTTCCTCCAATTCTAGTTCAACAAGTGAAAGGTTGGGAAACCCCTTCAACCCAATATCTTCAAATGAGTCCAATTTACATCATGTTATTTTTCACATCTTAGTCCCAGGATCTATCTGGGAAGTAAGAATCCCCTTTGACAGTCTCAGGATCTTTATGTTGAATGCTTACTCAATAAAACTCCCACTCTTATCACTACTACTACCATTGTCTATTGCCTTTCTCTACTTTGATTCAAGAACCCCCTGATATATATAGCTCATGTCACCCAATGACAGAGTAGGAAGGCAAAGAGATTTTTCTAAATCGAGCATTTTTTACTCTCTACTTTGCCTCATCAATTGCCTATTACATTTCCATAAAATTCTTATCACTTGCATGCATATATCAATCCCCTTACTCAAAGTTCAATCAAATGAGTCTCACACTAGCATACGAACCCTTGTGATATGACAAAAAGTAGCATCATCATCCTGAGTCAATACAATATTATCCGCTTTGGGTAAGTTCCTCACAGCTTTAAACATATAGTTACTAAGAAGGGTTGCGAACTAACTTGTATAGGAAACATTTCTTGCCTAGTCAATCAGGGATGAGACGTTACATTCCCTATGTTATGTTATCAATTGTCCCAAAAACTTAAACTGTTCGAAAATAGGCCCAACAACATATATCAAGCTATTCAGCACTCCCCCTCACGTGCGACCTTGTCTCGCATGTGGAGAGGCGAACAAATTAAATAAGTGCACCAACGTACATAGTGCACAATAACAAATATAACAGAAAAACACATCACGATACTTGAATCCAAGACCATGTGAAGTCAGCGCTCTGGTACCATATTAAGTTATCAATTGTCCAAAAAACTTAAGTTGTTAGGAAATAAACCCAACAATGTATATCAATCTATTTAACACTCCCCTACCCCCAATAAGGCCACACATCCTCGTGTGGTGCACGATGTAGAACTTAGCTCTGCACAACACTTTACTCACATTTGGGGAATTAAAGAAGTGACATGTACAAACCCTAGAGGTGGCTCCCACCATGTGGCCCACACTCTATAAAGTACTCATACTTTGATAACAACTGTAACATCCTCATCCCGAGCTATAATAATATTGTCTACTTTAGACTAGCCTTTCACGACTTTAGAGGGTGTCGTTACTAGGAAGAGGTGTGAACTCACTTGTGCAGTCCAAAATCTTTTCCTGCCTAGATAATATGAGATGGAATGCCACAAAAAATTGCATTGAAAGCGCCTCTTTCCTCCTCTTTTTTCGAGTTTTTCCAATTTACTCACATTCTTTCATAACGACTTACTGTTGTCATCAACTTGATCGTGCCTCAATCCATTACTAGAACTATAATCTGCAACTGCCATTTTCAAACATCATTTCTTGTAGAATAACATTTAGCTATAAAATTATAGTCATTTTTTATAAGATTTATTATATATAAAAAACATACCAAGGGGGTGGCACCATCATTCATCAAAGCTATGCAAAAACTAGACCATATGCCAGAACTATGCAATAAAAAGGTCGTTATTAACTATAATCAAACCAGCATGTACTTAGAATCCCAACTTCTCAAATGTATGTAAAGGTAACTGAAAACAAAAAAATTATTCATTATTAAATTTTCAAAAAATCATGTCAATAAAAGACCTAGGGTTTATGTAATTTGAGCTCAAGAGTCAACTATCAAGAACATATTCACAGCATCAATAATATCAATTTTAACAATAATACTATGGAATCAAAAGGATTGATCGGATGGCCTACCTTTGTAGTTAGCTGGAAGCTATAGTCAAGCTTTATAGTTAGCCAAAGATCCAAAAAGAAGACCAAGGAGATGATGTCAAAAGCAAGTGCAAAGTACATGCAGCTTACATCGCCAAGGACCATCCAAAAATAGGCAGAGGTCAATTCCCTAGACCCACCCTCCCCCGCCATCCTTCACTAGTCTCCCACAATTGGTATGCATCTCCTCTTTCATCCTTTTTTGTTACGTAGGAGCAATATCATTAAAACAGCTTAAAGAGCACAACCTAGTACACATCCCTCCCTCCCTCTCTCGCACGCTAAATCACAATTTGCATGAAGGTCTTGATTGAAGAACAATAGAGAAAACATCATATATGTTTTTTTTTTGGCTAAAACACACAAAGCTTTTTCTCTTTTTTTTTGTGTGTTCACTTCTCATCAACCAAATTCGAAAATTGCCTTTTCACCCTGTTGTGTCACGATCATGTCTAGAAATTAGATGCGCAACCCATGTCAGCAATGTAGCCGACCAAAAATATACCAGGTGTGCATACATTAAGCATGGATGCATATGTGCTTCCTAGGAACAATGTGTATACAAATATTCTACAACGAATTTCCTATCAACTCTTAACCACCCTAATCTCAACCTAACAAAATGATACCCACCCAAGAGGGGG
>JAOTRH010000022.1:18388492-18405381 GCA_034768845.1 Heliamphora exappendiculata
GGGGAGGGGGGAGGGGGCTTCACATCGAACGTGAATCCTTAATCTCAACCCAAAAGCCCAAGTTTTTTACCCAACCCGTTATGACTACACAAGAACCATTAGCTAAAGCCCATCAACTTAAGTCCAACCCAGGCCACTAAAGACTTGTTTATTCAGCACAACCCAAATCACCCACTTAAACCCAAATAAGTAAATTCTCAGCCCATTCAAGCCACAGACCCACCATACCGAGCAAAAATAAAAGTTCCAATAAAAAACAAAAAAGAAAAAGAAAGAGTGCAACATTGGAGAGCTTGATTCCCACGTATTAGGGCCTCCTGCACATGCATTGGAGAATCAACCTACAATTAAGGCTCAACTTTGATCTTGGAAAGGTACTATTCTCCTTTTAAAACTTGAGATTTATATTTTTGTTCATTGGAGTTGGTAAAATTTGCTAAATGATCTATGATTTTGTAAATTTTTTTTTTTAAGAAAGGAAAATTAATTCCTTTGAAGATAACATGAACACAATTGAAGACCCCGTAAACACCTTTTAGAGCAACATGGATGCTTTTGAGAAATCAATGGTACCAATCCATAGGAAACAAATGTTTGGTAACAATCTCATACCCCAATTGATTGAAACACAAGGCCTAGTTTGGTTTGGTTTGGTTTGGTTTGATTTGGTTTGGTTTGGTTTGGACATCGCTATACTTCCATGCTTGACATATCAATACTTTTACAATGTAAAACGTTCCACAGCAAGCAAGTAGTTGCTATCAATCCTAAGCCAAAAAGTCTACTAGGCCAAATAAGGCCTATGAATCTTGTCTGGGCAAGCACAAGACGAGGATCCTCCGTTCCCGTCCTCCAATGCATGGCAACATCGGGTCATAAGATTCGATAATGTCGCAAGTTGCCAGATTAATGTCCTCCTTCCAAAACTTATGTCCACCTTCCAAAACTAATGTCCCACCACTACTGTCACTACCTCTTCCCCTTCCACCCCACCCCACCCCACTACCACACCATTTGGCAATACTATGTTCCCATTGCCTCCTCTTCCCCTTCCACAACCACAAGCCACAGCCTGCCTTCCTGCATCACAACCAGCATATACACCTCCCCAACTAAGTCACCACCAAACCTTAACCAAGGTTCCCTTCACAATCCTAGTTTGGAACCTCCTGATTCTCTAAACTCTTCCTCTACAATGCATAGAAACATATACACTAGACAAATCCTCAAGTCTCTCATTGTCATGCAAATTTCACCCATTATTAATATTACCCAAATTCTAGTCGCTGAAAATTCCCAAAATTTTGAAAATTACTACAACAATGTCATAATCCAACAATCTCTACATTTCTTCGTCCCAGTCACCGAACTTCACCATTATTCATAAACCTATGCATCTTCCCTCAACCCCTCATCTCTAGTAACTTTATGCAGAAATCAATTAAGATTTGGTTAAATATCACTGGTAGGCTGATGCATGTTGATGATGAATTCATGATGCAGAGGAAAAGTTTCAAAACATGTTGAACAGAAGCAAATGGTTTACTTATCAAAACAGAAAAACAAAGAAAAAGGATGAGTGACGCAAGGAGGAGAGGGGGATGAGATGACGCCAAAAGGGGAATTCAATGGAAGGGAAGGGGAGGGAGGTAGTGCAAGTGGAAGGATCGAGGCAGAGGGAGGGGTCGTAGTAATCACCGTGCAAGAGGAAGAGAGAACAATGGAGAATTAAAGTACATAAATTGATATATGTATTTAGAAGGATACGGGTAAAGTGACGATAATATTCTTATCAGGTCATTCCAGTTAACGCAAATAGACGCCTTCACGTCTTCAACAAATCCAACAGCCACTCTGCTCACTCTTCTTAAATGGAGAACTCAAACCCTTAACTTGTTCAGTTTGTAGTAGAAAACCTCGATGACACAATCATTTATAGTACTCACTGGGGGTTTGGAACCCTGAGTATAGTGTTCCGGGTGTAGCAGAAAAAGAAGCAATACGTGAACCGGTGCTCAGATGAAAATGCTATTTCTTGGCCATTGGATCAGCAAGGGTGTCATTTAAATGGATCAAGAGAAGATCAGGTCTGTTGTGGACTAGGAAGTGCCGAAGAAGGAGAGAGCAAGCAGCAGTGGTGAAGCCAGATGTTCGAAGCAGGGTGGTTTGAGATTGATATTAACCTAAAAGCTTATAGAGTTTAAAATGGAAGGGGGAAAAAAAGGCTTATAGAGTTTAAAATGGTTTAAAATGGAAGGGGAAAAAAATGCTTACAGAGTTTAACTTGTTACTAGGGCAAAACCCTGGAGTTATCTATGTAGTTCTGCCCCAAAGCAAATACTATTCCTTTAGGAAAACAAAAATGGAATGACAACAGATTCTAGCACGTGGATAACACGACACTAAGCAAGATCCAAACAGACAGAACTACATCAAGATTCTGTTTGAAAGCTACGGAAATGTTGCAAGCAAAATGATAACCAAAATAAAAGGAGTAGCCAAAAAGAAAAAATCAATGCAACCAATAATTTTTATCTGTAGTTTTTCCTTTACAATTAAAAGTTTTTCATGCGTAATAAACACAGTTAATGACCAGAAAAAAAATGCGATAGCGACCAAAGCATAACCAAATCAATACGAGGAAATGCAAAACAAAGAAATCCACATTCAAGATATCATTTTTAACTTGGGAGGCGAATGATTTTCAAAATATCTTAAGGGACAGATATTAGGGTTTTTTTTTTTAGGGGAAAAAAAACTTGGAGAGCTAGCCTATATAATTTTGATATGTTTGCAACTAGTACTACTCTAATACTTAATTTTCTTGAAATTTAGGCGGCAGGATATGTTGAATCAATACACAAAACACTCAACGGACCAAAGCATAAAGAGATCAACCAGGGAAAAGGTAATTAAAATTGGTTAAAGAATCTATGCTTGGACAAAATCAATACGAAGAAACGCAAAAAAACGAATAAATTAACAAAAAAAGAAAAGAATCCTGCAGCCAAATCTGAAGTACAATCCACAAAATTCAAGAGAACCAGAGACAGAGAAAGAATAAAATTGCCAGAAACAGTGAATCAAATATATACGTGCGTGCGTGCGTGCGTGTGTGACCTTGGGAGGTGGAGGAACAGGAGGTGGCATGTCCCATGTCAAACGAGGTCTCTTCCTGGGGCGCTTATCCATGTTCTTGTGAGGAAATTCTATGATCCTCTGAGTCTCCATTTACGAATCGCACAGAGACGACGATCCACAATTGCGCATCAAATCAAACAATTAAGAACGAATGGATTTCATTTCAAATCCAAATTTATTACAGAATTCGATGAGGAAATCCAACGATGATGATATTGGCTTTTCGGAACAGTTTAATGCAGATCTGCGAGGGTCTCGCAGCTGTCGCAGCTAACATGAATGCCGTGGTGGGGTTAACCATGGGTTAGTGTGGCCCAAAGGTTCTCTTCTCACCATGGTTAAAGAGTGGGTTGGACCACTCGGCGGCCGTTGCCAAATTTTAAGGCACGTCTTCGAGACTTTAATGCAGCCGCTGGGGCCAGTTTTTGCGTCATATCCTTTTGGATTGGGCTTTCGCGGTGCGAAATGTTCACAAGTCTTTTGGCCTGGATTGCTGTTGGTTAGAAATGGGCTTCCATTGGGCTTTCACGGTGTATTTGGGCCTAAATTGGTGGGCTTTATTACTTTCCCCATCAGTTCTGACGAGAGGTTCAAGTTTTTGAAGGCAATAACATCTCGTTTGATTATCAATAAAATAAAATAAAAATTACTTAAATTATAAGAGGAAAAAAAAGAGAAAATGTTACGTTTTCTTTCCATCTTGTTTGAATAAGTAAAAAATAAAAAAATATATAATTATTTGTCTGCTATCTTGTTCGATTAGCCTCAATAAAAGAAAAAAAAAATTTACTAATTTAACCTTAAAATGAGTGCTTTAGTTTATGTTTTAGGATTAGTTTTGGCATTATAAAGTTTCTTTCTCTTTTCTCTCCAAATATATCTATTTTGGATAAATTTAAAAAGTGCTCATTAAAAGAAAATCACTTCTCCACATTTTTTTTATTTTTCTCCTATTTAGTAATCTAAACAAGTGATTAGAGAGAAAAAATATAGATTTATTTTATTTTCTCTCCAAATCACCCAAACTAAATGGGCCGTAAGAACATCTGCAACAATAATATTATTTTGACTAGTTAAGACAGATTAAAAAATATAACTTTATTTTAGTTAAGCATTTTTTTATATATTTATTCCAACATTACTAGATATTTTATATAAATAGAGTACATAAAATACTATATCAACACATGGTTAGTGACGTGGCGAATGAGGTAGCATATTCCTAATGGTCAATAGCTATTCAATTTGACTAGTATTCAATTGCTAGCAAAATTTGGTTAGTTAAAAATATGTTAGATACTATAATTTCGTACTAGCTGGTTATTTTAACTAATGAGTTTCATATAGAGAAAGTGTTGAAAGATGCCCTAAAGTATGCATTATATTTTACTCTGTTAGTATTTTTGTTTTTGTCACTTATTTTTGTTTTTTTGAAAATAATTTTATTTTTTAGAATCGTCTTGAAGATAAGAACCAGGGAAGTAGGAATTATAATCTCATATTGTAACATATAAAATACAAAATTATAATCTCATATTGTACCATGTAAAAAACAAAATTATTCATGTCTTTTACATGAAGAATTTCGAATAGCACACTATATTTTTTGGTTTTCGTTCTCGTACCAAAATGATCTGCATTCCTGGAATATCGGGAAGAATTTTGTCACCAGCTGCTCTCTTCTTACACTCCTAATGTTGCAGATGGAATACAGTGCGTGTGAAAGAGATTGGTCAGAACAGTGCAGCCCGGGAAGCTCAGCCATTCCCTTATTATCGCCAAGCAAACTCCTTGGCATTGCTCTTGAGTTTTCTAAATTCATCTTTGGTAAACTAATCACTCTGAGCAAAGCAAAGTAGCAACTGCAGTTGTTTGGTGCCAACAAAGAGATACCTAAGAGCAAGCGTAAAAGTGGCAGTTCTGACTTCCGTACATTCAACTGGCCGTTAGTATCCGTGCCGAATTCATTGATGAGATGAAAGACAAAAATTATTGGCTAGGCAAGGACAAGTGGTGACCCAAAGCTCTTGGGAGCCACGTGCTTTACGAGGGGCTATATTTAGGAGTGACCCTACATGATCGTGCGACTTTCAAGAGCTTGGGAAACCACCTGTCCCTATCCTTGGGGATGCCAATAACCGCCCGATGACAGAGCTTTCATCTCCAACTTTCTCTTCCTTACACTCCCATATGGTTCAATGTGATGGAGGGAGCTCGGACATTCCCCAGTAATCTCCATTGCTTTTGCTTCTGCTACAAATTCATCTTTACTGGCCCAAGGAAAACAGCAATTGCAACTTGGTGTCATGACTCACTGCCATCCAAGCTCATCTTTGATAATCTGAAAGTTAGTACGTGATGGAGGGCATAAAATAGGCCAATTTCATTCAATAACTCCATCCCAAACCGGAGCCTCTTGAATTATTCCTTTAGAAAAAAATTGTAATCATAAAGCTGTGTGTAAGGTTCTATCAAAGATTTGGAAGCATGGCTCTCCGTAACATGTTCAAGAAAAAATCGCAGAATTGTATAAATCTCTACCCTTTCACTGTGTCTCCTGTCTCCAGTAACAAAGACGTGCACTTGGTTTTTTATTTCAATCCAACTGCACCCTGGAACCCTTTTCATCCCTTTTTCTCTCATCTCTTGTCTTATCATTGACACATTGTGCCATCTTCCAGCAGCAGAATGTGCATTAGACAGCATTACAAAGGATGAAACATCTCCAGGGTCCAAAGCCAGAATCTTTCCGGCTGCAAGCTCTCCCAATTCCATATTCGAGTGGATTTGGCAGCCTCCAAGCAATGCCTTCCAAAACCCAATTCCGGGATCAAAAGGCAAATCACATATAAATCTCTCGGCTTTGTGGAAATTTCCAGAGCGAGAAAGTAGATCAACCATACAAGCATAGTGCTCGGGTCTTAGCATGCTAGGGTTCTCAAGTTTTGCCTGATTGAAATATGAATAACCCTCCTCGATGAGGCCAACATGGTTACAAGCCAAGAGCACACCAAGTAGTGTTACACTGTTGGGTTGAGGACCCAAGGATCGCATTTTCTGGAAAAAATCTAAGGCTTCATTCCCTCTCCCATTTTGTGCATAACCGCAGATCAAAGAATTCCAAGAAACTACATTTCTTTCGGGAAGTTTATTGAAGACCAAGAGACAATCTTCCATGCTTCCACATTTTGAGTAAAAGCTGACCAAAGAATTGCTAACAAACACACCAAGGTTGCCCAGAAACTTAATGGCACAGGCATGGAAACTTCTGCCCATTCCAAGTGCTGCTATATTGGCAGCAGCGCTAATAGCACAAGGAAAAGTAGACTGGTTAGGCACCAGCCCCTCTCTCAACATATGAATAAAAAGATTCACGGCATCCTCATTATGACCTGTTTGACTATACCCGGCAATCATTGCGTTCCATGAAACAACATTTCTCTCAGGCATTGCCTGGAAAATACGACGAGCATCATCAAACCGTTCTTCTTTGAGATACCCACAAATCAAAGATGTGTAAGAAACCACATTTGGCTCATGGGTGTCTTCAAATGCTCTTTGAGCTTCCTCAATGGAGCTCAACTTGGCATATAGGTCCAGAATTGCACTACCAACAAAGACATTTGATTGAAGGCCCAACTTTGTGGCACAGCCATGAAGTTGCTTGCTCGAATTGAGGTCATGTAGAGCAACAGACGAGTTGATCACAGTGCCAAATGTGAACTCATTGGGTCTGATATTCAGCACAAGCATTCTTGAGAAGAGATAAACTGTTTCCTTGTGGCGTTGGCATCGAGCGAAGCGGCTGATCGTTGCCGAGGCCGATACTACGTCCCAGTCAGACACTTCGTCGAACACCAAATGAGCGTCCAATAATGCCTTGGATTCGCAGTTGGAGCTCAAAACGCTTGATTCAACAGTTGAGATTCCTAGTTTTAAGGTACGCCCATGGGCTTTTTGGGTTTCAGTTAGATGGCTATAAGAAAAAATGTGAGCTTGTTTTTGAGGGTAGAACATGGGTCGAGACTGAAAAAGTTGACAAATTCTGGATTTCATGTGTACCCTGAACTAGACGATCATTGCGGGGATTGTTTAAGCATGCCTAATGGAGCAAATCAGACAAGTACCCAATGAAGAAGATGAGCATTTGTGAAACTTTTGGTAAATGGTTACTGAACTTGAGCATAAATTGGCGCATGGCTCCGTCCATTAAGAAATGCGGCATAACCCTCCGAATAGCAGCGCACAGTTCAACAATGCTCTATCAATTGAGTTCCACAAACGTGTTCAAGCTGTGTTTTGTACGAGCAAAAAACTCATTCATGGCGGATCATCACATTGCCTACGGTCCCACCAGCAGAATTTTCATGGAGTGGCAACCGGTTTTCTTTAAAAAAAAATTTAGAGGATAGAGATTATTTTTTTTTAAAAACACTAAAAGTTAAATTATCATAATTTTAAGCCCTTTTTGGACTATCTAAAAAGTTTT
Source organism: Heliamphora exappendiculata (assembly GCA_034768845.1). Classification (NCBI taxonomy): domain Eukaryota; kingdom Viridiplantae; phylum Streptophyta; class Magnoliopsida; order Ericales; family Sarraceniaceae; genus Heliamphora; species Heliamphora exappendiculata. Next base: position 18,396,123 of record JAOTRH010000022.1, read on the forward strand.
TTTTATATAAATTATATATAAAAAACACACAGCTTTTAAGGTACGCGGTTTGAATTTTAAAAAAGGTCAAATAATTTTTTTTATATTTTTTTAGAAAAACTTATATACATCCAAGGTGCACTAATTTTTTTTTTTTTTTGAGTAAATTGATAATACTTTCAATTACAGAGTCAATTTCACTCTCAACAATAAAAAATTATGTTCATATCATAAATATTATAATTTAAAAATAAAAATTAAATAAGTATTATATATTTTAACCCAAAAAAATGACATAAGAAATTATCCTAATTACTTTAACTTTTTTTTCCTAAAAATACTAAGATAGTATTTGATAAAACTACTATTAATAACTTATATATTATAACTTGTAGTAGAAATTATAAATATTTAAAAAAATTTATAACTTATAATTAAAATTAGTAATATAAAATTAAACGCAACCTCTTAAACGCAACCTCTGTTGGGTTTGTGTGGTGAAATTACAAATTAGGCATTAATTTAAAATGTCAAATTAGGATAAGTAATTTTTTTAATTAGCATTTAGTTGACACATAAAAAAATATTTTTTAAATAAATTTTTTTTGTTGAATTGGAATAAAATATTTTTTTACGACAAAGTCATGAAAAATATTTAAATTTGATCTGATACCTATTACAGCTTCATTATTATTTAGGATAATTTTTTTGTGAATTTTTTTATCTGCATGACTGAAGTCAATCTTAATTTAAATGCTAAGAAGAAGGGCCTTTTCATTTAAAACTCGTATGTTTTACATAAAAAATAATTTTAAAAATAACTTTAAGCAATTTGCGAAATGAAGCCACAATCGGGACAATCTAATAAATTTGGTCCAAATCAGCCAGGGCCCAACCCAAGCCCAGCATTTCACATAACGGTACTGTGCTACCTACCAGGTTTCCACCCATTTTATTCTCAGATTCTCCTCCGTCACAATCTTTCAAAATCGCCGCCTTTTCTGTCTCGAGAAAGAAATCAGCGTCACAGTCGACGGCCATGGCAATCGCGGCCGCTATATCACTTCCTCTCTCATCCCCCACTCGATATTATATATCCTCCGCCGCATCCGCCTCCATCACAGTCTTTCGCTCCTATTCTTTTTCTGCCCTTTCTCTCCAACGAACCAATCTCAGATCAACAGCTAATACTCTACGATTCCCTAATCTTCGGATTTTGGCTTCTTCGATGAGCATCAAAGCTCCCGAGAAAACCTCGCAGACTTCTTTTCTCGATCACAAAGAAAGTGGATTCCTTCACTTCGTCAAGTACCACGGCCTCGGTAACGACTTCGTAATGGTAAACGAAAATCCCCAACTTTTGTGCTTGGCGGATGTGAAAATGCACGAAAAGAACAGAATACTTAAACATCTTGAGAAAATGCACGAAAAGAACAGAAAATTCAAACGTCTTGTGAATTTTGAGGCAGTTTTTGGTTAGCGTTTTGTAATCTATTCTATTCATCTTGGAAGTAAAATTTTCCCTCCGTTTTCTCAACAATGAAATGTAGTGGTTGACTACTTTCTTTTCTTTTTCTTGTATGATTTGGTCTTGATGAATAGATTTGATAGCTGTTAGCGTTTACTGTTTAGGTTGACAATCGGGATTCGATGGAGCCTAGGATTACTCCTGAGCAAGCGATAAAGCTATGTGATCGCAACTTTGGGATTGGCGCCGACGGGGTGATCTTTGCTCTGCCAGGGACTAATGGAGCCGATTATACCATGAGGATTTTCAATTCTGATGGTAGCGAACCAGAGGTAATTCGCTTTTCTGCTAATTTTCTGGTCGTCTCGATCTTGACATGGAAATTCCCAATTTGAGTTCGTTCTTTTGATTAGTCAAAGGAAGTTGATTGCATCTTGTTCTGCTTTCCCGTAAGAAACGAATCCAAGAAAATGTTTTCTGGCGAACTTTGGACCAAATTAAAAGGGGGACTCAGTGACTCGCATGTCTTTTAAGGCGTATCCAAGTTGATATGCGATCTCCTCTGTGAGGAGGTGTCTTGAATCTGTTATGGAGTGAATTGAGAAATTGTCTTCCATTGTCTATACGTGAACATGAGTTTGATGGACGGAATAAAGCTGTCTCGCGTTGGAAGATTACAAATTTTAAGTGATTTCAAGTTTGGATTTGGATTTGGATTTGGATTTGGATTTGGGCTCCATGGGTACCCAACGCATTGGGGAAAATCTACTCAAGTAGTTAAGTGTGGAATTGGGCTTGGGCTTTACTCAAAAACATGTGCCCTTGCCGCTCATGCCAAACCGGGTTGGGTCAAAAAGATCCAGGAAGCTTAATATTTTAAGAAAAAATTTATTTAATTTTGTATTTAAATATTTTTTCCGAATTGGTTTGTTTTCGTTATAACCCAATGGGTTTGAGACCCCTGAACAAGTATGGTGGCTTTTTGATCTGGTTTGAACCTAATTGTTTGAACTGAATGGGTATAGTGACTGTTCAGAAGAGTCACTTGCGTGGCTATATAAACACCAGCTCTCTGCATTCCTTTGGCATACAAATTCCTTCCTGCATTTCCATTTCTGCATTCTAAGAGTCCAAAAGTAATCTTCCAATGTGAGACGTGCATAAGGAGGCCTTTGTTTAGGGAGTAATCTTCTAATGTCCACTAACTATTAAGCTCAAAACTAAAATACTACAATATAAACAACTTAATACATTAAACAAATATTCAAAACCTATGTTTATGTTACCACTTACCAATTTGAGGGTTAGGATTGTGATGAAGTAGTACGCGTGTATGAGACCAACCTAAGAGTAGAGATAATCAAAGGAAAGATCCAAGCAAGTTCAACTAAGAAGGGAGAGGCAGGAGTTTTTCTCGGAGCTCAAGTGTTATGGAGAAAACGAAGTGATCCTTTTCTTTTCTCTCTAACTTATGAGATAGATGCACCTTGCCCTATTTATAGAAAAGCGAGTCACGAGGTCAACACCTAGCTCATGATGACCGATATCCTTATCATGCTATTAGAGAATATGTTTGTTTGGATTGTTACACATTTATACGCACATGAACAAGAGCTCATCATTGTGGTCTCCCTTTTGCTAACTAATGTGGCCTACTGCACCATACGGTGGTATGGTGCTTGGCAATATTGGATCTCTAGCCCACAAACCACAAAACTCTTGACTCCCGCGGTGGTAGAAAGTTAGGATTGATCTCTGCCTCTTAGGCCAAATCCGCCATTGAGTACAAAACCATTGATACCTATTGATCGCACCCGTGGCCGTCCTCATGCTTCCCGCGGGATCGAAACTCAAGGTACTTTGAATTCTTTCCCAGTAACTTATTATATACAATTTCAATATATGTATATATATGTGTATGTATGTGTGTGTTGTTTAATATTTAATATAAATAAGATAGGGAGTTGAATTTGATTCGCCAAATGTTTCGACTAGGGAGGTGCCGTGCTTTGGCCATGTCACGGGTGCCCCGGGGTTCGCTTTGGGCATGTCATAGGCACACTGTGTTTGTGGATCTTTTTTATATCCATTACCGCCTTGGGCATGTCAATGGCACACTTTGTTTGTGGATCTTTTTGATATCCATCACCGTCTTTGTTTAAACTTGGTTATTTGTTGTGATAGATTAAAATTAATTTTTTAAGATAAATTTTATTTTCTCAATATAGATGTGTGGTAACGGAGCGCGGTGCTTAGCTAGATTTATTGCTGCACTTGATGACTTGCACGGGAAGCAACGGTATGGTTATAAGTTTGCTCTGATATTAGAATATTTCCCTGCCCATATTTACATACGAGAACACAGCTAACCGTTGTTTCATATGCTATTCAAGTTTGTAGAACTTCCATTCATTGGTTTCATTGATGCTAATGCTTTTTCGTTGGTTTGGGATGACCTTTAATTTCTTGCTCTCCCTGTTTGTGTGGCTGTTGAGGAGATTTATTTTCTAACTGTTTAATGTGATCTTTTTTTAATAAGTTAAAATTCACTGATTATAATTAGATTTCGACAGCCTACAATGAGTTTCTCTTATATATCGATCATCATTTTCTTTCATACTGATATAGAAAACTGTGTTAGCTTGTTCTTTATTCAAAAAAATGTCTTATGGATCCTCTGCTGATAGTTCATTAATAGACATTGAAATGACTTATCTGTAAATAATGTAATCAGCCGAAATATACCATTTTCCCTAACAAACGACAAGTTGTTTTTGTTACTTGGATCCTCCCATATGCTCATATAGTCATACGTGCCTCCATGTTCTTAATTCTTAGAGAGTGTAATGTTTGTAACACGGATTTTCCACCTGATATTTTGCAGTTTCACCATACATACAGGTGCTGGTCTAATTGTTCCTGAAATTCAAGACGACGGGAGGGTAATTACTTCTCAATCTCAAAATATTGAGATTGACATGCATTCTAAGTTGTTAGACTTTTGTAATTACATTTATTTCAATTTTTTAAATTTTTTCCTGAAAATTTGTATTTTATAATTGCAAATTCTATACTAGACAATTGCGGCTTGTGGACATGCATGAATTATAATATAATTTTCCTGTCATTATTATATTGCAAAGCAGTTTGACAAATCATTATGAAAATTTACAAACTATCCCATCGTGACCCCCCCTCCCCCCCAACACTCGCACAGGTCCTCTTGGCAAGTGTTTCTAGCATAATTGTCACAACTCACTATTTTGTCAGTCCCTGTTGTTTCATTTGACAATGATATCAATGTTGTTCTTGGTTGATAAAGTATGGCTGTTATTAACATGGAAACTTCTTTCAATCATAACAAACCAGCTCTATAACATGTGTTCTATTTTAAGTTTTACACCTTTTTTTATCATCTTTGTTGCAAGTTTAGGTTAGGGTTGATATGGGTGAACCAATACTGAAAGCATCTAATGTCCCTACAAAACTAGCTGCAAACGAAGGAGAATCTGTTGTGAAATCAGAACTTGATGTAGATGGAGTAACCTGGAACGTGACATGTGTTAGCATGGGAAACCCACATTGCGTCACATTCGGTCCAAAAGGAAGCCAGGTATGTATTGCGGCCAATTTTGAGAACAGATTATGATTTGTTGTACTGTCATATGTAAAACTTCCTTAAGCCCTTCTTTGAAGTGTTTGTTTTGGGGGCCCTATTGCATATGAGCCACCTTCTTTTTCTATGATTAGAGACAATGTGGAAACTAGTGATTTATTCTGGATGCACCTTAGGAATGTGTTGTATATCATTAAGGATAAAGTTTAACCCAATTCAATGGCATTATGTGGAAACTAGTGGTTTATTCTGTCGATCCTTTATGAAGAGTTACGAGTAGTTTGGTTTATTCAGTGATGCAAATGTGTAGCTATTTTTTTCAATTAATCTTAAGTCGGGTCTCCTTGACATGGCCGCTAGTTAATGAGTCTTTCCTGCTCTCCTTTTTGGCAATGACTTGCATAATAGGAAGATATTTTTGCATCAATGGGGGAAAGGACATCGACAAATTCCATAAACACCTTCCACAAAGATGATGGCATTTTTGTTGTTGTAACAGTATACCTTTCTCGTTTTCTTTTATCCTGATGTCTCTTTTGCTCTATATTCTGTTTCTTGTTAAACAGAATTTGCAGGTTGATGAATTAGATTTAGTGCAAATTGGCCCAAAATTTGAGCATCATGAATTGTTCCCTGCCCGAACTAACACAGGTCAGATTTTGTCTATCCTTGCATGTAATTCTGCATTTGATGCTCATTGTACTCATGGTTATCATCATCATCATCATCATCATCTGTGTGTGTGTGTGTGTGTGTTTATGTTTCTGAATATAATGGATCATCAATAAAGTATTCGAAGTATAATTTGTTACTGTGTTTAATTTTTGCATATGAACTGGTTGTTATGCTTGAGAACTTAGGTTGTCAGTTTGTAGTTGGTTTCAAGAAACCTTTTCTCTACCATCTGTTTCCTATTCTAACTACGCCTTTTGCTCGAGGCTTACCTAGCCAGTATCGATGTTCACACTTCATGATCTGAATGTCCTAGCGCATAAATTCGTGTTTTTTCTATTAAAGAAAAACTGTCATCCATGTTTATGTAGGCCTTTGATAGTGGTAAAGTTATTAGGCTTATAAGCTGTTTTTATCCAAATTGATAATATATGTGTGAACGCAGAAAAATAAAATTATGGCTTCCTATTTCCTTTTCTGGATTGGTATGCAAAATAGACTAAACTGAAGTTGTACAGTAGTGATAGAAAAATCCTTTTTATAATTGGCAAGAAAATTAATTCTTAGAATAGTAGTTAGTTTCCAGAACTACTCCACTTCTATGGAAGCTTTTCTTTTTGGTCTGTAGCCATTCCTGTTGTAGGAGTTGCACACAAAGTGTGCAGGATAATTGATTTCAAGGGAGAGAAAATTGGAAAGTGGTTAACGTCGGGAGGAAAATGTTGAAGGTTGGTCAATTCCCCCCCACCCCAATTTTACCCTAACAGTTAAAAGTATGAGAAGGTGTATATTTAAGTGAAAATTTGTTTTGTCTTGGATAATATTAGAAGTTAAAAAAGTATGATGGGGCTTCAAAATTTGTGTACACCAAATGAGGTTTTTACTTTATATAATTGTATAAATATAAATACATATCTTTTGCTCGTTGGCGGAGGTATTAATCGTTACATGGTTTGTGAGGCGCATGTGGTATTGTAATGAAACCAATATATATCGCTTCTAACCCCCCTCCTTCCCCAAATGTTCAAAAACAGTAGTATAAGAAATGGTGATGCATTTCTTTCAAATGAACTGATTTAGTATTTCCCCATTCTTCTCATAGTTGCTTACCCATTTGACGAATTGATGTTTCATTAACAAGTATTGTTTTTATTTTGCAGAGTTTGTGCAAGTCATCTCTCGTTCACACCTAAAAATGCGTGTTTGGGAGCGTGGGGCAGGTTGGTTTCCTTAACTGAATATCCATGAATGAGTATCATTGGTGCTGCCTAATGGGTATTCATTAATTGATAGCATGGATGTAGTTCTATATACCCGAAATCAGAGATGAATTGACAATATCCTGGAGGCTGTCAAACTATCTCTCTCTCTCTCTCATTATTATTATTATTATTCTGGAAGACAATATCTTTAAGTTGATCAACTTTGAAGCTTTATCCTGGTGGCTGTTGTAGGAGCAACACTAGCTTGTGGAACTGGAGCTTGTGCCGTGGTTGTTGCAGCAGTTCTTGAACGTCGTGCTGGGAGGGTAAGTTTTGGATTCCAGGTTTACCACATGAAAGCGGTTCTCATGGGCTATTTACATTGGGAAGAAGTTCACTCCTTAACCATTTGTATTACAATTTATGACAATTAATTATTGGCATTTTAAGCACGTTTTGTTGCACAATCTATTGTCTAGGTTTTCAAGACAAGCATTAAATTCTTTTCTTTTACTTTTCATTGCCCTTCGCTGATCACCTAATTATTCACTTTGACCCGTGTCTTTGATTTGTTCATAATGGATTTTCCCTAATGCACAAAGGGAAAAATATAAAGAAAAAAGAAAGAAAGATAGGGAATGATAATGTTTCCTTGTATATTTGTAGTGTTTCAGATGTGCTTGTTTGTTATATTGAGAAGTCTAAGTGCATAGATTTAAAACACTGGATCAATCACAAATTGTTGAAGTCTCACGGATAAGAACTTGTATTATTTTTATTTTGTACAAAGCATCTTCTTACTGTTAAGACTAAAGTAATTTGTGATACGTTTTGTGTTTTAAATCTGTGCACGTTGTCAAACTGTCTTTGTAGTTACGCCCCCTTCTGCATGTTGTCTAACTGTCTTTGTATTTGCTCTCACTTCTAATTGTTTGGCTTGTAATTTGTCCTCTCTCTCTCTCTCTCTCTCTCTCTCTCTCTCTCTCTCTCTCTCTCTCTCTCTCTCTCTCTCTCTCGCAAAACAGATTTGCACCGTTGATTTGCCTGGAGGGCCATTAGAGATTGAGTGGAGTGAGGAAGACAACCATGTGTATATGACTGGCCCAGCTGAGGTAGTGTTCTATGGATCAGTGCCCCTATGATGGACGGCTTCATCAATATTTCATGTCCACATGTTGCGGAGTTTGATTGGGTAACTCACCTATATTCTGTAGAAACAGAAGATTTTAAGTTCTGAGCTTAATTTTTTGGACTTTAACTGAATTGAATGTCTACTTTTTTTGCACATCACAAGGGATGGCTTTCGTCGGTTATTTATCTTCTTTTTGGGATAAATAACCGAGTTGGTAAATGTTTGGATCAATATGCACAACAGTGTGTAAGTTGCAACTAAATTATCTCATTACTGGATTTCTTCAGCTTTTCTTTGAACCTTTTTTCCGTTTTCTTTCTTTCTTTCTTCTTCTTCTTCATCATCTTATCATCTTATTCTTCTTGTGCAGTTCCTGGTTTGTTTCGTGTACTTATTGCCTTTTTACCCCCTTCTGTTTCTTCTTTGTGTTTTTTTTTTTTTTTACAGTTCTTAGGTTTGTTTCGTGTACTTATTGGGTTTTTTTTTTCCTTCTGGTTTTTTTATTGTGTGTGGTATAAATCGTGCACATAACCCCCCTCTCGTTTGAAAATATAACAACTTTTACTCATGTTTGTTTATGAACTAAAATACACACTCAGAATTTACATCAAAATCAACGGGAAGTGCATTGCTGAGGATAAAATATTTTCTTAACGAAAAATATAATTATAAATCTCCATAATAACGAAGGAAAATGTGTTTTTTAATTCTTTCTCCCTCTTTCTCTAATTTCTGAAATAAAAAGTAAAATAAAAAGGCAAATTTTTAACAAATTTTTTGATTTTTTAACAAAAAAACGTGATATTTTTTTTTCATGTTCAATGAATTTTTAAAATCTTAGTTATAACTTCTTTATATTTTAGATTCCACCAATTCAGAGATATTTTAAAAATAAAAAATTTAATCAAATCTAAAATATATTAAGAAAGCATAAAATTTTGAACTTTTAAAACGAGACAGGGCAACGTTGCAACATTTTCTTGTTCTTTCATGTAGTTGGTTCACATTATACGCGTTTATCATTTTCTTTGAAGGAAAATGTGGTTCGTTTATTATATTTTATTCATTTTGTACACCTCATATTTTATTTTACTCACACAAGTGTAGTTGACTAGTGTAATCCGTTATATATATATATATATATATATATATATATATAAACTCATCACATTGTGATTTTTATATAAATT
>JAOTRH010000022.1:18411143-18457971 GCA_034768845.1 Heliamphora exappendiculata
TTTATCCTGGGAGAGTGACGCCGGTGAAATCCCTACAACACCCTCGGTAGGCGGCGAATCATTCTTAAGGAAACTGCTATTGCAGGACTCGGTTTGCAATTTCCTGTTTATTATTCCTGTTATTTCATTCTCTGTAAATTTCAATTCATTGTAAATTGTTGAAAATTTAATAAAGATGTATTTTCTGGATCCCCGAACATGTATTTTATGTCGGCGTTGGAAATTCTCCCAACAAAATCGACTTCCTCATTTGATTTGGTTGAAGCGTGGTTTTATAAACTATATTACCTACCCAAGGATAACTATAATATCAGAGAGACTATGTCAAAAAAATCATTACTAGTTGTTGCTAACCTATTCTTATATAGCATGTATCACTTAAAATAAAAGTTAGCTTTTCTAAAATATTTTCAAATTTTGTGTCCCAACTTTGAAAAATCATGTAAAATTCCTTTGAAATCCAAATGCTGTTAAATTTTTATGGGATAAATTACATAAAGTAGCTTTCAAATAATTAAGGCCTCATATGTACAGACTATTGCAGGTTCGACATACTTTGGTAGAAAAATCATAATTAATTTGTTTTAAGTCAAAAAATTGCAAGACAGACTAATTTTTCAAAACTGCCCACAAGACCTCAAAACTGCCCATTCTTTGATACCTATACATTTATTATATAGTTTTTTTTAGAATCCACATAAAGGTGAAGAACATTTGTCATAGTCAATAATATTTTATTGTTATTCTCAAAGTCATATGTAGAGAGGTAAAGCCTGTTGTAAACAGAAAATCAATCATTTTATGCTGCTCTGAGATAAATAACAAAAAGTGTTTTAACATTGCTCCTAATCAAGTTTTTCCTATAGTTCATGAAATGTATAACCCTTATTTGAACATGAATAAACTAGTAGCAAAATGGTTTGAAATGTTAGACGTAATTCTAATGAATGTTGGCATGAATATGATGAAAGGAAATGAACAAGCATTTAAGGTTGTTTCTGATTTTTTTTTCTCTTTTATTTAGTACTAATTCGGAATTTCAATTATATTCATAAAATTTATGATATAAGCATGTAGACTTATGGGTTGCGCAAGTGTGTGGAGAAATTAGTTCAAGATGATTATCACTTTTGCTATGATCCTTGACTTCAACAATTTTGTCAACCATTGACTTAGCCTGGGAAATTAGGGTCTGTAACTAATTAAGCTTAACAATTCGTCTTCCCACCCACTCCCATCACCCCATATGCATGTACAGCCATTTCTTTATTTTGCATGGTTCAATGCTTGCCATTAAAAAGGCTTCCTGTTTGAATGGTGAAAAATTTTACACCAAAATGAGAAACAGACTGTTCTTCTGTTTTATAATCTTATCGAGATTATAAGGACTATAACTGTATTATGAGAATGTTTTTTTGTATACAGCCATTTCATTATTTGCCATGGTTCAATGCTTGCCATTAACAGGCTGCCTGTTCGAATTGTGAATGATTTTACACCAAAATGAAAACCAGACAGTTCTTCTGTTTTATAACCTTATCAAGATTAGAAAGATTATGAGAATGCTTTTTTATGTACTAATCCCGAAATTTGGTTTCTTCAGTTAGTACATCAATTCATTCATTCCATCTTCAGGGACGTGATACAATTTTTTGTCAATTTTACATTGTAATAACCGTATAATTTTAACAGAGTGTTGTGGATTTCAACACAGGGTCGTGCAAGGGAAGCAGGAGAAATAAACAAGAGCTTACTCACCTTGGGCCGCGTCATAAATACACTTGTGGAACACTCTGCTCATATACCTTACAGGTTTTTGCTGATGTTATATATTTCGGACCTGTTCTCTCTTTTTTTTTTCCCCCTCCTGTTGGCATCCTTCTCTGTCATGATGCAGGGACAGTAAGTTAACAAGGTTGCTAAGAGATTCCCTGGGAGGGAAAACAAAAACTTGCATCATTGCAACAATTTCTCCAACCGCTCTTTGCTTGGATGAAACTTTAAGCACACTAGATTATGCCCATCGCGCTAAAAATATAAAGAACAAGCCAGAGGTTTGCTTGGCTATTTCTTTTGCCCGTTTCAATGTTTCTTTTATCTCTGTACTTTCTTTTGTGTTAACTGTGAAACTTATTTTGCAGGCAAACCAAAAAATGGCCAAGGCTGTTCTGCTCAAGGATTTGTACTTGGAGATTGAGAGAATGAAACAAGGTTTGACAAACCTCTTGCCCTTTGTTATTATCGTGCAACAAATATAATTCCAGACTAATATGTTTCTTTATTAAAACCAAAAAGATGTTAGGGCAGCAAGGGAAAAGAATGGTGTTTTTATTCCTTTTGAGAGATATGCCCAGGACGAAGCTGAAAATAAGGTAATTGTCGTATCAATTTTATTTTGTGATTTACATTTTTACTGTAAGTAGGCATAACGCAGGAGGTGCAACTGTATAACATAGTAATGTAGGACTTGATGCTTAATAACTTCTTTCAGCAAGGATGAAAGAATAGGAATGATTTATAGCTTGAACTTAGTTGGGCATTCATGTCTGATTAATTTTAATGGACTAATGTAGGAGGACTTGATGCTTAATAACTTGTTTTAGCAATTATGAAAGAATAGGAATGATTTATGGCTTGAACTTAGTTGGGCACTGGAATCTGATTAAGACTGTTAGTTTGTGATAACATGATTAACCAACCAAGTATCACTGCCCTGATTGACTTGATGCTTAATAACTTCTTTCAGCAAGGATGAAAGAATAGGAATGATTTATAGCTTGAACTTAGTTGGGCATTCATGTCTGATTAATTTTAATGGACTAATGTAGGAGGACTTGATGCTTAATAACTTGTTTTAGCAATTATGAAAGAATAGGAATGATTTATGGCTTGAACTTAGTTGGGCACTGGAATCTGATTAAGACTGTTAGTTTGTGATAACATGATTAACCAACCAAGTATCACTGCCCTGCTATATTTGAGATCTATTTATTTGCCTTGGTGAATAAAAATCTTCTTATTTGTTCCATAAAAAACTGTTCATATAAGTTTTATTTTGTGAGTTACATTTTTACTGTAAGTAGGCATATAACAGAGGAGGTGCAACATTATAACATAGCAATGTAGGACTTGGTGCTTAAGAACTTCTTTCAGCAAAGATAGAAGGATGAGAATGATTTATAGCTTGAGCTTAGTTTGGCATTCGTATATGATTAATTTCAATGGACTTATGTGGGACTTGATGCTTAATAACTTTTTTCAGGAAGGATAAAAGAATAAGAATGATTTATGGATTAAACTTAGTTGGACGCTAAAATATTATTAAAACTGTTAGTTTGTGATAACATGATTAACCAATTGCCTTGGTGAATAAAAATCTTCTTATTTGTTCCATAAAAAACTGTTCATATAAGTTTTATTTTGTGAGTTACATTTTTACTGTAAGTAGGCATATAACAGAGGAGGTGCAACATTATAACATAGCAATGTAGGACTTGGTGCTTAAGAACTTCTTTCAGCAAAGATAGAAGGATGAGAATGATTTATAGCTTGAGCTTAGTTTGGCATTCGTATATGATTAATTTCAATGGACTTATGTGGGACTTGATGCTTAATAACTTTTTTCAGGAAGGATAAAAGAATAAGAATGATTTATGGATTAAACTTAGTTGGACGCTAAAATATTATTAAAACTGTTAGTTTGTGATAACATGATTAACCAATTATCCTGCCCTACTATACTATATTTGAGATCTATTTGCCTTAGTGAATAAAAGTTCTCTTATTTGTTCCATTACAAAAAATGTGTTTCCTAGTAGTCATATTCCCCCTATCCCTGCGAGGGCTATCTATTATGTAGGGCAGGATTAAGCTGATTCTTAATTTGGCATATTGTATCATCCTGTGTAGGCAAAAAATGAGAAATTAGAGCAATTGGAGATTGATCTAAACCTCAGTGAGAAGGTATGAGTTAGTTGGGGCTTGTCTTAAATTTATATAAAGTCATTTGGCAGCTACATGAATGAGTGGTTATATTATTGTTGCAGCAAGTTCATAAATTCCGTGAGCTCTATCTCTCAGAGCAAGAAGATAAATTAGAGCTAGATAGTGAGCTTAAACGTTGCAAGGTATAATATGAATCATGGTTTGCACAATGATTTTCGGTTTTGCTATCCAGTTTCTTCTGGTCATGTATCTCAATTTGTTCCTTCAGTTAAATCTGGAAAATAGTAATAAGGCTTTGGAAGATCTTCAAGAGAACCATAGAGTAGCCATTTCAACAATCAAGGAAAAGGAGTTCATTATCTCCAAACTTCTTTGCTCAGGTAAATGTACTTAGCATTTTGTATATCATGTGCCTTGTATTTACATACTGACTAATTCAGTACAATAATTTTTTCAATGTACGAACAGAAAATTCTTTAGTCGACCTTGCGAAGGAATTGCGTACCAATTTGCAAAATGCATCAGAGGAAATATCTGCTTTGTTTGCAAAACTAGGTACTCAAATATTCTTTTCCCCTTTGATTGCAGTATCCTGAAACAGTAGGATATCCTATTCTTTTCTCAGTTCTTGTTGAATGTTATTTGGTATCTGTTGAAAGAGTAACCACACCATCTACTCTCATCACTCTTTTCTTTTTAAAAAATTGATTTCTTTCCTTGATAACAGGAAAGAAGTGTTCAATGTATTTTTTTTGGTGTTAAATGTGTTTCTTTTTCCCCTTTGATTGCAGAACCCCCCGAAACAGTAGGATATCCTATTTTCTTCTCAGTTCTTCTTGAATGTGTTATTGGTATCTGTTAAATATGTTCTGTGAAAATGAGATACGACATCTTTTATCGTCCTTATGTGGTTTAGTAGCCTGTGCATTAAATGCTTTAATAGCTACTTTCTTTAGCGTTTACCTGCATTATTTTGAGGCACTCAACTAACATTAAAGCCTGCAGATCAGAAAAATAGATTGGAAGCAGAAAACCAAGGGCTACTTCTGACCTTTGGTTCACAACTAGATCAGAGCTTAAAAGACCTGCACAAGACCATCCTGGGGTCGGTTTCTCTACAACAGCAACAACTGAGATGCATGGAGGAGCATGTTTCTTCATTTCTGGCTAGTAAATATGATGTATGAACTGATAAACTGAAAGCTCATTTCTCTTTCGTATCTTAAACATGTCGGTGTCAATGTTCAGTTAGTTGCTAATATCACATCATCTTTCTTCCAGGCAACCCGAGTACTGGAATCTAGGATAAATAAAATGACGGACATATATACTTCAGGAGTGACAACCTTGAAAGAGCTTGCTTATTCATTACAAATCAAGGCTTCTTCAGACCTGCAGCAGATGAAATCTACAATGTCATCCCAAATAAGTGAACTTGAGAATGTATGAATAAAGGAAACAAGCTTAACTATTCCTAATACTAATGAATATGCAATCTGCTGCTGATGTAAATGTGCTCCTTTTATTTACAGTTTCTTGAAACTCTGGTTTCGGAGGCCAAGGATGTTATTTGTCAAACCGAAAATATTCTCAATGAGCAAAAGCAGCTATTGTCTTTCTCTGCTCATCAACAACAAGAGGTGAGTGGGCTCTGTTTTCATCTGCCTGATGTTTAAACTCTTTTCTTTGATTTTGTCTATCCAAATTTGCTAAACCCTCTGGAAAATGTAGGGATTGCATCGGAGTATAGCCTCAGCAGAAATGATTTCAAGAGCAACAGTTGATTTCTTTGATGACCTCAGCCATCGTACTTCTGGACTCACGACACTTATTCAAGAAAGCCAAATTGATAAATCCCACCAATTGGCAACTTTTGAGAGGGTGTTTAAGGTAAAGTAGCATTGAGAAACACAGTGTCCATTTGTATTTGTTGATTTGCTTAACATATACTGTTAAAGTCTAGAGGTCTTGGGTTCAAGTCTCATGATATGAGTTTGTTTCTCTATTATATTTGTTATTATGTACTATGTTTTGTGTATATTGATGCACTTTTCAGTTTAGTTTATTCGCTTATCTACATGCAAAACATAGTTACACGTGGGAAGAGAGTGTTGGTTGGTTACACATTGTTAAGTAACCAATTGTCCCAAAAGCTTAAACTGTTAGGGAATGGGCCCAATACACATGGGAAGAGAGTGTTGGTTTGCTCATTATTGGGCCCATTCCCTAACAGCTTAAGCTTTTGGGACAATTGGTTACTTAACAATATTATTGGGAAACAAAGTATAATGAGTCTATTTTTGCTGTTAAACAGGAAGAGGCTGTTAGAGAAGAGAAGCAGGCAATGGAGAAAATCGCAGCAATATTAGCATCTCTGACAGCTAAGAAAACAGCTATGGTGAATCACCATTTCTTGTTATACCTTTCTTGCCAAATAATCAGTGAAATTGTTTTGCTTGATATGTGAGAACTCTTTATCAGGTTTTAGAGGCATCAAGGAACATTGACGACTCCATTATACAAGAGAGCAAGAGATTGCTGCAAGAAATATCCTGCATGCAGAAAGTTTCAGGTGATGCAAAGGAAGAGTTGAATGTATATTTAGACAAGGTGAAAAGACATTTCTTGGAAGACACATTTACATCTGCTGAAACCAGAGCTACAATGGAAAGTTGCCTCCAGGAGTGGTAAGCTTTTAATCTGCTGTTTGAAAACTTCTTTGTGAATACATATGCAAGCCTTCAGATTGACAAATCTGGTGAAGGTGGAATATCTTTGAGTTCTAGGTGATGACTCTAGGAGGACTTTTCTTGTTTTTTTTTTTTTAATGAGGAATAAACTTTTGAGGGGAAGACAAAACTTCTCTGAGGGATAAATGATGTAACATTTGAGAAGGGCATGCAGGAGAAATAAATTGAATGAGTGAAGTAACTCCAAAACCAATTACCGAAGAGTACTAGTTTGCAAGGGGAAAGAATGCACAACTAATTAAAGCATTTGGAAAACAGATAAAACAAAAATGAAGTATCTCTGTACCAAAGTAGCGAGATATTCATTGGGTGAGTACACTTAATCTTACGCTAGATTATATTCTCTCTCTGAATTTGCAGCACAAATAAGGTCAATTACTCTAGGCAGCAGTGGGAAAATGCACAGTTATCCATCAACCATCTCCATAAAAGCAGTATTGCAAAGATAGAATCTTCTGTAAAGTAAGTATGTTCCCCGTATTTTCCGGTATGTTTTTCTTCCTTTTTCTTTTTTAAATGTTTGTGTTGTGTTCTCTCCCTGAACAGGGAAAAAATTTGTGCAAACCAAGTTGCACGTGCAGAATTTGTCTCTACATCCTCATCCATTAATGCAGAATTTGAATCCAAAGCTTGTTACACACAGGCAGCTGTTAATGGTAATTTAAATCCCTACCTATGAAATTTCATTTTATTCTCCAACAGTGTCGAAATATTGAACTCTAACTGCTGAAGTGCAAAATATAACGACACTTGTAGATTCACTGATGCTGGACCAGGAAGCTAAGGAGGAGATAGACTCCATGTCTACCTTGTGCTTGGATCAGCTGCAGTGTATGCAAGAGAAGCATACTGAGAGCATAACAAATATCAGAAACCGAGCAGAGAAATGTCTGAGGAATGATTATTTGGTACGCATGCTGCTTTGATATATCTTTATTCCATTGTGCTAATAATAAGATTGTCAGGAAAATGTTCTTGTCATTCGGTGATAGAACAGGCTAGATATACAGTTATTTTTTATTCTAAGATTATCAAGTGAGCATATTTTTGTTACAGATTGTGAATGTACTAAAATTAAGCACGGGGTAGAGAATACACATCAATTAGGACGATGTACTTGATCGATGGATCCACTGTTATGGCAGAAAATGAAAACAGCAACCGCAAAGATTAATGCAATCATACAAATGCACCCAGAACTAGGGTTACGCACGTGGAGTTGCGTCGATTTTACTATAAAAGGAGAAGGCAATACAAAAAAAGGGTACAAAACCCTAACCACAAGTAGCCAATGAAAACCGTAGTGCTTTTGAAAAGGGGGATGGGGGTCATGGGTCGAGCCCAAAACAAAACCAAGCTCCACACACTCATGTATCCCCCCATCTTATAAAGTTTGAAAAAACACTGGACTTACGTACAACTTGCTTTTTTTAAAACCTTATTTTACATTACTCTTGAACTGGAATGAAATAGATTTTGACACTTGTAACCAGATTGTCATAATTTACTAAATTGTGTAATTAATTCTCCTTAAATTGTGTAATTCTCCTCATGTTGATCAGCATAATAGAATGAATTAGATTTTTATGCTTGTTAACCAGATTGTTTGTTCCAGCAGTGATAATTAACTAAATGGCGTTACTCTTCCCAGGTCGATCAACATAATAGCACTACTCCGCAGATGAAAGTAATTGCATTCCCTAGCTTGGCATCCATCGAGGAGATGAGAGCACCAGTCGTTGGAGGTCCTATGACAAAATTAACCTCCGAGAACCTACCAAATTGGGGCAGAACTGAAAGCAAAATCCAACAGGGACAACTGCCATGTTTTGGAGCATCGCAGAATAGAACTCCTTTTGCAGATGTCAATTGATTTTGATCAAAATCAATAAGTGTGAGAACTCCTGCAAATGCTACTGGATCTTGAACAACGTGCATTTAGGCATTAGAAGACAATTTCAAATGAAAGGAAAGCTCGAGTAGCTTCACTTGCTGTATGTTGTCAGATGATTCTTAAACTCAACTGCAAACACACTCATCAGCTGATGAGTTGCCTCATTCACGAGACCAGATAGGTGGCTTTCTGTTTAGTTCAAATGCATCTTATAATTGTAGTAAGTCTTCTTAGGGTTTTGAGTGATTCATATGCTAAGTTCTGTTATAAACCTATGTTGAACTTATTGAGTAGAATGCGAATTCATTTTCTTCCCTTTTCAGTGTAGCCCACTATAAGATTTCTACAAGTTCAAGTTTCCTCCTTTCATGCAATGACTTGGTTGTCATGTGTTCCTCTTCTCTGGAAGTTGCCACATTGATTCTCCAAAATAATGACACTGGGGAATCACCCCAAGTGAGAGATTTATGCAGTTTTTCTTTCTTTGGCCATTGGGCTTTGGCTTCTTTTGGTACCGAAAAATGGAGATGGTTGCCTACTGTTATTGTTTGCATGGGGTTAGTTTGGGTTAGTTTGGTTGAGGGGGTATTTTTATAAAATAATTAGTATTTAGAGTATTATGGATTGAATTATTAATATAATATTTTTTGTACCGAATGGTGTTTAGTTTTAGAGTAGAACTAGTTATTACACGCACCTAAAACGCACCTAAAAGCACTCAATTATTTAATTTTAATAACTTACAAATAAAATAAAAAAATAATGTTAATAATTATTTAATTAGCTAATTTTAAGGCACCTAATTAAAATTACAGAAAATTAATGAACAATCTAATTTATAGACCATTTACTGTTTTTCATTTAGCATAAGATTTTTTAACGAATAATGTCATCCTTATAAAAGTTTTAACAAGCAAAATCCTTTTAAGACAAAAATACCATATTTATGTATTTTTAAAACATGTATAAAGAATACAGATAAATTTATTTATTTACATATTAAATAAATAAATACAAAATAAATAAATTTATTTGTTTGTATGGTATTTTCAGGAAAAATCATACAAATGGACTTTGCACGTTAAAATTTTTGTTTATGAATCTTATGTGTTAAATTTTATTTTTTTAGACCTCTGATTGAAATCTCCTTAAAAATATGACTTTATTAGTTTATTAATTTATAGAGGAAAAAATAAACAGAATAATATAATAAAAATCAAAACTAAATTAATTTCTTATTAGAGGATAAAGTTGTTTGGCGGGATGTTAAAGGTGAAGAGAGTGTATTTTTTAGATGTAATTTTGTGTATTGAATTTGAGTGTTGAATGATCTTTCAATGTATGTTTGATAAGTTTAACTCACAAAAACTCACAAGTTAAAATGATAAATTTAACTCACAAAAATTCACAAGTTAAAAAGAGAATGGAGAATGTAAATTTCTACACATAAGTTTACAATTCAATGGCTTTTGTCTAAATAATATTACGTCTTTATATAGAGATTTTAAAATATAACGAAGGATAACTGTTCAATATCCAACGGTTGAAACAAATTTTAAAACACTTTCTCAAAATTTCTAACCTCTTTCCAAAAATAATCTTAGAGTTTTTTGAGAATAATTTTTAGATACTAAAAATCCTATTATCAACGGATAATAGAGTTTTAGTCACATGCGATGAGTAATACATTTATTAGTTCATAAAATTAAGATATTAATTAAATAAAAATGTATCACTTCTCATTCTAAAAGTTATGATGACTTGATAAATGTGTCACTTGAATTTTAGTGCTTGTCCAAAACAGAAAATGTTAATTTTTAAATATGAACAAATTAGACATAATATAATTATAAATTTGATAGGATTAAATCTCTTAAAATAAAAATTGTGAAACTAAATTTTTTATGAGGTTTAAAAAAAGAACTAATCTTTAAATTATTTTAATCTTTATAGGTACATATGATATTTATAATTTTTAAATTTTTCTAGATTTTTTTGGAATTTTTCGCAAACCTTTAGCACCTTATTTTTTTTTTAGGGTTCTAGAAAATTTTGGTGGGATGTAAACTCAATATTCACTTCATGGGTAACAATTTAATTTTTTTGTTTTTTTTTTATAATTTTTGGGATGTAAATAGCCTCAACAAGACGTTGATTGGTTAAAATTTCATATATCACATAAAATATTGACGACAATGATAAAATAAAGACACTCAATTATCTAATTTTAGTAATTAAAAAATAAAACAAAAAATAATATTAATAATTATTTAATTAGTTAATTTTATGTCTCGTAATTAAAAATATGACTCGATTAGTTTGGAATATTAAAAGGTAGAGAGAGAATGTATTTTTTAGGAGATGTATTTTTGTGCAATAGATTTGAATGTGGAATGATTTCAGCTATTCATTGAAAATATATGTTTAAGAGAGAAAATATTTTGAAAATTTCTCTTGTTTTATTATATAAATAGTTTGAAATGTTAAAATTGGAGAGAGTGTACTTTTTGAAGATGTATTTTTGGGCATTTGATTTGAGTGTAAAATGATCTTAGTCATTCATTCAAAATATATGTTTACGAATGAGAAGATATTTTTAAAAACCTCTCTTATTTTATAACATAGATAACTTAAAGATAAATAATACGTTATTTAGTTTGACATAATTTTAATAGAAGTAGTCCTCAAACGAATCAACTCACCCTATATGAGGTGTTAAGTTAGTTGAAGGAAGTTTCTAAACATCTTTTAAATAATTACCAAATAATGCTATATATAGAATTATAATTAAAATAGTTCAATCTCAAACCCCAAACCAGCAAACAAACATGCTGCAGTTATATTACTTATTTGTCATGTTTGTTTGTGGGATATCAAGATTTAGGACTAGACTAAATGTAAATAGTTTGGACATATTCTCCCTGTTTGATTGCAATCTATGGTCTCACTAATCCAGCCCAATTCATATTGTGGTCCATATGCATGAATACACAACCATAATATGGGAGGTGGTATTGGGGAGCCCAGGATTATGGTGCCATCCAAACAAAAAAAGTTGCCCAATACAGACTAATCCCCAAGTAATTAATCCTTAAAACAAGCACGACATTAAGTGCTTGTTTGTTGTGAGGGACTATGGAGGGGGATTGGATAGAATTAAACGCTTGTATTACTAAATTCGGACTAATAGTTAAGTATATATGTTAGATTATTATTGGGATAATAAATATTAGGGCTTTTTCATTATTATTAGTATTAGATTTTGAATTATCTTTTTTTTTTATCCAATGGCTAACATCTAAAATTCTTTTCTCAATTTTTATTCCATTCTAACCAAGCATGAAATAAATAGTGCAAAAAAAATACCCAACTCTAAGTTGTTCAAGAGTAGTTGCGTTGAGTTTCTGAACCATTTGTCTTGAGATTAATCAATTCTATTTTTCAATAGAGGCAGGCAGTAAAGTGTCACATTGACGTGGCCACCAGTTTGAGCCTAATTATTCCTGAAAATAATGTTATTTTGACTGGCTCTCCTGTTGTGATTGAATGAAAATAGATAAGAGGCTCATGGGATTGACGTGAAAGGAGGGATGGCAATATTTTTGAGAGCGAACTCTGGATGAATGTGAAGTGCATGGATACAAGTTATGCTTTGGAATAAAAGACAATTACGAATTCGCTTTGTCTACAAATAAAGAAACCTATAAGTAATGCAACTATGAATCTTATGGAGAGTTTGAACCTGACTCAGGATGAACGCTAGTGGCATCCTTAACACGTGCAAGTACGACAAGAAGCGGTGCTTCGTGTGTAACGAACAAGTGAGTAACACGTAAGAATTTGCCATTGGGAAAATAACAACAGTTGGAAATGACTTCTGACCCGAGGCTAATTTCTCAATGTATACATAACTTTATTCATAATTTCCTAAAATTTAAAAAAATATGTAAGAACCTCCAATATTACTTATCTTTCTTATCTAATCCAATTCAATCCGATATAACAAACAAGTCTTAGTTTCCATTAATCTGGATTATTATTCCAATACTTGGGACATCTAATCTCCAGACTAATAGTCCAATTCTTGAAACAAATGTATTGGGCTTTCTTTTTGTTTCTAATGTATATTATAAATTACTGTTAAGGCTTTTAGTGTTTTTATGAAGTGTTCAGATACGAACAATGTCCGTTCACCTCTTGATAATGTAGATGTTTTTCTTCACCAGTATACAGAAAAGGACGGCTTGGTTGAAGTGGAATGAATAGAAGTAGAAATCTTTTCTTTCCAAAATACTACCCTCTCTATAATAATACATTAAAAGCTAGCTTGAGTTATCTGAAAATTTTGAAATGCAATAATTTTGGGCCATAATCAATCATTTTTAGGTTCCATTTGTTTTGACGTAAAATATTCTTAGGTAAAATATTTTACTTATTTTTTATTATTTAATTAATAATACCTATGTATTTTTTTTATTGGATCAAATTTGAACGAGTAAATTGTTTGTTTTAGTTTCTCAATTTTTTACTCTTCGTGTGTGTGTATTGATTATGGGTTTGTCTCTCTAGAAAAATTAATTTTATTTTATTTTTAAAAAAATTGTCTTTTGAGATTCCACACGAAAAATTACTGATAGTGGTGTTTTTTTATCTGAAATTATTGTATGTGAATTATTGGTATAAATGGTATTCGTATATTAAACTGAATTTTATAGTATTAAATAAATATATTATTTTTTATATATTAAAATTAAAATAATTTGAATTGCACATGCATTGCGTGTGCTTCCGTCGCTAATTTTACATTATAGAGACTTGTCTCACGTTACTTTTTTAAGCCACCAAATCTTGTTTGTATATTTTAGATGTCTCTCTACCAAATACTAATTAGTTTTAGATTGGATAGTTATAAATTCTAACGTGGTATAATTAATATCAAAGTTTATGGGGTGATTTCGCGAGTTAAGTTTTTACCCATTGTTTATTTCATTTATTTCGTTCATTTTTATATTAACTTTACATGCAACTGAGTGACACATGCAAGTGGGGATTAGAGATATCTCACATCATTTTTTTAAGCCATTCAACTTTAATTCATATAATTTAGAGATCTCTCCACTCATTGCCAATTGATTTTGGGTTGGATACCCCCAAATCTAAAATTGTGTCTACAAATTGTTATAAATCATAATATAATTAATAAATCAATATAGGATGATTGATCACGATAAAGCTCAAACTCATATCTTTTGCCATACATGCAAGCGTCTGACCTATTACATTGTATACTCATCATCAAAACTAGTTTTTTTTATCGATTTATAACTAAGCTTCTTCATATTTATAATACATCTTTAATATTTAATTATTTTAGATATATGTTTTAAAAATTATGACCGAATTTTTACGATTCATGATTCAATAAAAGGTAATTTTGATTCACGATTCGATTATTGATTTGACAATTATGCTTTTGGTACAAACTATAATTTATAAGATACTAGTTTTAGTAATGTCAAACACAACATGCGTGTGTAGTGGCAACTCGTTTGGTTATTGTTAGTATAATTTTTTTATTGGCCTATTTCACCATCTCTAGGCTCACTTTTTAAACTGTTAGCTTTTTCAGTTATTAATAAGAGAAAAATAATAATAATGTTTCCTCTCCTCAATTATAAAGAAAATAATAAAATAATTGTGTTTTCTTTCTTTTCTTGTTTGGACTAATAATTAAGAAAGAAAAGAAAGTAATTACTCTCTTATCTTATTTGAAAAAAAGGGTATGAAAGAATAATTATTTCTCTTTCTTTTTTTTCAGTTCCTTCTATTTATTCTCGCAATAGCAAAATGAACAAATGGTTAGTGAGGAGATAATTTCATTTCATTTTTTTTCTCTTCAAATCATCCAAACCAAACAGACAATTAAGTTTTAGTAATTGCATGATTAACAAACTCTTGTGTTTATTGCATCATCTCCACTTAATTGTATCTATGCGTTATTGTGTCATGCTTATTTTGAAGAATAAAAAAATAAGAAATAAATAATTTTCTCAGTAATTATCCCTTCACTAACTATAGTAGGGGCCTCCTCTCTTCCCATTAATTTCTCCCTAGTATAAGGGGGAAAAAAGGAACTAGTAATATAATTTTGATTTTTAGTACTTCAAGACAAACATAGGAAACAAATTTATTTTGGACTTTCAATCCGAAATTTTAATCCGTCAAATACAAATATTACCTTAGGCCATATTTTGTATTGGAGGATGAGATTAAAAGGGAAGTCACGGGATTAAATAGCTATAATATTATTTATTTTCTTCTTAATTCATTCTAAATTTGTTTGTTTGGGAGTATATTTTTGGGAATTTATTCAAAAATATATATTTTGACGCGCAAGTTCCATAAACAAAATTCTTAACACACAAGATCTAACTGCATGATTTCTCTCAAAAATACTCAGCAAACAGATAAATTTAATTATCTGTTAACAAAACAGATAAATTTATCTGTTTGATATTTATCTATTTATCATGCAAATAGATAAATTTATCTATTATGCATAAACAAATAAATTTATTTGTTTGCATATCAATATAGATAATGCAAATAGATAAATTTATATATATTCTTTATATGTGCTTTTAATAAGACATATAAACTTATCTGTGTTTTTTACACGTGCTTTTAATAAAAGACAGATAAATTTATCTGTATTCTTTATACATATTTTGAAAATACACAAATAAATTTATCTATATTCCTTATACATATTTACAATAAGATAAATAAATTTATTTATTCAGTCATAACACATTACACGTGCTTTTAATAATATAGATAAAGTTATCTGTATTCTTTATATATGTTTTGAAATGTATAAATAAATTTATCTGTATTTTTTATACGCGTGCTTACAATAAGACAGATAAATTTATCAATTGTCTTTATACGTGTTTATCTGTACAGAGGGTAGTTTTGTTATAAAAAAAACATACACGCATCAATAGAGGATTTTGCGCGTTAAAATATTTATGAAGATGAACTTTACATGTTAAGAAATATTATGCTAGATAAAAAATAGTAAACAGTCTATAAATTAGACTCTTTACTAATTTCTTGTATATTTTTTTTATTACTAATTCTTTTTACTCTTCTTTTTTTCTCTATTCTGTCTCTCCTCTCACTTGTTATTTTTTATACGAGTGATTGTGTGTCCAGTGAGGACTAGTTATCAAAATTTTATTTTGTATCCAAATATAAGATATAAAATTATTTTAAACTAAATTCAATCCCACCATTAAAATTTTCCATACAAATATGTCATTAATGACAGTTCCAATCATATACTTGGACCTTAATCATACTTCTCATGTTTAGGTGTATTTGAGGAGGTTGGTGGAGGCTCCAATTGAGTTCCAATTAAGGGATGATAAGAAAAAACGCTTGAAAGCAAATAGAGTGGTATATATAGAGCGGTTTTATATGGTACGTTTTATTTTTGATTCCGTGGTTAAAATTATTTATATTTACATCTAACGATAAAAAATACCACTTTAAGAAAATATTATCTCTCTATTTATTTAATACAGTTGATTTGAAAAAAATATTATATTTCTCCTCATTTAATACCATCACCCTTCTCGTTTATCTCTCTTTAAAAAAAATAATTTCTCTTCACAAAAAATAAAGTTCAAAAAAATATAACTTCAAAATGTTTTACAGTTTATATTTGATATAAAAATGTTTTGAGTTTTTTTTTAAAATAAAACAGAATTTTTAGGAATTTTTTCTTCTTTCTAAAAAATTAATTTGTTTTATTGAAGAAAATGTTGTTTTAGTTACTTTCGATAGAAAATGATTGAATTAGTTCTTTTTTAATATAAAAAAATTTGTATTATGTGACAACTTAAAATGTATTCTTTTTTTACAAAAATTAATAATAATTTTTTTTTTGAAAAAATATTTTTTTTTCTATTTGAAAACTCAAAATTAAAACTGTTGTTTTTTTATCTAAAAATTAAAAATTAAAAATGTTGTTTTAGTTACCTTTGATAGAAACTAATTTGGTTTGAATAATTTTTTATTTATAAAAAAAATTATTTTATTTATAAAAAGAAATTGGTGAGAAGGTTATGGAAACTTTATAATAATTGTTTTAAAAGTTCAATAATTTATTTAATTTACTTTTTATTTAATATTTAATTTTTCTGTTAATTATATTTTATGTACATGATAGTGCGATAGCCATTTAATTATAAAAAAATTGATTCGAAAGTATCTTTTAGACATTTGGGTTATCACTAGAAAATATTTAATTAAAAAAATAATTTTAATCAATTTTATTATAAAAAAAATTGTACATAACTTCAAAATAGATTGTTTAATTAATTTAACCTGCAGTACTCGAAATGAAATACCCAACAAGCATTGCGGCCTTGTCATTCAGCAGAGGTGGCCGATTGTTGGCCGTGGCATCCAGTTATACGTTTGAAGAGGGAGATAAACCGTAAGTTCTAAATTGCAGATAGCTGTCGTCCTTCTTCTTCTTCTTCTTCTTCATCTTCTTCTTCTTCTTCTTCTATAGTACTTTTGGACATGGTTGTGTTTAATTCTCAACTGCAAAGCTTCATTGGAAAAATGAAGCTTTCCCAAACCCCAAAAAATGCGTACTTATCACCGGTTCAAAACTAGATGCTCATTTTATTAGTAGCTTCACATATCTGTGAAGTGTAGCATAACTAACTCTCTCTCTCTCTCTCTCTCTCTCTCTCTCTCTCTCTCTCTCTCTCTTTTTGGTTCTTGACTTAACCTTCCCTGATTTTATAGGATCTGGTCGATTCATTTAGCTAGCCTGGTGATTTGACTTCGAATTCCATAGTTTGTTTATATAAGCTGATTAGGGTAGCTGCAATCAGTAATCGAATCCACAAAGCGGTTAGGAGACTCGAAATGAAATGCAGCTGCAACCCCTCCCCAATCCCCATTGCAAACAGCTGGGCGCAGAAATGGAGACTAGAGCTGCATTTCTTTTTTCCTTTTTTAGCAGTGATCATGATAGTTGCAGAACGCTCATTCTTGAAGCCATGGCCTGCAATTGGCTATTAACCAATTCAAACCCTATATAAGTACTGTTTCAAACTGAAGGAACTGCATATGGGGAAGCTCTGGATTGTTTCCGATGGGCATTTGCAGAAAAAAATAGTGTAACAGTTATATTACATCATTATTGACACGTAGTATTACCATTTAATAATTGCATTTTCTCATTTTCAAAGCATCTTGGGACAGATCAGGTCTGGCAATGTTAACTGTCATTTTCAATTTGAGAGAGTTCTGAGGATCAGTAGCTAGGGTTAATTCGACGGGTCACAATGGATGAAATCATATAGGTTGTGCTGAGTATTATTGCGAGGAGAGCTTATGGGCATTATATTGTTAACCCAAATAAAGCCGACTTCGGGTGGATTCAAATTAACGGTACGGAGAGTGAAACATAAAATACCCTCATAATTTTTTTAGAAGTATCTCCCTCTATTATTTTCTTCTTAAATTGTGTTTTCACCATCGCGACCATCTCTTCTCTATTGCTCTGTCAACAAAAGTTAAAAGTGTGTTTAAATTCACAAATTACAAGAAATTTTGTGGTTATTACAAAAGATCAAGAATAAGTTGCACCTGAATCAAACAATTATATGAAAGTAAAGTGAATTGACTATTTTCTTCTTTTATCGGTAATCTTCATTACCAACTCAGATTAGTACCATAACACTCATCATTATTCACAAAAATTAGGTCATATTTACATTTTACATCCCGTTTGTTTAAGAGATAGGTAGCAAAAATATAGCTCTACAAGCAAAATTATCTTAATTTTTTTTATTCATCACCTAACTTGCTTATATATGTATGTGCACGCTTTTATTTTATTTTATTTTTCATGTTTTTATGCGTTTAAGGAAAGATATGAACATATTAAAATTAACTAAAGATATGACTCTTAACATAATATAATAATGTAACTGATTAGGTTTGATTTCATTTTTGTATTTACTTTTGGACTATGCTTCTCACCTTTTGCAATGTAGAGAAAAATTTATAGCATTCTCAGTAATTAGAATTAGCTATTGTGGCCTTTTGAGGACTCATGAGGCAAGCTGATATCACAATGTAAAATACATAATTTGGCACTGAAAAACTGCAACTATAGGTTTGCACTTCTACCCGATATTGGGAAGCATTATTCGTTAATGAACAGCGAGAAATCGACCACTGATTTAATTTGAGTACTTTTACATGATAGATCTCAACAAAAAAATTGGTTCATTTTTTTATTTTTATTGGAATGATGCCGTAATTGAATAAAAATTCAAGCAAAAAATGATTCGTGGAAAAGAGTTTTTTTTTCTAATTTTTATTTTAATAGAATTTGTGAAATATAATTGTGAAGTGAAAATTGAGCATGAGCATAAAGAAGAGGTGCCTGATCCTAGTGGAAGTATTCGATCATTTTGCTATTCTTAAAATTAAATTCAAATTGTCCCAAAATATAGCGTAAACATAAGATTGGCATAGCTACTATTGTATCAAAATACTCACAAACATATTTTTAAAATTCACGGTTAACACAAAGTAGGCAATCAAATGTAAGAGGTTCTTGCACTGTAATGTCTGAAAAAGATAGAATAGCACAACGTTATCATCAGATGTAGTGATGATACCATTTCTATGTTTTGAACCATGACATCTAGCTTAACATTTCTATGTTTTGAACCATAACGTCCATGTCACAAGTTGCATGGAGGGGTGGGGGAGGACAATTGAAAGTTGTGGAGAGTAGAAGAGGGATTGCGGGCGCTGATTGCTGATGACTGGAGCTGCAGAAGGAAAAAGGGGGTTAAGACCTAGAGGAAAAAATTATTAGAATTTTGTCCCAAATGATAATATCACATTATCAGAAAAAAATAATAAGTGTATTTAAGAATTTTATGTCTGTATTTAGAATCATTCCAATTTTTGTGTAGGTTAGTGCGTACCCCATAGCCCATGTTAAGGCTTTTCTTTTTTCTTCTTAAAATCTAATTTTAAAATTGTAGTGTTTGATCATTTTGTAAAAATCTTTTTTACTAACTTTTTAAAAACTTTTTAAAATAAAAAAGTCTATTAGTTTCAATGAAATAATTATAATAATATTGACAAAAAATCAACTCTATTCTTAAAAAAAAATCATCTAAAATACTTCAACTCGAGAATTAAAAAGAACATATTAGATATTGTAATAAAAAATAAAAATAAAGAACTACCCTAAATAACTTATTCTAGAAAACTTTTTTTTTCCATTTTTAAAAAAACTAAATCTCTATCAAAATCTAGTTGTTTAGACATCCCAAGCTCCTAGATTTTGTAATTGCTACTGCACCATATTGTTGGATTAATGTTATAAAATTATTGAATAAATATTCATATTATAATTTATTTACTTTGCATGTTAGAATAAATTCAACAGAAAATTAGTCTTACATCCTTAAAGTAGCGTCGACTTTGTTTTTCATCCACCATAAAAAATTTTAACACACGAGATTCAGTTAGACCCTAAAATAGATAAATTTATTTGAGTATTTTCAAAATATGTATAATGCATACAGATAAATCTATATGTCTTGCATAAGTAAGTATACAGATAAATTTATATGTCTTGCATAAATAAGAAAACAGATAAATTTATCTGTATAAAGAATATTGTGTCTTTTCAAAATACGTATAAAGTACACAGATAAATTTATTTATCTTGCATAAATAGACATACAGATAAATTTATTTGTATAAAGAACAATGTGCCTTTTCAAAACACGTATAAAGCACATAGAAAAATTTATTTATCTTGTATAAATAAAAAGACAAATAAATTTATATGTATAAATAACACTATGTCATTTGAAAACTCGTAAAAGCACACAGATAAATTTATCTGTCATGTATAAATAAGTAGACAGATAAATTTATCTGTATAAAGAATACAGATAAACTTATCTGTATGCATTACATATAAATTTATCTGTGTTGTAGACGATTAGATTTTGCGTGTTAAAAATTTTGTTGATGGATCTTGCGCATTAAAATTTATTTTTTTAGACTTTTATCGACTATAGTAATATTTTTATGAAAATATGGCTTTGTTTGGATAACTTTGACAGCATTGACTTATTTTTGCCTTTTTTGATTTTTTGATTTTAATTATTATTTTTTTCACTTTTTGGTTCATCTGAATGGAATGAATTGTAAAAATAAAAATATAATATTTTTAAAAAATTCACTATTAAAAAAATAAACAAAAAATGCTTATTGGGTTTATTTAACTTAATTTTATTTGTTGGACTTTCTATTTCTTCATTAATTGTTTAGTTTTTTTTTATTTGTTGAGAGAAATTAGATGAGTAAAAAGTTTTAATTAAAAAAGTATACAAAAATTTATTAAGAAAAAAACTAATAAATTATTATTCCGTACAATATGCTATGGCAAGACGATATTCATATTCCGCTATTAATTCTTTGCGGTAATAAAGCTAAGAAAACAAAAAAAAAAAAGGTGTGGCTAAAATACGAATATCAGTAATAATAGCAATGCTTTCGTAATGATTTTGGATTGGACGTTAACTGCAAAAGCACAATTTTTTTTTTTACAATCCGTGCAATTGAAGATCTGATTACTTTTATCAAGATTTAAGGTAAGTCTTTGACAGGCAAACGCTTTCTAATTTTCTCTTGTATATATATAAAATTCTTTGATATCTCAAACAGGCCTTTAGTCGGAAAATTGAATATGTTTATGTATTTTTTAATGACCAAAAACCTTAAGACATATTTTATAATTATTATTATTATTATTATTATTATTATTATTATTTAATTCTTATTTTATTTATTGTTATTTATTTAAATAATATCATTACAAAAATTGCACATATTACAAAAGTAAAATGATTCGGATATCATTATTATTTTTTAACTTGTAAGAGGGTAGAAAGATTATCATTAGTAACATCAGACTCATCAAAATGTGACCATGACAAGATGTAGCAGCTCTCTGCAAATAAAATTGAAAATACACTGTAAAATCAAACCGAACACTCTTTCTCGATCTCTGTCAATCTGTAGGTCATTCACACTTATATATATTGGACATACATGGGTTCATTTACCCCTGGTACTTTATTTATAGACCTCTCAAGGTTTTCTTTGATTGTTCTTTGGACTTGTGGTTTGACCATTGGAAGCTCTTTTGTCATAGCCTTTATTTGGCTGTGGAGGTTTCGTTTCTTCACTTGCTTAGGCTACGTGAGTTTACCTGGTTGGTTATAGGACAAGCCCCATTGACCTCCTAAGCTTAGAAGTTTGGTTATTCTCTCAGCTATATAGAGATTCTTTTGCAAATCTTATTCGGATAGTTGGTCTTTCTTGTATGAGATTTGGAGCTTTTCGAGGAGTCGAGTTTCAGCAGTATTTTGTTCTCTTGTGTTGGATGAGGTGTTCTTGTTCTATTCATGCGGGTTGTGCATGGAATTTATTTTATTAGGAGTTTTCCCGCTTAAGCGGGGGTTAGGTGTGTTTGTTATAGTGTCATTAAGTTTTTCATGTTCTTTTGGATATATTGGTAAGTACTGTAACAATTTGGGGAATGCCCATTGAAAACATGTATATATTTTTTTCTTTTATGTTACAATTAATTACTCAAAAAAATACATTAAAAGTTAATTTGATGTATTTTTTGGTGTCTTTTCTATTGAGATATATTATTTTAGTATATTTATGAGAAATATAGGATTCCCATGTATTATTATAATTTTCATTGCAATTGATTAAATAGATGTAGTCTTTTAAGTCAAATTAAGCTATTTTGGTAATATATGACTTTTTGACTTATTTTGTTGTGTTTGAATTTCAGTAATGATTTGTTTGATTTTGTTGACCTATAACACTATAGTATTATATATATTACTTGTTCAACAAGTATTGGTCATTTACACTTATATATATTGGACATACAGATTATTTTTGTTGCGAACATACAGACCATTTTTGGCTTCGCAACAAGAAGAAGAAATCTGTTAACTGTTCGTTTTTGTGAAAGAAGAAAAAACTTGTTAACTTTGCAATAGAGATGTAAAAGATAAAAATAATTTAACTCTTAACCGGTTGTTTTTGTTACTATAATTAAGCTACTTTTATTTTTATGCGTAAATTTTTTCGTATATTAAGATAAAATGGCTAAATAAAGAGATGACTATAAGATGTGGTCACCCCACGTAATAAAAGTTGTGGAGTTTTTTTTAACAAATGAGTAAAGTGAGAAAACAATTTTTTTTAATTCAATGATAAGAATGAGTGCACTAAATAAAAATATCAAAATTTATTTTATCAGTTTTTTTTTTATAAAAATCAAAAAATTAATTAAGGATAAAAATAAGTAAAATGATAAAAAATTCACTAAAAACAAATATAAGCAAAAGTTTGTGATTTTTTTATTTGTCTTATCATTTAAAAAAAAATTATGACAAAAGGAATCGAACAAGTATGTTTATTTACTTTTTTAGCCAAAACTTATTTAGATTAAAAGTAGACTTTTTAATAAATTAATTAGTTTTAAGTCCTTTTTAGAATTAATTTATTGGATAAAATATTAATTTTTTAAAATTTTTTTGATCAAATAGAACAATATTATTCATTCGTTGATTACTATGGTTACACATAAGTGATATTAATAGTAAATAAGAAATCAAACAATAATATTATTATATTTTTAAATGAAGTAAGATATTATGAAACTTAATGTTTTTAATATATTTTTAACTTTTTATTATTTAGCAAACAAAATATATTAACCTTTTAATTTTATAGTTTTAAACCCCTCAACCCACAACCCAAAACCTTTCTAGCGGTAAAATCAACTTGTTAGTCGGTTAGCTGAGAGCAATTCGAAATTTAAAATCCAAGCGCGTCTCAGAGTCTAGGCGTCTTCTTTTGAGAGAGAGAGAGATAGAGAGAGGGGGAGAGAGGGGGGAAATCTGAAGTTCGAAGTTCAGGAGGGGGGATACAGATGGGCTTTAGGAGATAAATATGGTGATTCTTGAAGTCATATGGCGCGTCTCACTTCATCTTTCGGAATATTTCGGTGAAGTAGTCTCCAGATCCCCTCCAGACCCTAATCATCACTTTCGCATTTCTTCAATTCTAATCCGTTCCATCAATTTCACGAGTTCTTGAAAATGTTATTGCCACAGAATTGCCAAATCAAGAATTGTCTCCGTCATTCATCTGGCTGGACGGAGGTAAGGGCAAAAGGATGCGGGTAAATCTCTAATTCTTGCCACTTTCTTCGTGTTCTTCGGTTATTGACTATGGACTGAACTCTTCTTCTTCTTCTTCTTCTTCTTCTTCTTCTTCTTCTTATCCGACGTCATCTGCGCCAGAGGAGGAATGGCGAGAGAAGGTCCAAGAAGCGGTGATGTCAGTCTACAACTATTGGCCGCCTTCCTTGTCTCCTCTTCTTCTCAAGGACCCCCCACTCGAAAACCCTTATCACTTTCCATCGTTTGGCTTCCAAGAAAACTCAAGAAAGCAAAAGAAAATCTTTGGGCCGTGTCTTACTTTGCCTTCCTTTTCCAATTGGACTTCAGTAGTAGGAGCCCAACTGAATTAAGACATCTAGGTTCCGCAAATTTGGGAACTACTACAAAAACTCTCTTTTTCTGCATTTATCGGAAAAGTACAAAACATTTCCTTTAATTAATTTAGATGCTTCATTCAATTCTTAGTGATGATTTTTTTTTCTTATTACTTACAGAATTGCAAGTGGCTGACCTGGGAACAGGGACATTCGGCGTTCACTTTTGATTCCTTGAGGTGACATTGTGAACAATTTGCATGCTGAAATTATAGCGGGAAGAGCTTTATTGAGGTATTCTTGATGACTGCTTTGTCCTTTTATATTGGCATTGTGTGAACTTTGGATTACGCTCCCATTTTGTTTTGTGCTGTTCTTTGTGCATGATTTTATATGAACTTGTAGTCTCCACATATTGAGCCATTTAATTAGTTTAGCTATTGTTGCTTAGTCATTAGGTCATTAACACTTTCGGAATCCATTATCGGATATTATACAGATCAATAGTCTTCTTTTTGTAACATGCGTATGTGATTTATTTATTTAATTTTTGAGTATGGTCCATGTACTATGCCATTTGCCACTTAATTTATCAGTTATGAACTAGTACCCAAATGTAATGCACCTTCTGCTTTGTTTGCTATTTCTCTCACAACTTTAGATTTGTATCTTGGCGATTCTATATGTATGTCTTATGAACTGTTTTGAATTTTATTTTAATATATTTATTTATGTCCCGGTTTCATGACATTATTCAGTTTATTGCAATATGATTTGGAAGGAGCTGCTTTTTTTTTGTAACTTCAAGGGAGCCTTCTGTTGTCAACAGGATGGTCTACGAGACAGATGAGCAAAAGATTAAGACCCTTTATTGTGCATTGCGCGGACAAGCACAAATGATTATTTTATTTCTTAAAGTGTTTCATTGTATCATTATTGCCCTTCTTTGCTTTAAATATGCCTCATCACGAAAGAGCTCTATGATTTTCTTTCACCGTCCTAATGCATCAATACAAGATGCCATTCTCAATACAATGCCATTCATTGTCTACTAATTTGTTCTATCTTCCTCTTCTTGGCCAACAAATTGCTTTATACATGTAACTCGCAACAACCATTGACTGAATTAAGAGGTAGTGAAAATATCCTCATCTCCTCTCCTTCTCAAGGTTCTCCCCCGACTCGAAAACCCTTTTCACTTTCCCTTGTTTGGCTTTCAAGAAAACTCAAGAAAACAAAAGAAAATCTTTAGGCCGTGTGTTATTTTGTCTTCCTTTTTCAATTTGATTTCAATAATACGAGCCCAACCGAATTAAGATATATCTAGGTTCCCTAAATTCGGGAACTAGCAGAAAATCTCTCCTTTTCTGCATTTTCTCGGAAAAAGTATGAATTATTTTCGTAAATTAATATTAGATGCTACCTTAATTTCTTAGTGCTGATCTTTTTTCTTCTTTTACATTCAGAATTGCAAGTGGCTGTGCTGGGAACAAGAACAAAATATATTCGGCGTTCACTTTTGACCCCGTGAGTTGAACAATTTGCATGCTGACATTATAGCGAAGAGCTTTATTGAGGTATTCTTGATGATTTCCCTGTCCTTTATATTGACAGTGTGTGAAATTTGGACTGCACTGTGATTATATAGTAAATAGGATTATATTCTCGTTCTTAGCAGCTTTTCCTTATTGATTCTACGCTTTTCAGAACATGGTATTGTTAATCTTGTCCATGGATTTTATTGTGGCAATATCAATCTTGCGTGCTAAATTCAGTTATTCTTACCGACATCTTCTTCTTATGCTTACCCATAGTTTTTTTATAACAACATTATGTTGTTTTGTTAAGCAATGCCAAATTTCCAGTGGGAATAAGTTCTCTACTCCTTACAATTTTTCCTTAAAACTTTTTGATAGGTATTTTGTACTAACCAGTCAAACTGCATATGAACTTGTAAGACGTAGGCGTATCCTATATCTAAGGTGAGTTTTTTGTTTTGATGTCTAACTCTATTATTATTATGATGAACGTAACACGTTATCTTATTATGATGAATTATGCATCCCTTATTTATTAGGAAAAAAAAAACCATAGCAATAAATAATTTCAACACGTTGGAAAATTTCCCAAATGATTGATGGTTTGGCAAATTAATTTGGTCCAGAGTGGAATGTATAAAAAAAAATCTAAGATGTTTAGTTTCTTTTTTTTTTTTTTGAAATTAGAAGAAGAAGTTAGATTGTGATAAATTGTGTTTTCTTTTAATAACAAAGAAAACTATAGTTTTCTAAACCAAGAAAAGTAAACTTTCAAACTATTTTTCTTTTAATAACAAAGAAAACTAATATTTTTCTAACAAATAAAACTAAACTTTTAACCTATTTTTCTTTTAACAACAAAGAAAGCTATATTTTTCTAACAAATAAAATTAAACTTTTTAACCTATTTTTCTTTTCATAAAAAAGAAAATTATATTTTTTCTAACAAATAAAAATAAACTTTTTAACCTATTTTTTTAATAACGAAGAACACAATATTTTTTGTAAAAAAATAAAAATAAGCCTTTTAACTAATTTTTCTTTTAATAACAAAGAAAGAACTATATTTTTCTAAAAATTAAAATAAACCTCCTTCTAACCTATTTTTCTTTTAATAACAAAAAAAGTAGATATTTTTAACAAGTAAAAAAAAATTTTTAAACTTATTTTTCTTTTAATAACAAAGAACATTAATATTTTTGTAAACCAATAAAAATAAACTTTCAAACTGTTTTCTTTTTCAATAACAAAGAAAATTATATTTTTCTAACAAATAAAAATAAACTTTGTAACTTATTTTTCTTTTAATAATAAAGAAAATTATGTAATAAACTTTGATGTGAGGATATTTTATGTAATTGTTGGATAAAGTTTCAAGAATATTCGTTAAAGAAATAAAATTTTGAGGGAGTAAACAGGCGCGGATAATAATTATTTAGTAGAGGAAAAGGTTCTTGCTTGGTGGTTATTAAAGAGAGGCACCCACTCTTTTTTGGGATATTAGAATTTATGATTTTGCGAGATGATACAGCTCGACAAACGATATTGGATGTTTGAAGCTAATTGGTTGCAATTAAATTGGTGAATAATCTCTAGCTGTCCAAGAAAACTTTCTTTTGTTGTATTAATATATATATATTGTTATTAGTGAACCTGGAAGGATAATTGACTTTTTTAGTAGAAGATAACTAGCGTATTTTTTGAGGTCGTTTGGAGACTAATTTTGGATCCATGTGATGAGTTAGTATCTTACGTTGCATGCATTATTAGAGAATCTAAGTGTCACACCCCGAACCCTGGGGAATCGTGAACCAACTCCAAACCTTGCCGTATAAAGGTCGTCAACTATAAATTTCGTTCGCTAAAGGTTTGAGTTCAAAACTTTTAAGAAAAAAAAAGTAAATTATTTTCTTTAAGCAACCATAAAAATAATATTCTCAAGACATACATACGAGTCGAATACCAAACAAATGCTTGAGTTTCGAGAGTTCATTTATAACGATAATGTCATTACAATAATCCATTTAAGTTTATGTACAAACATAATTTAAAATACAAACGAAACACTAAATCATTCATTAAGCCCTTCCCAAGTGCATCTCTTGCCCTGAGATCATCTCTAATCCTCAAAACCTAAAAAGGTTTAGCATACCTACGTGAGCCGAAGCTCGTAGGATAAAGACTAACTCAAATGTTATGTATGATTTGTGAGGTGTAATGGGTGCAACTGAAGTAAAAATGCAAGTTTTACCAACTCATTATTCATTTCCGCGCACACACTCACGCACACCAATTTATTTCATTCATATATTCATTTGTTATAACGTTAACTCTTTATTTCATATTTCTCATTCATTGAGTCATTTTTCAAAACATTTCGTTCTTTTCCATTATCCATTTTACTTTTTCAAAACTCGGTTTCTCACAAATCATATCACAACTAATGAACCAGTGTCGGATGCAGCTTATAGAAATATCGCCCCATTCGCCCCCATTAAGCTATACGAAGCCATTGTGGTATGGATCGCTCTATAACTCATCACAACACTACCCCACATTTAATGAACCGGCGTCGGACGCAGTTTATAAAATCATTGCCCCATTCGCCCCCAATAGGCTACGCGAAGCCATTGTGAAATGGGTCACTCTGTAATTCATCACGACACAACACCACATTTTGGGGCATGTGGTCACCATCTTGCGCAAGTTTTCGGTCTTTCATCGTGGAGCTGTGTAAGCTCAACTTAATCCACATCAATCCATACAGTTCATTATTTGTTCATAACTTTCATTTTCACAATCCGACAGTCCAACCCACAACTGGTTCCTCTCCCAATCATTCACATATTGTTGTCATTTCGATTTCAATTTCCAGCTTTCCATTTCATTTTCAATTCATATCCCGTTTGAATATTCAAGTTTTCTTTTAAGTCACATGCATTATAATCTTCGGTATACAACTTCTCATAATTCACATTTCTTTTATCAACTTCATAAAGTACTAAGAACAAATTAATCCAATCAAAATCGTGTTATTTGAAGAAATGGAATGCACTCACCATATGCATATATACAAGTTTGAAGCTCATGTGTTCCTTCTAAAGGCGTAAAATTTTAAATGATGACCATGTCATATCGCAACCCTCAACGACCCATTCTTGTTCTTTTTAAACCATCATTGATGTGGGAAACCTACTTTTATTGTAAAACCCAACCAGTTGGTCCAATGCATGTATTCCAACTCAAGTATAGTTATATAGGTGTATCATTAGCCCAAGGAACAAGAAATTTGATAAAAAGTTCCAATAAGAATGAAAAATAATATTTTCCAAGACATTTGGCCAAAAACAGATGAAAAATGGTTAAGAAAATTTGACATACCTTCTCTATTTTGGTCATAATTTTTTTTTACAAAAAGAATTTTATTGTGAGAGTGGTGTCATTGAAAAGAAGACTTTTGGGGCTTCAGTTTGAGTACAAAAACGACCCAATTTGGAGTTCGGATGAGGGATATATACTAATTTAATGAAAATATTTTTCGACTAGCGAAACAAACTGCGGACTAGACCACTCGAGCGGTGTGTCCAGCGGTCTGGCTTGCAACAAGAAGCCGAGAGCAACCCAAGACCACTCTCTAGACTGCTTGAGCGGTCCCTCGGGCAGCTTTGCGCCGAAAATTGATTTTTTTGTAGATTTTGAAGCAACCACCCCATCAAACCCATTTTCATGTCAAAATATAGAATTTTAGGTATCCCAAGCCCCTTTTTATACCATAAACTCTCAAAATCATGGTTAACCATTTCTAAAAAATTCCAATTTTTCAAAATAACCCAACTCAACCCACACACATACCTATTAATTCGTCGATAATGCATGAAATCAACTAGGGTTTACTCAAATAACAAAATATCAACCCAAATCATATCAAAACACGAGAGATAGTCTAGATCCTACCTCAAATAGCTTCCAAGCTTTAGCATTTCACTTGATTGCCTCCATTCAAGCTTCAAATTTCACTCAAGATGCGACAACGCCTTGGATTTCGCCAAACTCCTCCACCTAGCTAGGGTTTTGGCACTCTTGGAGATTCTCCTTGGGTTTGTGTTGCTAATTAAACCTTGCTCCTTCCTTTGTTGCCTCCAAACAGGCCTTTAATTCTACCAAATTGGAGGGAATGAAGAATTTGAACCCTAATATGATTGAGAAAGCATGAGAAAAGGGAAAGGGAGGATGAAGAGGAATTCGACGAGGAGAGGGGTTAGGTAAGAGTGGCCCTTGGGCCACTCTTCTAGAATGGCCCAAGGGCCATGTTTTGTTAACCTCTTTTAATTTCTCTTTTTCTTCTTTTTAACTTTAGGTCTCATAGCCTATTTTCACTCCAATTTAATTTCATAAACTTTCTAATTTAATTCCACATTTACAACTTAATTTTAATCCTATATTCCAAGAATTTGAATTAATAAGCTATACTTGACTACAAATTATTGTCATTTATCATCCTGTACCTCAATTACATTTCACATACCATTAATTCAACCGTTAACGAGCAAAATTTCATAGCACTCATACCCAAACTTAATCTTGTCTCCTCACTTAACCGAAAACTTGGAAAAACAAATTAAACACATATCGGGTCGTCACACTATGATATTGGTTTATTGAGAAATTCAGGCACAAGTATTAGTGTACAATATAAATTCGACTATATTTGGGTTGCAAGTACAATACCCACTTTTGAGCGAGTTGACAGACGTGGGTAATAATTATTTGGTTGAGGAAATGGTTCTTGTTTGGTGGTTATAAAAGGGTCGCATACACTTTAACTAGGATATTAGGGTTTTTGATTTTGCATGATGATACAACTTAAGATTTAATTGTGGATTTTTGAAGCTAATTGGATGCAATAAAATTGGTGAATATTCGTTAGTTGTCCATGAAAACTTTCTTTTGGTACATTGAGATATATATTGTAATTAGGGAACTTGAAAGGATAAATGACTATATTATTAGTTTAAGATAAGATACCTGGAGTTATTTTTGAAGTCGTTCGGAGACTAATTTGGTATCCATGAGGTAGCTTAGTATCTTACATTACATACATTATTGGAGAATCTAAGATATTGGTTTGTCGTGAAGTGGAAAGACAACAAATTCACTATTACTGTCAAAATTTAAATCTGACTATTTTTGAGTTGCTAGTAGATTACCATGTTCACAAATTGATAAATTATTTCGGAGCTATGAATAAGTTTTTATTTAAAGCTAAAGCTTGTCGTTGGGGGTCCGTAGACACATATCACATCCTTGCCACTTGATTTTCTATAGATTGGAGAACATTTTATTATAATCTTTTTTGATATATTTGTGACCTGTATGTGGATTTTTGGCCCTTATTGTTTTGGAGAGAAGGGTTGAGATCTATTAGAGAAAACAAAGGTTAGGAGGGAACATTTAGTCTGTTGGGGAGTGATTTTATTGTATTGGAGGCCGTAGCCATATCTAGATTTATTGAAGTCTAATCGTTTGGACGTGGTTACCTAATATTGTGGATAAGTTTATGTGAGGATATTTTGTGGGTAACAATTGTTTGGTTGAGGAAATGGTTCTTGTTTGGTGGTTATTAAAGGGTCGCATGCCCTCTAATTGGGATGTTAGGATATCAAAATTTGCATGATGATACAACTCAAGATTCAATTGTGGATTTTTGAAGCTAAT
Source organism: Heliamphora exappendiculata (assembly GCA_034768845.1). Lineage (NCBI taxonomy): Eukaryota > Viridiplantae > Streptophyta > Magnoliopsida > Ericales > Sarraceniaceae > Heliamphora > Heliamphora exappendiculata. The sequence goes on from JAOTRH010000022.1 coordinate 18,442,644, forward strand.
TGGATGCAATAAAATTGGTGAATATGATTTTGTTGCCCATGAAAACTTTCTTTTGGTGTATTGAGATATATATATTGTCACTAGGGAACTTGAAAGGATAAAGGACTTCATTATTAGTACAAGTTACATGGAGTAATTTTTGAAGTTGTTTGGAGACTAATTTGGGATCCATGAAATGGCTTAGTGTCTTACGTTACGTACATTATTGGAGAATCTGAGATATTGGTTTGTGGACAATTGGAAAGACAAGAAGTTCACTATTACTGTCAAAATTTAAATCCGTCTATTTTTGAGTTGCAGGTAGATTACCATGTTCACAAATTGATAAATTAGTTCGGTGCCATGAATAAGTCTTTTATTTATCGCTAAAACTTGTCGTTGGGAGATAGTAGACACATATCGCGTCCTTGCTACCTGATTTTTTGGTAGATTTGAGAACATTTTATTATAATCTTTTATGGTATATTTGCGACTGTTAATGGATTTGTATACGGATTTTTAGGCCTTATTGTTGTGGAGAGAAAGGTTGACTTCTATAAAAGAAGACAGGTTTTGTGGGAATTGTAAGTCTGTTGGGGAATGATTTTTTGTTATTGGAGGTTGTAGCCATATCTTGATTTATTGAAATCTAATAGTTTGGACGTGGTTACCTAGTTGTGTGGATAAGTTGATGTGAGGATATTTTGTGTAATTGTTGGATAAGGTTTCATGACTATTTGTTAAAGGATTTAAATCTTGAGAGTAAACAGGCGAGAATAATAATTATTTATAAAGGAAAAGGTTCTTGATGGTGGTAATTAAAGGGAGGCGCCCACTGTTATTTGGGATATTAGGATTTCTGATTTTGCGTGATAATACAACTCAACAGACAATATTGGATGTTTGAAGCTAATTGGTTGCATTTAAATTGGTGAATATCTCTTGTTGTCCAAGAAAACTTTCTTTTGGTGTATTGAGATATATATTGTCATTAGGGAACTTGGAAGGGTAAAGGATCTTTTAAGTACAAGATAACTAGCGTAATTTTTGAGGTCGTTTGGAGACTAATTTTGGATCCATGTGGTTAGTTAGTATCTTACGTTCTATGCATTATTAGAGAATCTAAGATATTGGTTTGTTGAGAACTTCAAACACAAGTTCAATATTAGTGTTACAATATAAATTTGACTATATTTGGGTTGTTGGTACAATACCAAGTTTTGAGCGAGTGGACAGACGTGGGTAATAATTATTTGGTTGAGGAAATGGCTCTTGTTTGGTGGTTATTAAAGTGTCGCATATACTCTAACTGGGATATTAGGATTTCAGATTTTGCATGATGATGCAACTTAAGATTCAATTGTGGATTTTTGAAGCTAATTAGGTGCAATAATATTGGTGAATATTCTTTAGTTATCCATGAAATCTTTCTTTTGCTGTATTGAGATATATATTGTAACTAGGGAAGTTGAAAGGATAGAAGACTGCATTATTAGTACAAGATAAGATACCTGGAGTTATTTTTGAAGTCGTTTGGAAACTAATTTGGTATCCATGAGGTGGCTTAGTATTTTACATTCCATACATTATTGGAGAATCTGAGATATTGGTTTGTCGAGAAGTGGAAACACAACAAGTGTACTATTATTGTCAAAATTTGAATCCTACTATTTTTGAGTTTCTAGTAGAATACCATGTTCACAAATTGGTTAATTACTTCGAAGCCATAAGCGAGAGTTTTATTTATAGCTAAAACTTGTCGTTGGGGGTCTGTAGACATATCGCGTCCTTACCCTTTGCTTTTCTGTAGATTGGAGAGTATGAATTTTTAGTCTTTATTGTTTTGGATTGAAGGGTTGAGTTTTGTAAAAGAAAACGATGGTTAGGAGGGATTTATAAGTCTGTTCGGGAGTGATTTTATTTTACTGCAGCTCGTTGCCATATCTAGATGTATTGAAGTCTAATCATTTGGATGTGGTTTCCTAATTGTGTGGATAAGTTGATGTGAGGATATTTTGTGTAATTGTTAGATAAGGTTTCACGACTATTCGTTGATGGAATTAAATTATGAGGGAGTAAACAGACGGGAATAATAATTATTTTGTAGAGGAAAAGATTCTTGTTTGGTGGTTATTAACTAGAGTCGCCCGCTCTTTTTTGGGATATTAGGATTTTTGGTTTTTCGTGATGATACTGCTTGACAAACGGTATTGGATGTTTGATGCTAATTGGGGAATAATATCTTGTTGCCAAAGAAAACTTTCTTGTTGTATATTGAGATATATATTGTCATTTGGGAACTTGGAAGAATTAAGGACCATTTTTAGTACAAGATTACTAGCGTAATTTTTGAGGTTGTTTGGGGACTAATTTTGGATCCATGTGGTGAGTTAGTATCTTACATTGGATGCATTATTAGATAATCTAAGATATTGGTTTATTGAGTAGTTGAAACACAAGTTCAGTATTAGTGTCAGAATATAAATTCGACTATATTTGGGTTGCACGTAGAATATCAAGTTTTGAACGAGTTGGTAGACGTGCGTAATAATTATTTTGTTGAGGAAATTGTTCTTGTTTGGTGGTTATTAAAGGGTCGCGCACACTCTAATTGGGATGTTATGATTTTAGATTTTGCATGATGATACAACTTAAGATTCAATTGTGGATTTTTGAAGCTAATTGGATGTAATAAAATTGGTGAATATTCTTTAGTTGTCCATGAAACTTTCTTTTGGTGTATTGTGATATATATTGTAACCGGGGGACTTGAAAGGATAAAGGATTACATTATTAGTACAAGGTACCTGGAGTAATTTTTGAAGTCGTTTGGAGATTAATTTGGGATCCATTAGGTGGCTTAGTATCTTACATTACATATATTATTGGAGAATCTGAGATATTAGTTTGTCGAGAAGTGGAAAGACAACAAGTTCACTATTACTGTCAAAATTTAAATGCTACTTTTTTTGAGTTGCTCGTTGATTACCATGTTCACAAATTGATAAATTATTTCGGAGCCATGAATAAGTCTTAAGCTTCTTGTTGGGGGTCAGTAGAAACGTATCACGTCATTGCCCCTTGATTATCTGTAGATTTGAGAACATTTTTTTATAATCTTTTATGATATATTTGCGATCTGTATACGGGTTTTTAGGCTTTATTGTTTTAGAGAGAAGGGTTGACTTCTATAAAAGAAAACAAAGGTTAGGCGGTAATTGTAAATATGTGGGGGTGTGATTTTATTTTATTGGGCCTTGTAGCCATATCGAGATTTATTCAAGTCTAATTGTTTGGGAGTGGTTGCCTAATTGTGTGGATTTGTTGATGTGAGGATATTTTGTGTAATTGTTGGATAAGGTTTCATGACTATTCGTTAAAAGATTTAAATTTTGAGGGAGTAAAGTGGCGAGGATTGTAATTATTTAGTGGAGGAAGAGGTAATTGTTTGGTGGTTATTAAAGGGCGGTGCCCACTCTTATTTGGGATATTAGGATTTCTGATTTTACGTGATGATACTGCTTGACAAATGATATTGGATGTTTGATGCTAATTGGCTGCAATTAAACTGGTGAATAATCTCTTGTCCAGGAAAACTTTGTTTTGGTGTATTGACATATATATTGTCGTTTGGGAACTTGGGACGATAAAGGACCATTTTTAGTACAAGATAACTAGCGTAATTTTTGTGGTCGTTTGGGGACTAATTTTGGATCCGTATGGTGAGTTAACATCTTACGTTGCATGCTTTTTTAGAGAATCTAAGATATTGGTTGATTGAGAAGTTGAAACACAAGTTCAATATTAGTGTGAGAATATAAAGTTGACTATATTTGGGTTGCAGGTACAATACAAAGTTTTGTGCGAGTTGGCAAACATGCGTAATAATTATTTGGTTGAGGAAATGGTTCTTGTTTGGTGGTTATTAAAGGGTCGCATACACTCTAATTGTGATATTTGGATTTCAGATTTTGCATTATAGTACAAGTTAAGATTTAATTGTCGATTTTTGAAGCTAATTCGATGCAATTAAATTGGTGAATATTCTTTAGTTGTCTTTGAAAACTTTCATTTGGTGTATTTTGATATATATTGTAAGTAGGGAACTTGAAAGGATAAAGGATCACATTATTTCGACAAGATACCTGGAGTAATTTTTGAATTCGTTTGGAGATTAATTTGGGATCCATGTGGTGGCTTAGTTTCTTTCATTACATACATTATTGGAGAATCTGAGATATTAGTTTGTCGAGAAGTGAAAAGACTACAATTTCACTATTGCTTGTAAAATTTAAATCCGACTATTTTTGAGTTGTTTGTCGGTTACCATGTTCCCAAATTTATAAATTACCTCGGAGCCATGAATAAGTCTAAAACTTCTTGTTGGGGGTTAGTAGAAAAATACAACGTCATTGCGACTTAATTTTTTGTAGATTGGAGAACATTTTTTTGTAATCTTAAATGATATATTTGTGATTTGTGTACGGCTTTTTTGGACTTATTGTTTTGGAGAAAACGGTTGACTTCTTTAAAAAAAAAACCAAGGTTACGAGGGAATTGTAAGTATGTGGGGGTGCGATTTTTTGATATATTGGTGATCTGTGTACGGCTTTTTAGGTCTTATTGTTTTGGAGAGGAGGGTTGACTTCTATATAACAAAAAGGGTTAGGAGGGAATTCTAACTATGTGGGGGTGTGATTTTATTTTATTAGAGGTCGTAGCAATATCAAGATTTATTCAAGTCTAATTGTTTGGACGTTGCTACCTAATTGTGTGGATAAGTTGATGTGAGGATATTTTGTGTAATTGTTGGATAAGGTTTCATGACTATTTGTTAAAGGAATTAATTTTTGGGAGAGTATGCGGGCACAGATTGTAATTTGTTAGCAGTGGAAATGGTTATTGTTTGGTGGTTATTGAAGGGAGGTGCCCACTCTTCTTTGGGGTGTTAGGATTTCTGATTTTGCGTGATGACACTACTCGAAAAAGTATATTGGATGTTTGATGTTAATCGGCTACAATTAAATTGGTGAATAATCTCTTGTTGTCCAAGAAAACATTTTCTTTTGGTGTATTGAGATATATATTGTCGTTAGGGAACTTGGAAGGATAAAGGACTATTTTTAGTGTAAGATTACTTGCGTACATTTTGAGGTCGTTTTGGAGACTAATTTTGAATCTATGTGGTGAGTTAGTATCTGACGTTGCATGCTTTATTAGAGAATCTAAGATATTGGTTTATTGAGAAGTTGAAACACAAGTTCGGTATTAGTGTCAGAATATAAGGTCGACTATATTTGGGTTGCTGGTACAATACCAAGTTTGGAGCGAGTTGGCAAACGTGCGTAATAATTATTTGGTTGACGAAATGGTTCTTGTTTCGTGGTTATTAAAGGGTCGTATACACTCTAATTGGGATATTAGGATTTCAGATTTTGCATGATAATACAAGTTAAGATTCAATTGTGGATTTTTGAAGCTAATTCGATGCAATAAAATTGGTGAATATTCTTTAGTTGTCCCTGAAAACTTTCATTTGGTGTATTGTGAAATATATTGTAACTAGGGAAGTTGAAAGGATAAAGGATTACATTATTACCACAAGACACGTGGAGTAATTTTTGAAGTCGTTTGGAGATTAATTTGGGATCCATGAGGTGGCTTAGTATCTTACATTACACACATTATTGGAGAATCTGAGATATTATTTTGTGGGGAAGTGGGAAGACATCAATTTCACTATTGCTGGCCAAATTTAAATCCGACTATTTTTGAGTTGTTGGTCGATTACCACGTTCCCAAATTTATAAATTACCTCGGAGCCGTGATTAAATCTAAAACTTCTTGTTGGGGGTTAGTAGAAAAATATCACGTGATTGCGGCTTGATTTTTTGTAGATTGGGGAACATTTTTTTATTATCTTTTATGATATTTTTCCGATATGTGTACGGCTTTTTAGGCCTTATTGTTTTGGAGAGAAGGGTTGACTTCTTTAAAAAAAAAAACCAAGTTTACGAGGGAATTGTAAGTATGGGGAGGTGTGATTTTATTTTATTGGAGCTCGTAGCCATATCAAGATTTATTCAAGCTAATTGTTTGGTCGTGGTTACCTAATTGCCTTGATAAGTTGATGTGAGGATATTTTGTGTAATTGCTGGGTGAGGTTTCATGTCTATTCCTTAAAGGAATTAAATTTTGGGAGAGTAGACATGCATAGATTATAATTAGTTAGTAGAGGAAATGGTTATTGTTTGGTGGTTATTAAAGGGAGGCGCCCACTTTTATTTGGGGTGTTAGGATTTCTGATTTTGCGTAATGATACACCTCGCCAAACGATATTGGATGTTTGATGCATTATTAGAGGTCGTTTGGAGACTAATTTTGAATCCATGTGGTGAGTTAGTATCTTACGTTGTATGCATTATTAGAGAATCTATGATATTGGTTTATTGAGAAGTTGAAACAGATGTTCGGTATTAGTGTCAGAATATAAAATCGACTATGTTTGGGTTGCAGGTACAATACCAAGTTTTGAGCGAGTTGACTGCCGTGGGTAATTGTTTGAGGTAATGCTTCTTGTTGGGTGGTTATTAAAGGGTCGCATACACTCTAATTGGGATATTAGGATTTTAGATTTTGCATGATGATACAAGTTAAGTCTCAATTGTGGATAGTTGAAGCAAATTAGATGCAATAAAATTGTCACTAGGGAACTTGAATGGATAAATGACTACATTATTAGTACAAGATTCCTGGAGTTATTTTTGATGTCGCTTGGAGACTAATTTGGGATCCATTTGGTGGCTTAGTATCTTACATTACATACGTTATTGCAGAATTTGAGATATTGGTTTGTTGAGAAGTGGAAAGAGAAGATGTTTACAGTTAATCTCAAAATTTAAATCTGACTATTTATGAGTTACAGGTAGATTACGAAGTTTGCAATTTGATGAATTATTTCAGAGCCATGAATAAGTCTTTTTTTTATTGTTCGAACTTATCGTTGGGGGTTTGTGGACACATATCATGTCCTTAACACTTAATTTTCTGTTGATTGGAGAACATTTTGTTATAATCTTTTATGATATATTTGCGACTGTTAATGGATCTGTATTTGGATTTTTTGGCCGTATTGTTTTAGAAAGATGGGTTGACTTCTATAAAAAAACAAAAGTTAAAAAGGAATTGTAACTCTATTGGGGAGTGATTTTGTTTTATTGGAGGTCGTAGCCGTATCTAGAATTATTGAAGTCTAATCGTTTGGTCGTGGTTACCTAATTGTGTGGAAATGTTGTTGTGTTTTGTGTAATTTTTGGATAAGGTTTCATGACTATTCATTAAAGGAATTATATTTTGATGGTGTAAACAGGCGCGGACTATAGTTATTTAGTAGTGGTAAAGGTTCTTGTTTGCTGGTTATTGAAGGGGGAGGCTCCCTCTCTAATTTGGAATGTTAGGATTTTTGATTTTGCGTGATGATATAGCTCGACAAACGATATTGGATGTTTGAAGCTAGTTGGATGCAATTAAATTGGTGAATTGTCTCTAGTTGTCCAAGACAAGTTTCTTTTAGTGTATTGGGAAGGATTTTGTCATCAGGGAACTTGGAAGGATAAAGGCCCTTTTTTTGTACAAGATATCTGGAGTTGTTTTTGATGTTGTTTGGAGACTAATTTTGGATCCGTTTGGTATGTTAGTTTCTTACGTTGGATTCATTGTTAGAGAATCTAGAATATTGGTTTATTGAGAAGTTGAAACACTAGTTCAATATTAGTGTCAGAATGTAAATTCGATTATATTTGGGTTGCAAGTATAATTCCAGGATATGAGGGAGTTGACAGACGTGGGTAATAATTATTCGGTTGAGGAAATAGTTCTTGTACTTTGGTTATTGAGGGTCGCATACACTCTAATTGGGATGTTATGATTTTAGATTTTGCATGATGATACTACTCATGATTCAATTGTGGATTTTTGGAGCTAATTGGATGCAATAAAATTGGTGACTATTCTTTGGTTGTCAACGAAAACTTTCTTTTGGTGTATTGAAATATATATTGTCACTAGGAAAGTTGAAAGGATAATGGACTACATTATTAGTACAAGATACGTGGAGTGTATTTTGAAGTCGTTTGGAGACTAATTTGGGATCCATGAGGTGCATTAGTATCTTACATTACATATATTATTGGAGAATCTGTGATATTGATTTGTCGAGAAGTGGAAATACAAAAAGTTCACTATTACTGTCAAAATTTAAATTTGACTATATTTGCGTTCCACGTAGAGTACCATGTTCTCAAATTGATATATTACTTCGAAGCCATGAATCAGTCTTTTATCTATTGCTAAAACTTGTCGTTGGGGGTTTGTAGGCGCATTTTGCGTCCTTCCCTCTTGATTTTCTGTAGATTGGGGAACATTTTATTATAATTTTTTATGATATATTTGCAACCGTTAATTGATTTGTATACGGATTTTTAAACCTTATTGTTGTGGAGAGAAAGGTTGACTTTCATAAAAGAAAATAAAGGTTTTGCGAGAATTGGAAGTCTGTTGGGGAGGGATTTTATTTTATTCGGGGTCGTAGCCGTAGCTGGACTTATTGAAGTCTTATCGTTTGGTCATGGTTACCTAATTGTGTGGATAAGTTGATGTGAGGATATTTTGTGTAATTGTTGGATTTGGTTTCATGACTATTTGTTAAAGGAATTATATTTTGCGGGGGTAAACAGGCGCGCATAATAATTATTTAGTCGAGGAAAAGGTTCTTGTTTGGGGGTTTTTAGAGGGAGGCGCCCACTCTAATTTGGGATATTAGGATTTTAGATTTTGCATGATGATACAACTTAAGATTCAATTATGGATTTTTGGAGCTAATTGGATGCATTAAAATTGATGCATATTCTTTAGTTGGAAATGAAAACTTTATTGTTGTGTATTGGGTTATATATTGTCACCCGGGGACTACCTTGTTCACAAATTTATAAATTACTTCGAAGCCATGAATAAGTGTTTTATATATGGCTAAAACTTGTCGTTGGGGGTCAGTTGACCCATATCACGTTCTTGTCACTTGATTTTCTGTAGATTGGAGAACGTTTTGTTATAATCTTTTTTGATATATTTGCGACTGTTAATGGATCTGTATACCGATTTTTATACGTTATTGTTGTGGAGAGAAAGGTTGACTTCTATAAAAGAAAAAAAGGTTTGGAGGGAATTGTAACTTTGTTGGGGTGTTATTTTATTTGATTGGGTGTCGTAGCTATATCCAGATTTGTTGGAGTCTAATTGTTTTGACGTGGTTACGTAATTTTGTGGGTAAATTGATGTGAAGATATTTTGTGTAATTGTGGAATGAGGTTTCTTGACTATTCCTTGAAGGAATTAAATTTTGTGGTAGTAAATAGGCGTGGATAATAATTATTTAGTAGTGGAAAAGGTTCTTGTTTGTTGGTTTTCAAAGGGAGGCACTCACTGTTATTTGGGATATTAGGATTTCTGATTTTTCATGACGGTACTGCTCGACCAACAATATTCTATGTTTGATGCTAATTGGTTGTAATTATGTTGGTGAATAATCTCTTGTTGTCTAAGAAAGCTTTGTTTTGTTTTATTGAGATATATATTGTCGTTAGGGAATTTGGATGGATAAATGATCATTTTTAGTACAAGATAACTAGCGTAATTTTTGAGGTCGTTTGGAGACTAATTTTGGATCCATGTGGGGAGTTAGTATCTTACGTTCTATGCATTATTAGAGAATCTAAGATATTGGTTTGTTGAGAACTTCAAACACAAGTTCAATATTAGTGTTACAATATAAATTTGACTATATTTGGGTTGCTGGTACAATACCAAGTTTTGAGCGAGTGGACAGACGTGGGTAATAATTATTTGGTTGAGGAAATGGTTCTTGTTTGGTGGTTATCAAAGGATTGCATACACTCTAATTGGGATATTAGGATTATAGATTTTGGATGATGAAACAACTAACGAATGAATTGTGGATTGTTGAAGCTAATTGGATGCAATAGAATTGGTGAATATTTTTCAGTTGCGCATGAAAACTTTCTTTTGCTATTGAGAAATATATTGTCACTAGGCGAGTTGAAAGGATAATGGACTACGTTATTAGTAAAAGATACGTGGAGTTATTTTTGAAGTCGTTTGGTGACTAATTTGGGAAGCATGAGGTGGCTTAATATCTTACATTACAAATATTTTTGGAGAATCTGAGATATTGGTTTGTCGAGAAGTGGAAAGACAACAAGTACACTTTTACTCTCAAAATTTAAATACGATTATTTTTGAGTTGCAGGTAGATTACCAAGTTCACAAATTGATAAATTACTTCGGTGCACTGAATTAGTCTTTTATTTATAGTTCAAACTTGTCGTTGGGGGTCTGTTGACACATCACGTCCTTGCCACTTGATTTTTTGTAGATTGGAGAACATTTTATTATAATCTTTTATGATATATTTGCTACCGTTAATGGATCTGTATACGGATTCTTTGGCTTTCTTGTTGGGGAGAGAAGGGTTTAGTTCTATAAAAGAAAACAAAGGTTAGGCTGGAATTGTATGTCTGTTGGGGAGTGGTTTTATTTTATTGGGAGTCGTAGCCATACCTTGATTTATTTAAGTCTAATCAATTAAACGTGGTTACTTAATTGTGTGGATATTTTGATGTGTTTTGTGTAATTGTGAAGTAAGCAGGCGCAGATTGTAATTTTTTGTACAAGGAAATGATTCTTGTTTGGTTGTTATTAAAGGGAGGCGGCTACTCTTATTTGGCATATTAGGATTTCTTATTTTGCGTGATGATACGACTCGACAAACGTTAGTGGGTGTTTGAAGCTAATTCGTTGCAGTTAAATTGGTGAATAATCTTTAGTTGTCAATGAAAATATTCTTTTGGTGTATTGAGATATATGTTGTCATTAGGGAACTTAGAAGGATAAAGGAGCTTTTTTAGTACAAGATAACTAGCGTAGTTTTCTATGTCGTTTGAAGACTAATTTTGGATCCATGTGGTGAGTTAGTATCTTACGTTGCATGCATTATTAGAGAATCAGGATATTGGTTTGTTGAGAAGTTGAATCACAAGTTCAGTATTAAACTCAATATAAAAATTGAACTATATTTGGGTTGCAGGTACGATACCATGTTTTGAGTGAGTTGACGGACGTGGGTAATAATTTATTGGTTGGGGAAATGGTTTTTGTTTGGTGTTAATAAAGGGTCGTATACACTCTAATTGGGATATTAGGATTTCAGATTTTGTATGATGACACAACTCAAGATTCAGTTGTGGAGTTTTGAAGCTAGTTCGATGCGATAAAATTGGTGAATATTCTTTAGTTGTCGACGAAAAATTTGGTGTATTGAGATATTTATTTGTCACAGGGGGATTTCAAATGATAAAGGGTTAGAGTACAAGATATTTGAAGTAATTTTTGAAGTCGTTTGAAGTCTAATTTGGGATCCTTGAGGTGGCTTAGTATCTTACATTACATACATTATTGAAAAATTTGATATTTTGGTTTGTCGAGAAGTGGAAATACATGTTCACTCTTATTGTCCAAATTTAATCTCGATTATTTTTGAGTTGCAGGTTTACCTTGTTCAAAAATTCATAAATTACTTTGGGGCCAAGAACAATCCTTTTTTTTATGGTTTGTACTTGTCGTTGGGGGTTAGTAGATATATGTCACGTCCTTGCTACATGATTTTCTGTTGATTGGAGAACATTTTTTTATAATCTTTTATGATATATTTGCGACTGTTAATGGACATGTAAATGGATTTTTAGGCCTTGTTGTTTTGGAGAGAATGGTTGACTTCAATAAAAGAAAACACTGGTTAGGTGGGAATTGTAAGTCTGTTGGGGAGTGATTTTATTTTATTGGGGGTCGTAGCCATATCTAGATTTATTGAATTCTAATCGTTTGGATGTGGTTATCTAATTGTGTGGATAAGTTGTTGTGTTTTGTGTAATTGTTGGATAAGGTTTGATGATTTTTCGTTAAAGTAATTAAATTTTGTGGGAGTAAACAGGCACAGATAATAATTATATAGTATAGGTAAAGGTTCTTGTTTGGTGGTTATTAAACGGAGGCACAAACTATTATTTGGGATAGTAGGATTTCTGATTTTGCGTGACCATGTAGCTCGACAAACTATATTTGATGTTTGAAGCTACTAGGTTGGAATTAAATTGGTGCATAATCTGTTGTCCGAGAAAGGTTTCTTTTGGTGTATTGAGATATCTATTGTCATTAGGGATCCATGTGGTATTGAGATATCTATTGTCTTTAGTAGAGGAAGAGGTTGTTTAGTTGTTATTAAAGGGAGGCGCCCACTCTTGTTTGGGATATTTGGATTTCTGATTTTGCGTGATGATACAGCTCGATAAACGATATTGGATGTTTGATGCTAATTGGCTGCAATTAAATTGGTGAATAATCTCTTGTTGTCCATGAAAACTTTTTTTTGGTGTATTGAGATATATATTGTCGTTAGGGAACTTGGGAGGATAAAGGACCATTTTTAGTAGAAGATAGCTGGGGTAACTTTTGAGGTTGTTTGGAGACAAATTTTGGATCCATGTGGTGAGTTAGTATCTTACGTTGCATGCTTTTTTATAGAATCTATGATATTGGTTTATTGGGAAGTTGAAACACAAGTTCAGTATTAGTGTCAGAATATAAAGTCTACAATATTTGGGTTGCAGGTACAATACCAAGTTTTGAGCGAGTTGGCAAACGTGCGTAATAATTATTTGGTTGAGGAAATGGTTCTTGTTTCGTGGTTATTAAAGGGTCGCATACACTTTAATTGGGATATTAGGATTTCTTATTTTGCATGATAATACAAGTTAAGATTCAATTGAGGATTTTTGAAGTCAATTCGATGCAATAAAATAGGTGAATATTCTTTTGTTGTCCCTAAGAACTTTCATTTGGTGTATTGTGATATATATTGTAACTAGGGAAGTTGAAAGGATAACGGATTACATCCGACTATTTTTGTGTTGTTGGTCGATTACCATGTTCCCATGTTTATAAATTACGTCGGTGCCATGATTAAGTCTAAAACTTCTTGTTGGGGGTTAGTAGAAAAATATCACGTCATTGCGACTTCATTTTCTGTAGATTGGAGAACATTTTTTTATATTCTTTTTTGATATATTTGTGATATGTATATGGCTTTTTAGGTCTTATTGTTTTGGAAAGAAGGGTTGACTTCTATAATAAAAAAAACAGGGTTAAGAGGGTATTGTAAGTATGTGGGGGGTGTGATGTTATTTTATTTGAGGTCGTGGCCATATCAAGATATATTCAAGTCTAATTGTTTGGACGTCGTTACGTATTTGTGTGGATAAGTTGATGTGAGGATTTTTTGTGTAATTGTTGGATAAGGTTTCATGACTATTCGTTAAAGGAATTAAATTTTTAGAGAGTATACAGGCGCAGATTATAATTATTTTGTAGGGGAAATGGTTATTGTTTGGTGGTTATTAAAGGTAGGCGCCTACTTTTATTTGGCGTGTTAGGATTTTTGATTTTTCGTGATGATACAGCTCGACAAACGATGTTGGATGTTTGATGCTAATTAGCTGCAATTAAATTGGTGAATAATCTCTTGTTGTCCAAGAAAACTTTCTTGTGGTGTATTAAGATATATATTGTCGTTAGGGAACTTGGAAGGATAAAGGACCATTTTTAGTACAAGATAACTAGCGTTGTTTTTGAGGTCGTTTGGAGACTAATTTTGGATCCATGTGGTGAGTTAGTTTCTTACGTTGCATGCATTATTAGAGAATCTAAGATATTGGTTTATTGAGAAGTTGAAACACAAGTTTAGTATTTGTGTCAGAATATAAAGTCGACTATATTTGGGTTGCCGGTACAATACCTCGTTTTGAGCAAGTTGACAGCCGTGGGTAATAATTATTTGGTTGAGGTAATGGTTCTTGTTTGGTGGTTATCAAAGGTTCGCATACACTGTAATTGGGATATTTGGATTTTAGATTTTGCATGATGATACAATTTAAGATTCAATTGTGGATATTTGAAGCAAATTAGATGCTATAAAATTGTCACTAGGGAACTGAAATGGATGAAGGATTACATTATTAGTACAAGATGCTTGGAGTAATTTTTGATGTCGCTTCGAGACTAATTTGGGATCCATGAGATGGCTTACTATCTTACGTTACATACATTATTGGAGAATCTGAAATTTTGGTTTGTCGAGAAGTGGAATGACAACAAGTTCACTATTACTGTCAAAATTTAAATTCGACTATTTTTGAGTTGCTAGTAGATTACTATGTTCACAAATTTGTAAATTACTTCGGAGCCTCGAATAAGTCTTTATTTATAGCTAGAGCTTGTCGTTGGGGGTCAGTAGACACATATCACATCTGTGCCACTTGATTTTCTATAGATTGGAGAACATTTTATTATAATCTTGTATTATATATTTGTGACCTGAATATGGATTTTTGGCTCTTATTGTTTTGGAGAGAAGTGTTGAGTTCTATTACAGAAAACAAAGGTTAGGAGGGAATTGTAAGTCTGTTGGGGTGTGATTTTATTTTATTAGAGGTTGCAGATAGAGAGAATAGTTTGGAAATATTTTTCTCTTTCATTCAATAAAATCCTGAATTACACTAATCTCTACTTATAGAAATTACAAGGGTTTAAACTAAGAAATGAATAACTAATTAGTCAAACTAATAAAGATACATTTCTAATTTATAATAATTGACTAATTACTGTCTAATTTACAGCCATACAATCAGCCATATAGTTAGCTATACAATCAGCCACATCTTCCTAATTTACAGCCATACAATCAGCAATACAATGTTGCTTAATTACTTCTATACAATCAGCCATATCTTCCTAATTTTCGAACAGAGGTCTTAGCCATATCTAGATTTGTTGAAGTCTAATCGTTTGGACGTGGTATTGGTTTATTGAGAAGTTGAAACACAATTTCAGCATTAGTGTCCGAATATAAATTCGACTATATTTGGGTTGCACGTACAATACCAAGTTTTGAGCGTGTTGACGGACGTGGGTAATAATTATTTGGTTGAGGAAATTGTTCTTGTTTGGTGGTTGATAAAGGGTTGTATACACTCTAATTGGGATATTAGGATTTTAGATTTTGCATGATAATACAACTCAAGATTCAATTGTGGATTTTTGAAGCTAGTTCGATGCTATAAAATTGGTGATTATGTTGGAATCTGTGAATTTCATTGGCCATTGAAATCCAGATTTCAATAGCAGGTTCAATTACAATTGAATTGGCCATTCTATTGCAATT
>JAOTRH010000022.1:18477205-18505241 GCA_034768845.1 Heliamphora exappendiculata
GAGCTGGGGGCAGTTGAGGGTGGACAAAATATTCTGGGCCCGAAGGTCCAGCCTAAACACGCAGGTTCCCATACAGCCTGCTCCAATAAACCAAAAAGCCGAATAACCAGTTGTTCGGGCCCTACAAGTTCGACCCACCCCATGAAGGGGCACCCCGGACCAATGAGGCCCATGTCGGCCCCCGAAATGGGAATGATAGTTTCCATCTTGTATACGATTTGATCGGATATATGAGATGGGAACAAATTAACATTAGATCCATAGGGATGGAAACAAATCAGAATCAAATCACATCAAGATATGAAACAAATCCTAACTGATAGGAGGCAGAATCCTAAGAGGATTCAGCCTCCATCAATTTTGATCCCTATATAAAGAGAGGCACCCCCACACCGCCAGGTACGCAATTTTCAATCCCAAAAACTCTTGCTTAGAGACATTTCAGAGAGATATCTAACTTGAGCGTCGGAGTGCCTCCCGGTCATAACTGGCCGGTAGGCGCTAACGGTGTTCTTGGAGGTTGTAGGTGTTCGACGGCGGAACAAGGAGCATCTAGTGAGTTCAGAAGACAATGAGTCCGACCCATACTCTGTTCGGAGTCATCAGTATTGGACCAGTTCATCTGGTCCTGATTGTGCCGAACAAGCCCAAATAATTTGTACCACGCACAATAACTTATAACTAAAATTAATAACAGAAAAATTTGCCAAACATGGCAAAAATGTGATTGTTGAAGGGAGTTAATGTAATAAGCATGTTGGGATCATAATGCAATTAGATTATAAGCTTTCTTTGAGCTAAATTTCAATTATTTTGTTTTTTGTTTTAAATTTTTTTCATCTTTTAACTAAAATGTTTTATTTTTTTAAGTTGTCTCGATGCGATGAACAAGAAAAGTAAGATTTTTTTTAAAAATTTACTAATGACGAAAATAAACAATATGAGATTTAACCTATTGACTAATTGCACAAAAAATAAGTACAAGTAAAATACAGTGGGGGAATGAGAGAGTAAGAGTAGGAAAGAAGAGGTTGAAAGAGAATGGTAGACAAGATAGGAATAAGTGTATTTGAAATGAAAAAAATAAATTTAACAAGAGAAATAAAGTGAGCTCTTCATCTTAGTCATTGATCAAAGATAGAAGAACGCCAAATTTTCGATTGAAACATAAATGTCATTATCAATCTTCACCCTCTTTATATTATTAACATGTATTTATTTATTTAACCATTTTTTCCTCTTCACTAGTGGAGGTAAGATTTAACAAGATTTAGCGTAGTTGCACTATCAATTATTTGCAACGTTAATCTATTGGGTATTTGATAAAATTACTGTTAATAATTTTTTATTTTTTACTACTAATTTTCGTGATAAATTATAAATTTTTTTAAACACCCACTACTTATGTTACAACTTATAACTTTTTATTTTATTTTAACTATAAATTATAATATTTACTAAATACTCATGATTTTTATTAAACTACTAATTTTAACAATATCAAACACCATACTTTTTACTAATTTTTATGCTATGGCTTTCCTTTCTCATTAGTTTTGGTAAGGAAAAAAGAAAACTAAACTCATAGAATGAGAAGAGAATAAATAGTAATTGGTGAGAATGAATAAAAAAGCTTAATGCCCGTTTGAAATGTCTAGAAAACTATTTTTTTAAATTTTTTTCAAAAAAAAAATGAGATAAAAAAAACTGAATTATTATGGATGATGTAACATTTTAACTTTTAAAATTGGTTGAAGCCCAAAGAAGTGGCATCAATCTTACAATTTTTCTCTATAATTTTGTGGAAGGATTGATCTCTTATCCAGAGTTTGGATAGCAGAAATTTTGAGAGGAATTGAAATTAAGGTGGTGCTGAAATTAGTAGCAAAAGTTGTAAATGTTTGGTAAAAAACATAACTTGTAATTGAAATAGAAAAATAAGTAATTATAAATTGTAATAGAAGTTGAGAGTGTTAAAAAAAATTATAACTTATAACTAAAATTAGTAATAAAAAATTAAAAATTATTAACAGTAATTTTGCCAAACGCTCTCTAAAATGTGATTTTTACTCTGTAGTTCATTCATTTGAAATAAAAGAGAATAGAAAAGAATTTTTAATTACTTAACTATAAATTATCTTCAAACTAAATATGACTCTGATTGCTATCCTACTCATAGAAATTTAGATTTTGGGATCCATTAACAAAAAAAAACAAAGGAAAATGTTGAACTTATAGTAAATTCATTTTAAAAGGTTTTCTGAATAAAATGGCTAAATTAATCTAAATATTTATATATAATTATTCTAAATATTAGATTACTAAAAATTTAATTTCTAACAATCACATTCTAAATTTTTCTGAGAATTTATGAATTCTAAACATAGGCCCTATTTGGGAGGTGTAAAAAACATGTCTTTTAAGAGGGTTTTTCTTTTTTAAAGTTAGATTATTTGAGATAAATTTTTATAGTAGTTTTTCTTATTTTTTATTACAATGTCTCGAATACTTTTATTTTTTATTTTAAAATTATCGTGATTGAGATATTGGTATGATATTTTTTATTTTATAAAAAGAATTAACTTTTTAAATTGTTGTATTATATTCATTTTATTCTTTAAAAAAAATTGTGTTTGAAATGCCTATAGACTGTTTCAAAAAATTTAAAAAGTTACTAACCTTTTAAATATATCAAACGGTATGAACAACTTAAAAACTATTTTTTTAATATAATTAATTTTTAAGTAAAGTCAAACAAGGGCATAACTAGGGGCGTAAAATGGGCCCGAGCCCATGAACTGCTCGAGGCCAACCCTTACTCGTTATTGTTCAAGCCAACTTGAGCCCAAAGCTAGCCACGTATATATGGGTTGGACCTGAGACTACCCTTAGATATTGTGAGTCGGTCCGTGCTCTTAATATATGGCCTTGGGACATGACCTGCCAAGTGGCTCACCTAGAGTTTTTGTATTTTTTTTATTTTTATAATGTATAAGTAAAAATAAGTATATAAAATATAAATTATAATTTAAAAGTGACTTGTAATAATTTAAATCATATACTTATAAAAATAAATCATTTATAAGATACTTTATAAATATAACTTATAAGTTATAACTCTAATAGGTTATAATAACTAATATGTAGGGAGTTAAATCATCACCAAGTTCATAAAATATAAACTTATAATAATTAATAATTATTAGCTAATAAGTAATAAATTAATTTATAAACTAAAATAAATATAAAAATCTTATAAATGTAATTTTAAAACAAATAGAAAATATAAATTATTTTTTGAAAAAAACCGAAACGTGTCCAAAAGCATGGATCCAAACCCAAGCCTACATACCTCTGAGGTCGAGCCTCGGGCCTGTGCATCACCCTCTAAAACCCAGCTCAATTCAACTCAAAATTTACGGAAAACCCAACAGTCTTGGGTTCGACCAAGGACACACTAGGCTGTTAGGTATTTTGCAAAGCTAGTCTTACTAGTTTTTATTTTTATATTATTAATTTTATTTATAATTTATTTTAAATACTTACAAAGCTACAAATTATAATTATATTTTTTATATTTTAATTATAAATTATAATTTTTATTAAATACTTACAATTTTTACACTACAATTTATAATTAACTAATTTTAACAATTTCAAACAACAACTCAAAAGAATTCAATGGACTGTACTTGGCTTCCAGCCACCTACCGGATCTAATGGAGGAGGCGTCCTCACCCGGTTCCATCCTATGCACAGAAAGCTTAACGGAAGACTTCTCACCGTCCGTTCACGACAACTCCCAGAGAAAATTGAACCGCACGACCGTTAGGAATTCCGTCACTCTCCCCACTGGGTCCCGGAATTCCTCCAGTCCTTTCCTCAGCTACCCAACGGCAATCTAACACGTATTGTAGAACATTCTGAATGTTATTAAGGCCGTGTTTGGAATTTCCAAAAAAATTAACTTTTCATAAATATAATTTTTTTTAAAAAGAGAGAATAAAAAGTTAAATTATCTGAGAGATTTTTTTATAAATTTTTTTTTATTAAAATGTATAATATGTTCTTATTTTTTTACTTTTAAATCGTAGTCTTTTGGATATTAGGTTGTTTTTTTTGAAAAAAATTGACTTATTAAATTAAAAATATTATATAATTTTATTACAAATTTAGAGGGTTTGCAATGCATATAAACATTATTTCTTGAGATGACGGGTGTGCGCGTAGAGATCATAGCACGCAGTTGTGCCCTCAATTGGTTTGGCTGCGAGATATATTTTTATGATTAGTTTAGTAAATTATGTAAAATTTAGTGAATTTGTTATTTATATAAAAAATAAAATTAATATGATATTTATAATTGTGTAATTAAATTGCATTTATTTATAAATAAATGAATTATAATTATAAATTTAAAGCAATAGTTAAACAAATATATTTTTTATTACATAGCTATAATATTGACTTAATTTTTTTTTTTGTATAGATAATAAATTTGACGAATTTTACATAATGAACAAGCTATTCATAAGAATTCACACATCATTGATTCTATATTTTGTATATATATATGGGCATATTTGGGTGGTTTGTTTGTTTGTTTATTTGCTTATTAGTAAATAAGCCAACTTCTATTTAAGTAATCATGTTTGGGTGAATTTGCTTATTTGACTACCCAAACGAGCTTATTTGCTTATTTGTTTATTTTCTTATTTATTTATTTTCTTATTTAGCTACCCAAATGAGCTTATTTGCTTATTTGGCCACCCAAACGAGCTTATTTGCTTATTTATTTATTTTTTTATTTGTTTATTTGCTTATTTAGCTACCCAAATGAGCTTATTTGCTTATTTTAGCTATCCCAAACGAGCTTCTTTGGCTTCTAAATCAGCTTATTTGCTTATTTGGCTACCCAAATGAGCTTATTTATTTATTTGCTTATTTAGTTATCCAAATGAGCTTATTTGGCTTAAAAGCCAGCTTATTTGCTTATTTGACCACCAAAACAAGCTTATTTGCTTATTTGTTTATTTTTTTATTTACTTATTTACTTATTTAGTTACCCAAACGAGCTTATTTGTTTATTTGGTTATCCAAACGAGTTTATTTGCTTATTTATTTATTTTCTTATTTTCTTATTTATTTATTTAGCTATCCAAACGACTTTATTTAGTTTGTAAACCAGTTTATTTGCTTATTTAGCTATCTAAATGAGTTTATTTGCTTATTTTTTATTTTTGTTTTATTTGGCTATCCAAATAATGTGATTTATTTTTTAGTTTATAAATCAATAAGCAAATAAGTAATTTTGCCCAAACAGGGCCATGATTAATAAAAATAATATATATATTAAGTATGTTATTTTGTATTTATTTAATAAAAATAAGTCATGATTATTAAATTTTTTTGAAGGTTTTTTATAAATAAAAACGATAACTAAGGTGATAAAAACATTAAGGCCCTGTTTAGGCTAAATTGTAGAGGTTTTGCTTATTTTTGCTTTCATTTTGAACTTTTTTCATTATTTGACTAATATATTATATTTTTTTTAATCGTTTTGGTTAGATGAGCCAAAAAAGCAAAATTTTTTGATGAGAATATAAAAAGTTAATTACACACGAAAATAAGTAATATGAAATTTGAATTATTGATTTATTTTTATCTTTTTAAAATTTTTAATATTTTGATTAACTTTCAAATTTTTAGTTCATCTTGACGAAATGAGTTAAAAAATATAATAATTTAACTAAATAACAAAAATAATTTTATTAAAAATAAAAATAAATAAAATAAAATAAATAAATACATAATTATACAAAATATGGCCTGACAAAGGTGATCAAAATGAAAAATTATTAAATATTTTTAGAATATTATTTAGACAATATTATATGATATTTTTAATAAATAAATAATTATAATTTATACAATATAATTATTTTTTAATTATTAATAAAAATAAATCATTATGCCTTTACTTTAGAATTTATGTATTAAATAGGAATCATCGTACTGTTACCGAATACTCGATTAAAATTTCTCGCTGGATTCACGTCATGTTCGGTCCAAGAGAATATACCGATTCTGGAATGGTATTTCAGACCGAAAGAGAGAGAGAGTGTTAAAGAGAGAAACGGAAGGAATTTTCCTTTTGCATTCCGCCTTTAAATGGCACAGTGCAAAGATACAGCGGGAACGCGTACAACCTCTACCTGAGTGTCCCATCCTAGGGTTCCTCCCTATCTCATCTCGAGATCTGAGTTTTTTCGCCAAGTCTTCGTTTCGTAGAAGAACTTCGTTCAGCTTTGTTTAGAACTCATCAATTCAGGTACGTTTCAATCTCGGATTCTGAGAGGTAGATTGATTTTGTGCGGTTTCTGGCCTTTATTCTGAGTTCTCTTTCTTCCGATTTGACGCTGTTTCTTGTGTTCTCCATTTGCATATTTACTTCGATTTTGCTTATACGTATATCTATATGAATGTATATGCATATTGGTACTCATAACTGTGTGCGTGGACCCTTATAATTTCATGTTTGACTTGAGATCAGTTCAGATTAGTTTGATTAATAACCTGTGTGGTGGTAATCTTATTGGACGTGAAACTTGGTTTTCAGTATCTCTTTTAGGTTGGCAGATCTCTGTTTTGTGAGTTGGGAATCCAAGCACCCACAATCAAGCGCACAATCACAAGCACGGCGAATAATCAAGCAAACACGAGAACACAATACAACAAATTTACGTGATTCGACTAATTGTGCCTACGTTCACGTCTCACTATGCTTTCACTATGCTTTGAATGTGAAGAAAGTTACAATGTGACGGATAGGGCTAACATTATATATATATATATATATATATATATATATATAAAGCTAAAAAAATGCAGCTAGAGTTCTGAAAAACGTGCCGTGCCTCATCTCTCACCGTCCCATCCGGACGCTTTGAAGCTCCGTTCAGACGCTAATTTCCAGTGATCCCTCTGCCTGCCTCCATCATGACACCCCACGCCAGAAATCCCTCTGCCTATTTTTGTTCGAACGATAGTCATCCGTTCGGACGCTGAGACAGTCCGCAATCTTCACTTTCCTTAACAACTGCCACTTGAAGGCTGATCCACAGGCAATGATCCCCCAAGCTAACTAAGGAAAGCTAAAGTGAGACTTCCTTTCATCTTATAGGCATGAAGACTAAGGGTCCGTTTGTTTGTCCGAAAATAAATTAACAGATATAAAATACTATCAAATATAAAAGCGGACGTAAAATGAATGAATATAGCATTAGATATATTATACTTGAGTATATACATATACCACGTTTGTTTTGATGCTGAATATGAATGGATATAAATATATAAAATATAATTTTTTTTTACCCTCATAAATTTTTTTTATACCTTTCATGTCCCTTTTGTGATTTAGCTGGGAACCCTTTTGCTCCTCTCTCTCTCTCTCTCTCTCTCTCTTCCAAATCTCAAACTCTAATCTTCCCTCCACCATCCACACTTCCGTTCTTCTCTCCCATCCAAATCCCCACTCTGGCATCTCCCTCGACACCCGTTCTGTCTCTGTCACTGTTGTCGTCGACCCCAAAACTGCCGTCAGCCGTTAACCCTGAAATTGCTATCGCCGTCAAGCCCGAAACCGTTGTCTCCGCCGCCGTCGACACTGAAGAGGAGAAACACAGAGAGATTGAAATGAAAAGAGGTTAGGACAAAAATGACCATTAACGAAGAGGATATGTAATACCACTCACCCCTAGGTATTACATATCCGGGGATTTAGCAATTACATTGGATATTATATGCAGGCATCTTTGTTAACCAAATGCTGGATATGTGGACCTCACAAGATATAAAATTCATTCCTACCATTCAAATACCTTAAACAAACAGTCCCTAATGGAAGCTGAACATGTCTTCAAGCTTAGGGGTGTTCAAAAAATAGATGAAACCAGTAAATCGGGACATACCGATATAAATTGTATGGTTTTGGTCTTGATTGGCTACATTGGCCTTTTGGCTTTTTAGTTAAAAAACGTCAAAGAAGGTTGCCCATTTGACAAAAAAAGTTAAAAGGTAAAAAAGTAAAATCAAAACACAAGCTTTCATAATATTCTATTTAAACTCCCACCACTTTTAAAATACAATAATATCTCTTATTCATAATTTATTTACTACAACTACTAACTAAATATAATTGTTAATATCAAATATATAGAATGGTAAATCATCCACTTTGAACAAAAAGCAAAAATATTAGCTTTTTATCCAAACAATCAACTAAAAAAAAGTTAGTTTAAAAATTAAGTTACTAAATAATTTACTTTGAACCCAATTTAACTTTTTGGCTAAAAACGAAAAAAATAAAAAAATTAGCTTTTAAGCTAGTTGCCAATCGGGGCCTTAATGTTTGTTTGGGATATCTAAAAAGTTTGGTTTTTATGAGGTTTAGCTTTTTAAAAAAAAAAGGGAATAAAAAAAATTAGATTGTTTGGGATAATTTTTTGTAGTAGCTTTTTTGTTTTTTATTAAAACGTCTAAAATGCTCTTACTTTTAACTTTTAAGTTGTAGTGTTTAGGATATTGACACGTGTTAATTCTAGGCAACCCAAGAGGAAGGTGAATTGGATCTTAAAAATAAATAATAATTTTTTAAAAAAATTTTAAAAATCTTTTAATATTACAATCAAATAAAGTTAAATAATCAAATATTAGAACAATGCAAATATTAAAAAGGTTAGGGATAGAAAGATTAAACCAGACACCAAGGATTTTATAGTGGTTCGGCTTCTTCCAAGTCTACGTCAACTCCTCAAATTACCCCTTGACTATTTTCACTATAGAGAATGCTTCACGAGTGTATTCTAAGCATTTACAACTTCAAGACTTCGCTTGAGCTATCCGACTGTTTACGGGCGCATTCAAAAGCCTATTTCAGCTTCAAGAATATCATATTGAAACAACCTCTGTTTTATTCTAATCTCTCGTGAACTCTTCTTTGATGAGATTTACTCACTCACTCAAAGGATAAATGGTGACTTACCCTTGAATACAATAAATGAAATGTATTAATGAGGAACACTCTTTTTTTACAGAAAAGATTAAAATAAATGAGAAAGTAAAGAGAGCTAAGGAGCAAGAGCTGGAGCTTCAGCAATAAATGAGGGCTTGAGAATTCTGAGTTTGATTCAAGCAATAGAACAGTGATTGTAAGTCTCCAGTTAGAGTAAATGCTGAGAAAATACTCCTTATATAAGTTTTTGTGCATTTACGACCGTTTGAGGTAAGTGAGAGCAATAAATGTCAAAAATTCAACCGTTGAGGTCTGTCGCGAATTTGAAATTCTGTCACAGGTGTCAACACAAAAGCATTTGGTGTCAACACAAAATGTCTTAGGATAAGTCCTTTAAATGGTTGGGTCGACACATTTCTTCTGAGGGGTCGACTCAATTTCTGCAAGCTTTCTCACCAACACAACGGTGTCGATACATTTGAATCTGGTGTCGACTCATTGGATACTTCAATATCCGGAGGAGGCACTTTGTGTCGACTCAACTTGCCTTTGGCGTCGACACTAACTTCTGCAGGAAGTCTCAGTATATTTGTATCGACACATTTGGACTTTGGTGTCGACACCAAAATTCTTCAAGTGGCCTCGGGACTTTTGTGTTGACTCGTCTTCTCATTTGTGTCGACTCCCAAAATCTGTAGGTGCTCTCGGTTCTTTGTGTCGACGCAATTTTCATTTGTGTCGACCCAAAATTCCAGATACCAAAAGTGTGAAGCACTTTTGTGTTGATACAAAATTTATTTGTGTCTATTCATTTTGAGTCCTAAGAGTTTCGGCTCATTTGTGTTGACACAAAATTTATTTGTGTCGACACTAAACTTTGATACCTGAGAGTGGCTTTATGAAACTGTTAAGGTGTCAAGCCATTTGTTCAATAGGTGTTGATACACTTGACATGCTTTAAGTATACTTTGCCTTAAAAATGTTTGACTTAATTTTTAATTGGGTTCAACACAAAATATTCTCATGCAAGAATACTTAAGTGTTTTAATTATTTTGAGATATTAGTAATCTCTTTTGGCTAAATGTGTCAACTTAATTGTTCAAAATGTGTTAACACTTTCTTTTTGAAAATATAAAATATTATCATTTTGAATCCGTTTATTCTTAGAAAATGAATTATGAAAATCATCAAAATCAAAATAAAAAGCCCTTGGGCTAACAACGGCTTTTTTTATTTTTGTGAATATGGTTGATTTTTTAAAATAAGGGTATTATAGTAATTTTATTTGAAAAAAAATTGTGGTGTTTGGGATATATATTGGCTTTTTTCCTTGGATTAAAAGATGGAGAAAAAAATTAGTTAGCTTTTATTTGAAACCAAACAGTGTATCTTAAAAGTCGGATTTTTGAAAAAAAAAAAGCAGGCTTAAAAGTTGTTCCAAACAGGTCCTTAGTTTGAGTTTTTGATACGTGATTTGGTTTTTGTTCCAAATAATTAAGAATCATTTCTCATGATTTGGTTCGCGGATTAAGCTTCCAAAAATCGTAAAACCGAACCGATTCCTTGCTTATTTTTTTATTACATTTGTCTTACGCATATAAAAAAATTAAAAAAATTAATTATTTTATTGTACATCTTCTCTTCTTTGTTATTTTTTCTATTTTATTATTTTTTATATATTTTTTTGCATAACATCATAATATTGTATTATTCATAAATAATTGATAATTTATTATTCATAACTTATAGGTACAAGGATCTCTCTTTATAGTAATATGAAATAAGTGTTAAAATAAAATATAAATTAAAATAATATATAGAAAAAAGATAAAATTAAGAGAAAAAATGAGCAAATAAATAAATATTTTTTAAATTTAAAATCGTTAACTAGTACTTAGCCTTAGAACTAAGGTTCCAAACCCGAATCGGACTGTTATTTATTAGTTTAGTTCGATTTGGTTCAATGATACATATACTTTGGTTCAAGTTCTTAAATTATTGGAACCGTTGAGAATGGTTTGGTTATTGGCTTAGCTCAAAATCGAATTAAACCGAATTGTGAACACCCCTACTCCCGTTTTCTCTATTGTAACCATTTTGGTGAACATTATCAGCACGGTGGTCCCTCGTGTAAATCTTCTCCAAGCCAACCTGTCCATTTTTCAAATATTGACCGAATAAAATGGTACTTGATGTCAATGTGCTTAGTTCTCAAATGAAAGACTGCGTTCTTTGCCAGGTGCATGGCACACTTTGACTATCGTTGAATAGTCTTAGTCGGCAACTGTCTTGTTCCTTTTCCAATTCTTTCATGAAACTCTTCAACCATATTATTTCCTTGCATGCCTTCTGAAGCATTGAGGTGTGTTAACTGGAGGATCACTAACACCAAAATCCACAAGCTTGCTTGAATTAAAGATACACTCTCAAATAATAAACACAATAAAAGAAAAAATTCTCAATAATTCATATTCATAAACAACTAAAGCTGAATAGCTCAAAAGCTTACATCCTTATTTATAATAACTCTAGGAGTACTAAAAAGAAAAATAAAATAATAGAATAAGCTTAATTTTTTTAAAATAAGAAATTAAGCAAGATAGAAAAACTAAATAATCTCAAATTAAGAGACCTAATACTAAAATTGTTAGTTTTCTTAATGAAATTATTAATTCTAAAATTAAAATAAAAAATAAATTTTCTTGGAAATTTTGCCGGCATCACCTTTGTGGTTGCAACATATTTTGCTTTTGTCGTGGAAATGGTTACTATTTTCTGCAATCAGAAAACCCAACTAATTATTGTACTTTTCAAAGTAAATATATAGCATGTAGTGCTCTTCCTACTGTCCCTGTTCTCTCCCAAGTTTGAATCCATATACCCCTGCAAGCAAATATCCGAGCTATCATCGCACATAGCAAAATCTATAATGCCTCTGAGATGCCTCAAAATCCACTTCACAACTTATGAATGCTTTTTGCTTGGATTCGACGTAAACTTGCTCATAACTCCCATTGCATAAGCAATGTCGGGCCTTGTGCATGTCAGGTGTACATCAAACTGTCTACGACTGACGTGTACAACTCCTTAGCCATGTACTTCTGCTCCTCTTCGAAAGTGTGAAATAACTTGCCTAAGGTGTGCTAACGGGCTTAACACTTTTCATGTTGAGCCGCTGTAGAATCTTTTCAATATACTCTCTGTCTATAACAACTTAGCATGCCAAGAATTCGCTTTGCAGCAAACAAGTCTTTCATTGCAAGCTCAGTGGACAAGTGCCTTGAGATTAGAAATCTCTTTCATATTTGACCTTACAATAAGCATATTATCTGCATACAAAAGGAATATGAGATAAGAGGTAGCAAGCTTCTTGAAATAACAACAATGGTCTGCATGATATGTTCTAAAACTAGTACTAGCCATAAAATTGTTAAACGTTTTATACCACTGCGTTGGGACTTGCTTCAAATCGTACCAAGCTCTTTTGAGCTTTACACACCAGATTCTCTTTCCTTTCCACAATATAATTATGTGGCTGGTGCTTGTAGATATCCTGCTCCAAATCACCATGGAGGAATGTAATTTTAACATCTAACTGCTTCAAATGTAGATTTTCAGTTGCCACAATACTTGGAACAGACCTGATGGTAGAAATCTTCACACATGAGAGAATATTTCAGTGTAATCAATACCTGATTTTTGTTGAAAGCTCTGAACTACTAGCATTGCCTTTTACTGCTTGCTACCATCGGATTCTTCTTTTAGTTTGTAGACCCATTTCTCTTGGGCAACTATACTGAGTTCCAGGTCGGGTTTGATGAGAGAGAATATTTCATCATCTATTGCATGCTCTCACTTCTCCTTAGCCTCAACCTTTAATGCTTACAACTATTTGTTAGCAACAAATAATTCAAAGATGGTGAATAACGCATTGTAAGCTTACTAACTCTGGTAGATCTCTTGGAAGGAGTAGCTGTGGATTTGTCAGTGGAGTTAGTTGTGTGTTAACATCTTGAGGCTTCAGTGCATTCTTGTTAGAAATCCCATCAAACTCAACGAAGTTTGAATTTTCAGTAGTCTCCTTTGGTTACGTTGTCTATCTTTATACAGAGTAGACTCATTAAACACTCCATCAACACACCTAAGTGTTTTCTATTTTTTCAAATTTCTCAACTTATAACCATAGCTATTAGTCCCATAACCAATAAATACACATTTTCGAGATTTGAGATCAAGCTTATTTCCATTCTTAGGCTCAATATGTTCATAGGCAGTGCAACTGAAAAAATGTAAATAAGAAAGATTTACCTCTTTTTTAGTCTAGGCGTCCTCTGACAGTACCATTCTTATTCAAAGCAACTGAAGGGTCTCTATTGGTCAGTTACACAGTAGTTTTCAACGTGTTTGCCCAGAACTATTTTGCTAACTCTGCATGGATCCTCATACTTTTGGCGTGCTTTAGGATTGTCCTGTTCATGCGTTTTGTCACTCCGTTCTGCTTAGGCTTCACTAGGGTGGTTTTTAGCCTTCTAATCCCATTAACTGCATAATAAGTTTCAAACTTGCTATTACAGTACCCACCGCTATTATTTGACTTCAGACACTTCAGCTTTTTTCTTGTCTCATTCTCATCTAATGCTTTCAGTTCTTAAACACACCAAGCACATATATTTATGTTTTAAAAAATATACCAACAATTTCCTAGGAGCATCATCAATGAAGGTAACAAAATATCTAAAATCACCAAGTGATGGCATATGAGATAGTCCCCACGTCGGTATGAACCAATTCCAGTTGCTCTGATTTTGAGGTCTTTGCTGCTTTGGTGAAATTGGCATTCTTATGTTTTTCTAAGACACAATCTTCACAGAAGTCCAAATCAACTAACGGCAGTTGCTAACAACTTTCCTTTTGAGATCATCACCTTCATCTCTTTTTCGCTCATATGATCAAGTTTATGTCAAGTGCCAGCATCACCCCTAGAGGACGACACCACTAAAATGCTACTATAAGAGTCGGATGACACATACAAAGTGCCTCCTTTCTTGCCACGGGCCAACACCAATGGCCTTTTGGTCATCTTCCATGAGTCCCTCGTGAAAGACGTCACCACTCTACTTTCTAACGACTATTCCAATGAAATAAGGTTTCTTGTTAGACTAGACACGTGTCTAATATCATTCAATTTCAAACTGCGCCGTTGCTCATTTTAATTTGCACGTCACCCTTTCCAACAATAATGTAGGCTTCATCATACCAAGATCGATTTTCTAAAATTTCAATGCACTAAGGCCTCGTTTGATGACCGTTGTAGATTTAGTAAAATTAATAGTGAGATGGGATTAGTTTTTTTGTGTTTGATTTACGTAGGATTAAGTGATGGATTATAGAAACTCATGTTTGATTTGGGTGGGATTAAATAGTACGGGATTGAATTAAATTTATGAATTTTTAATATTACCTTTGTACTAAAAAACTAATAAATATATTTTAGTTTTTTTACATTAGCTACTAAGTTAATTTATTTTAAAATTAACTTAAATTAGCTAATAAGTTAAATCTTATGTTATTTATTTTAATTTTTTTTAATTTTTTTTTAATTTTTTTAATTTTTCAAATTCACTTCTTGGAATAAATAAATTAGAACTAATAAGTTAATAAGTTAAAGTTTTTTTATATTAATATTAATACAAAATATAATAAATTATTTAATATTAAAACAAATTCACTATAACAATTTTAAAACTAAAAACTATAATTAAAATTAAAAACAAAGAGCTCTTGTGTCAATGTGAGAGTAAAATTGTTATTGGTAATCTAAAGCGGTGGGATTGGATTGCTTATACCAGCCCTTCCATAGGTTTCATAGTCCTCCAAAATTGGGAGATTTGTAGTCCATTGGTACTAATAGTCTCATTCAACCTTTTTAAAACAAACATGGTATAAGAGGTCCCACCTTACTAGCAAGCCAATCCAATGCCCTACAATGGGCATCAAACATGTCCTAATTGTTAAGAATTTCCTTGCGTAGAGTAGTATGGAATGAAGCACCTAAGTCTACAATTCAAGACTGGTTACGGGAATCTAAGCCCAAATCAAGGCAATATAATTTTCAACATTAGTGAGATTAACCATTTTCTTACCCCTTTGATTGCTGTCGTCCCATTGTGTCCTAGGAGCTTGCAATCCTTCTCGAAATGCCTCTTCTAACTGCACTTCTAACTGCCATCTGATCTTCTATCACGTGTTTGAGATTTAGACCGTCCTCTTTTTAACTTTGATCTATTGTTCCCGTGACCCTTGTGATTGCCCCTGCTATTCTTTCTGCCTCTCCGTTCTGCGTTCAATGCTAAACTAGAAGTGGAGTCTTCCCTTGAACTTCTAACCTCTTCTCCCAAAATAAGACTAGCAACGTTTTTCAGATTTAACTTTGTTGAACCCAAGGAGTTGCTTATCGCCACAACCAGGCCACTCTAGCTTTTTAGTAGATTAGAAAGCAAGAGAAAAGCTTTAACCTCATCATCGAACTCATTTTTTACCGATTCAAACTGATTCGTAATTGTATTGAACTCGTTCTAATGTTCGGTAATTACTGCATCATCTGACATCTTTAGATTAAAGAGTTTCATCATCAAATAGACTTTATTTGATGTGGACTTCTCATACATCTTATCAAGAGCCGAAAGCAATCCTGCTGTCAGCTTCTCCTTCGCAATGTCCGAAGCAATTGATGGTACGAGACTCAATCACACAGTTCTTAGGACTTTACGATCCAGTATTTTCCATTTATCTTTTGGCGAATTCTCTGGCTTCTCCTTAAACAAGGGAAGATACATATCCTTTTGATACAAAGCATCTTAAATCTGCATCTTCCAGAATACGAGCCATTTTATTTCTCAATCTTGACCTTTCTGTCTTCTGTCATTGCACAATCTTTAATCTCCAAAACTTGGAGTTCTGATACCAATTGTTGGGAATCCAAACACCCACAATCAAGCACACAATAACAAGCATGAAGAATAATCAAGAAAGCACGAGAACACAACATAAGAATTTTACGTGGTTCAGTAAATTGTGTCTATGTCCACGCCTCACACTAGGATTTTTGCTATGCTTTGAACAAGAATAAAGTAATAATACAACTTTTGGCAGCTGAGACTAACATTACATATAAATGTATATATATGTATATATATCAGGCCAAAAACTGCAGCTAGGGTTCTAAAAAATGTGCCCCATCTCGTGCCGCTCCATTCGGGCACTTTAAGCTCCGTTCGGACACTCATCTCCAGTTATCCATTTTCCTGTCTCCATCGGCCTCAAGCCCTATCTAAACATGCCATGCCAGAAATTCCTCTGCCTAATTTGTAACACCCCGACCCTTCACATGGAAACGATATTGTCCGCTTTGGGCAAAGCCCTCACGATTTTGTTCTTCCTAGGGGGTCACTTATCTTTGTATTGCTCCCGCTCAAGCACGCTCAACTGTAGAGTTCTGTTAGAGTTTCTACCACTTGAGAAAAGGTCTCGTTGAATGTAAGGGGCCAAGATTTTTCTTTTATAGTTCAGGAACTCCATCTCCCTTTCCGATATAGGATACCAGGATATCACAATCCACCCTCCTTATGGCTGCATGTCCCCGTGCAATTGCCTGCCAACTTCGGTAGCCTGCCAGTTCTTACCCACTCAGTAGCCCGCCCGCATATCACACTAGACAGCAGGGGTCCACACTCAGAGGTGAGGAGAGTCGGCTCTGATACCATTTGTAACACCCCAACCCTTCACATGGTAACGATATTGTCCGCTTTGGGCAAAGCCCTCACGGTTTTATTTTTTCCAAGGGATCACTCATCCTTGCATTGCTCCCGCCCAAGCATGCTTAACTGCGGAGTTCTGCTAGGGTTTCTATCACCTAGGAAAAGACCTCGTTGAATGTAAGAGTCCAAGGTTTTTCTTTTGTAGCCCAGAAACTCCCTTTCCCTTTCCCATGTGGGATACCAGGATATCACAATTTCTGTCCGAACAGTAGTCACATCTATCCGAACACTCCGAAACAATGGGCAATCTTCACTTTCCTCTGGTGTTAGTGCTTCTTAAGTTTGTTTTCTAGGATGAAAAAGGGACAAAGGGAAATTCACATCTAAGCTAATTTATTATTTGGTTTACTTTGAACTTGTTGGAACATATTCAGTCTGCACATTTGGATGATTGCTTTTAATTGCTGATTGAATGGTTTAAGGTATTTCACAATACGTATTGATAAACCTTTGATAATAAAGTATTCCGAATATATTGATTATCAAGATGGTTATTACCAACGGGAATTCATTGGGATTTGGGACTTGAGAACAAAGAGGAAACGATGCATTTCAATTTCAGCTCATGTTGAGGAAGTTTGTAACCCTTCTATCTGCCATAAAAACCTTGTAATTTCATAACTAGATGTTATTCCCAATTCATTTTAATCCTTACTTTAGGCACTCCTTGTTCTGTTACACCATGCTTGAGTTTTATTTTAAAGCTTAATCAAAATATAGCAAGTTTGAAAGTTTTGAGAAAGTAATAATCATAGCCAGAGCAGTGTTTGAAACCTTGTTATCATAGATTGCAGGTGAGAGGTAGATTTCATAGGGACGGAAACTAGAATAATACCTTACTTACAATAAGGAATTAGTAGAATAACCCAAAAAGAAAATAGAGGAACAAGGCGGACATCGGCACGGGAGGGAAGGCTAGCGCAGGTAAGCTCACAAAAGGATCTGAGCTCATATGTCATACTCTATCATTGCCATGGGCGGCATCCATTCATTCTATTACATTTAACCCTTCAAAATCCATCTATATATTCCCAGAGCTAGAGCTTAATTTAGCTGGCTGCAAACCCTTGTTCAACTGGGCAAGTCTTGAGGATGTGGAACAATGGCTGTTATAATCATATGTAATTCCAATTAAATCAGCTATAGAAGTGTTCAGTTTACTTCCACATGTCCATAACTTATTAAGTGTATTTCTTGTTACCGATTAGCCGACAATAGAAGCTCCGAAATCATGTGATTCGATGCTCTATAGCTTTTGCAGTGTAGTTGTTCCTCCCTTGCTATGCTACCACATGGGTTTAAATTCCATGACATCTTGAATTTTCAAAAACGCTCTTCATGTGTTTAACTTTTAAGCTCTTGAAGAAATTGTATCAGTTCTTACCATCAAGGATCCAAAATCTTAGATGTAGATGCGTCTTGCTTTCTCACATGTTCCATTCCCAACTTCGTTGTGGTATATATATTAATTTATATTTTCTGATTGTTTGTTGTTTTGGGCTGTGCTCATGGCTGGACCACATAGAATGTTTCACGCCACAAGAGTTCTAATTTTTAAAGGTTAAATAGAATTTTTCTCTTCTGGGATGTTAGAAGTAAATGTTCGGTGATATATGTACGATGCATTGGACAACTGAATGCCATTGTTTTTTCATTGTATACTAGATAGGTGTAATATTGAACGGACTCAATGGACCTTGTTAAATCTGGTCAACCTATTTTTAATTGTTTACAAATTAGTTAGTTTACTTATTTAGTCTGTTTACTTTACAAAGTTTGTTCATCTGTCATTGGATGTTTTTCTTCTGACGTGAATTTCACATAGTTGGCAATTTGGACTTTTAAAATCTGGGAAACATACTATGGCTTAAATTTATTTGAGTTTGGGACATAAATTTTGTTAAAGTTTGTCACTAGTTTCAAATTAGGAAAAGACAAAGATCTTTATTTTGATTTTCTTATTGTCTGTGCAGCTCGCAAATATGACTCCACCTATTGATCCTCCAAACAAAGCTCTTGAACCTTTGACATCTTCCCATCCACCTCTGACATCTTCCCATCCACCTCTTAATGAAAGAATACTTTCATCCATGACCAGAAAATCAATTGCTGCACACCCTTGGCATGATCTTGAGATAGGTACTTTACTTTATGATAAGGTTTTGAATGTTAGTTCTTCGGTTTACTTCCTTTTATTGGTGTAATTACTACATGGTTTGTAACTCTGTCCTTATAACTAAATGCAGGACCAGGAGCTCCGACGATTTTCAACTGTGTAAGGAAACCGAACTTCATGCGGCTAATTTATTGTCTAATATGAGCCTTCTATTGATAAATTCTATTTAGCTGCAAAAATATTTTTAAGGAAGAGCAACAATATAGTTGGAGTTGAACCATGTGGTCTCTACGGTAGTTACTAAAAGTTGGAGTAAGTAGCTTAACCAAATCAATAGTATGAGTCCTCTACCATGAGGATAGGTACTAATTCTTTGAACTGCTCGGATGGCATAGGTGGTATGGAGCATCTATATCTGATGCATATTCCCCCTTTTTGGTGTTTGGACATCTTAAAATTTGACGTGATCTGGTATGCAGAATTATCATCATATGGTCCCTTTGCTTGCACGAGTGTTATATGGAGTATGTTGTTTCTGGTACACTTCTATTTTCAATTGGAATATTGCTCCTAACCAAGGGCAAATGTGTGTTTTTAAACTATCTCATGATTCTCATTGACTTTAGAGTTCGTATAAGATTCTGCAGTACTTGATAGGAAAATATAGAATGCAACAGGAAACTGTAATAACTGATGGTGGCGAAGGATTGTAAAATTTGTTCTAGTATATTTTTGCTTAAGTACTAATTTTATAGCATTGATTGACACAAAGCTTAGTTTGGTTTGATTTACTAAATTTTTACCATGTTCAGGCGAAGGCATTTACAGGCAGTGATCGTACACTCTGGCTGATATTAATTGACCTATGACTAAGGAGCCTAGTATGACTAGAATATTTTATGACCATAACATTTGATAATGCTTTTCTTTCCCCCCCTTTATGACATGATAATCTTTGAAAATCTTATTATTTATCCAGAGACAGCGAGTGGTTGGCAAAGCATTTTTTGCTTATTTATTTCCTCAAAATAATGTACCTGCATTTTTTGTGATAGGCATGAAGTTTGAATAAGTCCTCATTTCTGTTAGAGAAAGTCATAAACTTTCACTCTGAATTTTTATCACTTTATTGAAAATCCTTTTCATTGTATAGATATATGGCTTCGTTTGACTTTCATTTTACAGGTTATTTCCTTGAATAAAACTGTCTAGTTTCAATCTGTTTCAGCTGAATGTTATTGTTCCAAATACCTTTTGGTAATCTTATAAAAGTGTATAAATTGGAAAATATCTAACATTCTCACTTCACAAAGACTCTTAGTATAAACGTGGTTAATTATTGCAGGTGGTTGAAATCAGTAAGGGTAGTAAGGTGAAATATGAACTTGACAAGAAGACTGGAATGATCAAGGTAAGCATGTATAGTCATTCATTCAGTTCAGGAACTGGTTTTTTTCACCATTACAGATTGCTGAAGCCTATACATGTTTGCAGGTTGACCGTGTACTTTACTCATCAGTTGTTTATCCACATAACTATGGCTTCATCCCCCGTACTCTCTGTGAGGACAATGACCCCATCGATGTCTTGGTTATCATGCAGGTGTGTGCATTTATTTTCTCACATCTACAAGCATTTATAGGTTGTGCATGCATACCTGGAACACTATTGGTTATCATTTCATGGATGCACTGAAAATACTGAGCCTTGATATTGCTGTAGCTAGAAATGTTTTAAATGATATAGTTCGGCACATGCAACTTGATTTCCAAAATGAGGTTATAGTTTTCAGCATATTTTCTTGGTTACATTAGTGATCCTTGGAGAATCGTGAACACTCTTTGGAAATTTTTTCTATTGAGAATCTTAG
Source organism: Heliamphora exappendiculata (assembly GCA_034768845.1). Taxonomy (NCBI): domain Eukaryota; kingdom Viridiplantae; phylum Streptophyta; class Magnoliopsida; order Ericales; family Sarraceniaceae; genus Heliamphora; species Heliamphora exappendiculata. Next base: position 18,498,026 of record JAOTRH010000022.1, read on the forward strand.
ATGTAGAAAGGTACTGAATTTTTAAGATAAAGAATCAAAAGAAAATTGAAAAGCCCCTGAAAAATAACAATTCTAATTACCTTGAAATAGATCTTAATTGTGTTAGATTTTTAATTACATTGGTGCTAAATTGGGTTGGGTGGGGGTGGGGGTGGGTAAAGGTTTTATTCTAACATGATGTTGTGTCAATTTTTGGGATTTCTATGCTTTCTGAATGCCAAAACCTCTACAGCAATAATTGTTACAATTAAAACCCCAGTTTCTAATGCTTACAAGCCTCTACAAACACATACAGGAACCGGTTCTTCCGGGATGCTTTCTTCGGGCTAAAGCAATAGGCCTCATGCCTATGATTGATCAGGTGAGTATTCTTCTGTGGCAACAAAATTCTTTATCCCCTTAAAAGAAATTTTAACATTACTTGTCTGAATATAGGGTGAAAAGGACGATAAGATAATTGCAGTGTGTGCTGATGATCCAGAGTATCGACAGATTGCTGATATAAAGGATCTTCCACCACATCGATTGGCTGAGATTCGCCGCTTCTTTGAGGACTGTATCCTTCTAAAAGTCTTCAATTCATATTTTAGCAGTTAACTCTGCCTTGACATGATTGTTTGAAACATTTTTTTCTAGCCTATACCATTATTTTTCTTTTGGAAAATCCAACACAAAAAGAAACAAAAGAATATTATTTTCTCTTAACGAGTAAAATAGACAAGAAAAATGAGAACAAGGAAGTTGCAGTTAATGAGTTTCTGCCTGCCTCAAAGGCCTTTGAAGCAGTCCAGCATTCCATGTAAGGAATATATTCTTACTCCTTTCAATAATCTTCTTTTTCCATCTCACATTCTCACTTGAATTTTGAATGGTATTGGATGGACTAACCAATGCCATCGACATCATGCCAGTTGCTACCTAGCAATAGATGAAGCATGATGATTAATTGAATCTTCGTCCAATCCTAGCCATAATGTCTTACCTTAGATTGTACTTTTTTGTTTGTTGGTAGAAATCCAATGATTATACAGTTCATCAGAGGAGAGTTTTTCTATTATGAACAAGGATATCTTTCTTTGTATCATTTCCCAAAAAAATAATAAACTGGGTGGAAACGTAAAAGATATTCTTTCTTTTCCATAACTTTGGCATGACCTCAGTTAAGTCTTTGGCTACCTGTAGGTTTCTGCATATCCTTCTTTTATCGAGTTTTTGAGTTCAGTTTTTCATCCAAGTGGGATACAGACTAGCGAGTTCATTCTGAGCATCAAGATTGTGCCACATCAGCATTTTTTGCAAATCAACTGTCCAAATCTTATATATCCACTCATGACCAATCTATTGGATCGGGTTTCTTTAAATCAGGATCCAATATTGGGTTGGCAGACACAGTCTGGACATCTAATTTGCCAAAAATACCACGACGAAACAATCTCAATGCTCGAACTGGAGAGTAGCCGATCTCTGTTTTTCCCTTATCACCTAAAGAACTAGTCTTGAGTCTTGACATATTAGTGAGCAGACTCCTTTTGAGATTTGCACACACCCATTTTGGGGTTTCCGGTTTTTTGAGGGTTTTCACCCATACTCTCTTTATTGTCATATGTCATCTACATGGATTAGTTACGGTCTTTAAATCTCATTGCACTTTTTGCTTCCAACGTGAAGGAATCTCTATGCGGACTACATCGTGGAGAGCCTAAGGCGGTAGTTTGTTTGCACCTCACGTGCTGGGTGGTGATGCTGTTATATAGGCCCGGTTCATTATCTTTGAAAAAACTCTATATTTCGCTGTGTGTGAACTTGCGAATACATAATGTGTGCTTGTATTAAATTTTCTGATGAATTTGTTCCTTATAGTTCACTATACGATGGCAAAAAAGTGCTATGTGCATCGACAATATGTAGTATTTTCTTTCATTACCAGTTTGTTGCCATTACCCTTTCCAAACCTTTTTGCTTCATTCATTACCTATTTGTTGCCGTTAGCTGTACATATATGACTCTCCAGCTTTTAGGTCAGTTCTCTTCGCAACCGCCCCCCCCCCCACACCACACGCACACACCAAAATTTGGCCCTTTGCTAAAATGTTTCTTTCAACACATTTTCTTGACGAAACCAACAGGTTCTTGTGGGCCAGTTTACCTTCAAAGGGGAATGGAAGCTTGATCATAAACAAATAGAAAAAGTGATGCATTCAATATAAAGTGTGGAGTTTAGAATAACTTGATTATTAAAGTAATGCGCAGTATACGGAATGTGAGTGCACCTTTCCTTCAATAGTTAGCTTTGGAAATCGAGTTTTAATTCAAACCTTATAACATAATATTAGAATTGAAATGCCCAAAATGGGTAATATTCTCAATACAAACCTTCTCCTAAATTTAATGGTGGCTCATCTCTTAATATTCTAACGCATTTTCATCATTTATCCCATTTTTCCCGATTTTATTAACCAGAGGGTGTTTACCTTGGAAACTTGATGCGGTTATGAGTACGACCGGGTGTGGAAGGCACTCGGTCCCCCAAATTTTCAAGGGCCGCCAAGGGTAGTGCATGTTCTAGATTTGAATGCAGAATATATTGTCGTGTGAGCACGTTATCCATGAGAGAATGTGTAAAGCGTAGTTTTTCATCAGTTGAATACATAAATAATGTGTATACATACATAATGTGTAGTATAGAAGTGTGGAGCTTTTTCTCTCACTAATTAGTTTTTAGGGTTAGTTTTTTGTTTTTTTTGATAAGGGGATAGGAGAGCTGAGATTGGAATTCGGGTTAGTGAGCAGGCTAAAAGTTCTCTTAACCATTAGGACGGATGCTTTGCTTGTTTTTGGGGTTAGTTATTACCTAAAAAGGTATAACAAAAGACGTTTGTTGAATCATTAATTGGGAGTGCTTGTTAAAACTAATGTTAGTAATTTTTAACTTTTTTAATACTAATTTTAGCTATAAATTTGTATTGTCTTTTTAAAATAGACAAAGAATAAACAATAGAGAAGCAAAATATATGGAATAATCAGAAATACAGAACGAAGATAAATTAAGTTGGGTGAAGGAGAATGTTAATTTGAGTTCGAAATATTGGCAATTTAAACACAAATATTATCGTCTTCTTTCGAATGCCTCTAGAGCTTGGTCACTCATCCTATTTATAACCCTTAAAAAAGTTCTGTTAAGAGTAAGATGGGATTTCTTAAAAGGTATAATCGAATCATGAAAGGTGATTTCGAGGAATCAAGATATTCTATTTCAAAAATCAACCAACTAATGTTCTATTCCAACTCAATTAGGTCGGTCAACAGGTGCCTCGCAGATGCCCAACTCATTCGGGTCCAGTATCCGACCCACTTGGATCGAGTGACTTAGGGGTCACTTGAGTAACTCGAGTGGGCAGGTCCCGTGCTTCGACAAACTCTTTTCTTCAGCCACCAAATCATATGCCTTCTAACATTCCATGCAGAATAATACTGCTATTATTTTCATTGTCTCTAAGACAGTCTGTCGATATAATCTGTGCTATTTATTTTAGCTTTGTTCAGTCTGCGCTGAACCACATAGTCTGTACTATGTTATTATAATTAGGTAGTCAGAATTATACAACTTGTGCTATCTTCATGACCTGTGTCTGGCAATAATTGTGTAGTCAGAGCTACTCATAGTCTGTGCTGTGTTTCATAGTTTGTGCTATGAAATGCCTTCATTCGTACTCAGAGCTACGCTTCATAGCATGTGCTATAAAATGCTTTATGCTGCAATGCAGTAAATAGTCGTGTCAGACATCCGAGCTGCTAGCAACCTTAGTCGTTCGGACCCTCATGGTTCGAGTAGATCACCCTTTTTGAATTGAGTATTCCAAATGTTGCATAACGCAGGCGTTTGTTTACCTATTCGAGTGACTCTTGTTCAAGTTGTTTAACCTTCCTTTGTTCGAGATGCTCGAGCCTACTGAATCCTCCTATTACTCGAGTTCAATTTACTAATTTGTTTAGATGTGCGCCGAGGAATCCTACGACAGTTGGATATTTAAAAGTATCACCAGATCGCATCCCTTATCAAAACTATCCATTTGAGTTATATACCTAACTATTGACTCGAGTGGTTCAGGTTTGGTTTTATTGCGATTTCATATGTATTTCATTTTACTCATTTACAAAGTTAAACACTTACAATTTTTGTTATAATTTATAATTATTATTTTTTCTATTTCAATTATAAATTACATTTTATAAACTATTAGATTCAGTACCGCCATTGAAAAACATAAGAGAAACATAGACACACAAACAGAAAACAGAAGAAACATACAAAAGCGGGCTAGGCCTCTCTCAATGGCTACTCCAGCCGCATCAGGAACAAGTTGCTCCCCAACTTGGATTTGCCAGAGACACAGCTTAGATTTCCTAATCAATACTCCTAAATAACAAATTTAATACGACAGGGAATATATGGTAATGTAGGAATTAGAACTCTTCCAACTATTTTTCTTCTTTATATTGATTAAAAGTTATTATTATATTTTAATTCAATTACTTATCCAATGCTAAATAATTATAGTATAAATAGTTTTATATTATATAATTTTGTCTTATTAATTTATTCAATCCTTTTATCTCACCTATATAAGATTGTCTCACACAGCTATATGAAAGCTCCCTGAATATTAATATATCTTAAGAATTCATTTTATTGATTTAAAGTAGACCAATAATTATGATTTGAATTGTTCATATCGTAGATCATGTAAAAAAAATTATTTATATAAAAATTTAGTTTGATTAGACATTAATAAATACATGAAGAAGTCGTATTTTATTTTACAGAATAAACTATTTTGGTTTTAAATTTACTTTTTAAGTTTAAATTATTTATTGCTCAATTCCATATAACTTTTCTCCGCAATTATTTACATAACTACCCATTGGATGCACACAATGACACAATGTGTGTAAAAATTAAAATAATTATAAAAAAATAAAATAATGAAATTAAACTACCCATCCGATTGTGCCGTAAACTTGACTATTACGGACTGCTAACGAGATTGTCGACGGAAAAAAATATATGTTAAACTCTCTCCCCTCCGCCTTCCTTCATAAATAACTTTTTTGCTATATTAATATTTTCTTTCTCGATTTGCCGCCATTAACAAGCCAGTACCTTTGAGGCCTTTGCCAGCTCCAACAATCTTAAAGCTCTAATTTTTTAAATTAAAATTTTATTTAAAATTTATATATATTGACTTTTTAGGATTGGCTTTTATGTTTAATTTATATTTTTATTATTATTTAATATGCAAAAAACTGAATGAATTAACAATATTATTCCTAAAAAAATATGCTAGATAAATTTAATTTTTCAACTTTGATAAGTAATTTTGCTATAAGAAATATAAGAGGGGTATTATTGTTAATGCCCAAATAAATAACTCCGTAAAAAAAGATTTCTTTTTGAAAATAGTCTAAGTACCAAATTTACAAAAAAAAAATTCAATCGAGTTGCTCTTATTTTTTGAATAATTTAATTGTGTACCCATCTCCAAAATAACTTATGATAAAAAGTTAATGTAATATGCACAAACTCTATTTGAATCTAAACAATAATAGTATAACTCAAATATAGGCATTAGGTTATTCAACTTAACTTCTCAAGGACACTCGTGAAGATTTTAATGCCGAAAACAAGAGTATACGATCGATATGAGACCCTAATAATTTTTAAAAATTAATTATAAAATTTTAAGTAGATAAAATATGCTTGTAGTCATGTTTCAACAAAATTTACTTTTCTTATTCTATGTTTTGTGTTTGACTAAAATTTGTAAAAAAAAAATTAATATTTTAGGATTAAAAAGTTATGGCTTAAGGATAATTTTGATAATAATTTTAGTTTTTTTATATTCTATTTACACTATTTAGCATTTTAAATATTTAAATTAATTTAAAATTATATAAAATTCTAAGTGGTTTAGAATAAATATTAAAATTGTTGCAATATTAAAAAATTAAAAATAAGTAGATTGACTTAAACTTAAGGCCAAATAAATACAAATAACAATAACTATCATTTTTTATTCCTCTAAAATCATCAAAAAAATGCAAATTTAAATATATTTATATTAAATTGAAAATTTAAATGAAATTTTAAATTTTATCAAAAAAATGAGGATATAGGCAGTCGGCGATTTTGCTGGCCTCCCCTAGAATTGGCCCTATTTTCGTGAATACATTTAAATTTTAGTTTTTTGCATATTAAATAATAATAAAAATATAAATTTAACATAAAAACCATTCCTAAAAAATCAAAATATAAAAATCTTAAATAAAATCTTAATTAAAAAAATTAGAGCCCTAAGATTGTTGGAGCTGGCAAAAACCTAAAGGTACTGGTTTGTTATTGGCGGCAAATTGAAAAAGAAAAAATTAATATAGCAGAGAAGTTATTTATGAAGGCAGGAGAGGGAGAGTTTAACATTTTTTTATTTTTTTTTTTCTGTTGACAATCTCATTGGCAGTCCGTAATATTCAAGTTTACGGCACAGCCGTAAGTAAGTTAATCTCCACACGAAAATCTCCAATTCCATCCAAAATCGCATGAGTTCATTCTACTTCGACAACCGTCTCCTCCAAACTCCAATGGGCCGACTCCAAATCCGACCGCCAAACCTCAATCAAACCCTCGAAAACCTCCTCTTAGACGCCAACAACCTCTCAGATACCGACGAAGACGATGACACCAAAACCCAGCTCGCCAAAGAAGAATCCAAGCTCGAGAAAGAGATAATCTGAACGATCCTCAGTGGGAAAATCGAAACGCTGAAACCCAATTCGGGCCACGCCGTTATCATCAACGGTCACCACATATGCGTTTGGTTTCGCCAAGACGCGGGATCGGATTACCGGGTTTGGGAGTGGCACGCTCATGTACTGTTGTTCGATGAAGAAAATGGATATGTGGCCGAGTATATGTATGGGAATTATTTTGAGAGAGTGCAGGCCAAGCCGCTTGCTGTTGCCATTGATGATGACGAGAACGTTGACGAAAAGGAGGAGAAAATGGGTAATAATTCTGGACTCAGGGAATTGATTGAATCTGGTGATTCGGGCAGTGGACGGATACTTCATCGTGTTGGAATCTGTGAATTTCATTGGCCATTGAAGTCCAGATTTCAATAGCTGGATCAATTACAATTGAATTGGCCATTCAATTGCAATT
>JAOTRH010000022.1:18505341-18532151 GCA_034768845.1 Heliamphora exappendiculata
TAAACTATTGTATAATATTAAAATATTATACCATATATTATACCATAAATATTATATAAATAAATATTTATACTAACCAATAAATTTTTATATTACTTTTACTTTATATAATTTAAATGAGGTAATGTATATACATAATTTAAATATTACATGCAATAATAATAATTATAAATTATAAGATGATAAATTAAAAAAATAAAATATAAATATAAATAAATATTATAATAAAAAGTTTAATACCAATTTAAATAATAAAAATACTTACAAATTTTAAAAAAATAAAAATAAAAATAAAAAATACTTACAGCTACAGGCAACAGGCTACAGCCAAACGGGAACTGAAGCCACGAAGCCACACACAGCCCAGGCCACAACCCTTCAGTTGCTTCACGAAGCCAAACACAACCCACAACCCACAACCCTTCTCAGTTGCTTCGCACGGTCCACCTCCACCTGACGCCTTCCTTCAGCAGCTTTGACCGCACGCAATCGGCCAACCTCGAAGTCTCGAATACAATCGAAGGTCCAAAATCACCCAGATCGACCACGCGAACTCCACTCGAAAGTCGGAATGTTGAATCGCAAATCGCAAGATGAAAGATCAAGCCAAATCGACGCTGGAAGCTAGGAATGGATATGGAACCCTAGATCCGAACTGAAGACGATTCGAAGAGCAAGATGAAAGAGAAGTTCGGAAGAGGAAAGACGCTCGTGAAAGCAATTCATGAAAGCAAAAAGCTTCGAAAACGCCAAACGAAAAAGAAAAAGGTGAGTTCTCACTTGTCGCCTTGTCGGTGTGTCGGGTGTGTCGGGACCTCGTATCGTCCGTAACGTCCGTTACAGACTGATACACGATCGTTACCCGTTATGGAACAGTCGTAACGGCCGTTACGCTGGGATTCTCTGTGCAACCGTTTTTCAACAGCGTAACGGGATCGTCCTTCCAATATTTCGTTATGTAACGGCCGATCCGTTACGTAACGGCCGTTATTTAGAATCCTAATTGAGAATATCATAGCCATTTTACTTAAAGAAAAAATTAGCGTATTTGGGATTTGTGCAAGTTTTTTTCTTGGAAAAGGAATGAAACTCAACTGACTTTTTAGAGAAACCAAACGGTATAGCTTAGAATTGTTTTTTTTTGTTTGTAAAAAAGCCACCCAAACATGTGCTTAGTCTTTAAATATGCTACACGAGACAATTGTTCCATCAATTATGTTCGTGAAATGTAATATTCATCTAGATATCACATTGGAGATAGGATTGCAGTTTTTAGCATGTTTACAGTATTTCATTAGTTTTGCACATGTCATATCACTTGCATCCCATTTTCTAATCGGGCTCTACTTAATGTCTTTCTTGATTCTTTCTCCTGAAAACCAAATTGCTCCTAGATGCTGTGCTGGTTTAGACTTGAACACGTGAATTGATATTTCTGCCAGTATTTTCTGAACTGTACCTGACAGGGCTTATCCTTTTTAGTTTGCTTGGTGAAAATTGTAATAGTTTGGTATGGATCTGATTAAATATGAGAAAAAAATATTTATTATACTTATTAAAAGACACTGTCCACGGCCGGTATCATGTTTACATTTCAGTATTTCCTCTAGCAGTAGTCAATTTCTGAGATGACACTATGATCCTGATGCATTATCTGCAACCTAGTTTTTGCATTTTATATGATGAGCTACCTGAGCATAATGTTGAATCTATAGTCCTGCCAGGCTGCCATTAATCTGGCTTGCATGGATACTTTATAGATCATGAACCTCATCTTTAATCATGTCAGCTTAACTAACAATCCATTTGGTTGTTAGTAAGAGAAAATAGAAGAAAAGATTACGTTTTCTCTCCTTAAGTTATAAAGGAAAAGAAAAGAAAAGAAAAGAAATGAATATGTTTTCTCTCCTTTTTGTTTGGATTAATGAAAGAGAAAAGAAATGATTTCACTCCTATCATGTTTGGATATACTTTATAAAAGAAAAGAAAAGAAAAGAAACAGTACTAGTTATTTTACGAAAATAACTTTTTTAATTTACTTTTTTATTTTTAGATGGGCAGTTTAGGTAATATAAAAAGTAATTAATTACCTAGAATCTTTTCTCTCTAAATCTCTCCAATCTTTTCTCCAAATCTCTCCAATCTTTTCCCTCCATTTCTTCCCTCTTTGGTAACCAAATAAGTAATTAGTGGGGAGAGAGTTCCATTTCTTTTCTTTTCTCTCCAAGTTATTTCCATGATTTCTATTCAATAGAAATCGGCCCTATTGTTATTCTCTAAAAGATAGTTCTAACATAATTTGCTGTACTTATATGGCTGCTTCAGATGATTGACGATCAGGACCTTGGCTTCTTTGCCAATTTTCTTGGCATCTTTATTTTTGTATTGGTGATTGCATATCATTACGTGATGGCTGATCCGAAATATGAAGGTAACTGAAGGTTTCTTTCCGGCCTGTGCGTGTAGTAGAGATATGTCAGTTCAGTTTTGCTAAGTAAGCTGTTTTCACAGATGGATTAAATTTGATGTTTTTGCTAAGTAAGCTGTTTTCACAGATGGATTAAATTTGATGTTTTTGCTAAGTAAGCTGTTTTCACAGGTGGATTAAGTTTGATGTAGCTAAATCCTCTGTTTGCAACAATGAAGTCTATGATTTACTTTGTTATATAGACATATTGAAGGCTTTCAATAATTATTGCCACTCATTTTGAATTCACATATTATCAAGTTGATACATTCTTCTCTGTTCCTTAGTTTGATTTAGTTCTTTTAAACCCCACTTCTTCCCAGGTGGTTTCCAACTTAAATTTGCCTATTATCTTGAACAAATGCAATTACACTTAATAATTGGTCAGGTCTGACATTCTGAGGTACAGTCAGTCATAGGATTCTGTGGGTTTTCTGTAGCGGCCATCTTCTACATGCGGTGCACTGTTTTCATGACCAAAACCGTTAGGTCGTGATGGTGCTAATTTTCTCTGCCTACTTAGCATTAATCTTACCAGAAGTTTCTGTGAAATTTATGCGACTTGTGAAGGATTCCCCCTCCGAACGAATTCTTTTATTCCTTTCTCAATCTCTTTAGGTTCTCTCATTAAACCACAGATTTGACAGATCAACATTCTTGTATTATATTAGATAAGTATTCATGTTATACTAGATTATTTGTTGTTGATTTTTTTAATAAAAATATATAGAATATTTTGTAACTCTTAAGTTTAAGATAGTATTTGGTATTTTATCGATATTGATGCATATTATATCTATAAAAAAATCGATACTGTCTGATACAGTGTTCAAAATATCATCTGTAATTTTAAAATATTATTATCAATTATCGCCTGAAAAAAGCTCTTCTAAGTTTAAGTTATGTTTATCATCATTAATTTTTGAGATAAAAAAGAAAAGAAGATAAATTAAAAGAATGTAAATTTAGTGGTAACCTTGGTTGGTCATCTCAGTTCCTAATTTTTTTGGTCCCAAAATTAAACAGTGGCACTTCAAGAATCCAACCCACCCAAGTTGCGTTGGTTTGATCTGCAAAGTTGTCCCGGGTTGCCCAAACATTAGGCTTCGATCTCTTGACGAAAAGGAAACATTTTGTTTTTTCTTGTTTTTAAATAATTATTATATTTTTCTACGAATTAGTTGCTAGAAAAATATAAGACCCATTTTGGCAACAAGCGTTTTCTTAAAAAACAGATTCTGTAGAACGTATAGCGTTATCTGGGGCAGAGCCGGGAGCTTTAATATGGAGGGGGGCAATGCTTGTGTAAAAAAAAAAAGTAGACTAGTTATAATAATTATATTTATTTTTAACATATAAATCTAATGTATATTGTATTAATGGAGGTAATATATCAAAAAAGAGTTTACACTATTTAAATATTAATTGGACAAAATAGAAGTCTACTTTAAAGATATCACACAAGAAAGTATATATAAAAAGATAATTTTTCTAATAAAATAACCATCAGTCATCTATTAAAAAAGTGTTTTGGCGTTCTTTCTTATCATGAAATTTATTTATGATAGAACACGCACCAAATTTTTCTACACTTTTCTATTAATGTAAAGTTAAATTAAAATATATCTATTAATGTAACATATTTGTTGCATGTTATATATTATATAATGATTTTTATTATTTTTTTTACAAATTAAATGGCTAATGGAAATTGTATATATATATATATATATTATTTTACTTTTTTTGCAAATTAGTTTCTCGGATTTTACTAGATTCCCAGCTAAAGTTAAAACAGGAAACAAGCAATTGTTTCTTTCTTCTCCAAGTTTTCTCTCTCAGGTTCTCTTATGTTGGTCAAGCAATTTTTCTAACCACAGGACTGAAGGAACTTGACGTACACGACGTAAGGCATACATGACATAAGCATATTGATGTAATGTGTCAAATAAATTAATGGATGCTGCGTATTGATAATTTTAAAACATAAACCCTACATTAAGGGGGGTCAATTATTGCAAATTAATATGATTCAAGATTTTTTTTAATTAAGGAATGAGGTAGCGGAGATTAAAACTCGAATTAGTGAGCAGATCAAATGGTCTCTTAACTATTGGGACAGACGCCTTGCTCTAATATGATTCTAGATTAAAAAAATACATATTGGCATATTGCACATATATTGAATGAATGCACTACATTTGACACAGTATTTCATATCATAGAGAAATTTCCCAACTACAGCTTGAGTTCTGCTCAGATTGAATTTGATAATCATGCTAGGGATTTGAGCTCTGATTAGATTGAATTCAGCTCTCATGCTCATCGAACTTGAAATCAGCAATTCAAAGTGGCCAATTCCAATCTTGAAGACGATGCTGAAGGGGTTGTGCGAGTCATTAGGACAGTACGCAATTTTAAGAGAAGGGCTGGAGTCAAAGAAAGTTGCGAGATTCAGAGCCAGATTTTTGAACTCATCGGCAACTATTTTGGAGTGAAACGAAAACCCTAGAATGTTGAGAGGGATTTTGACTCAATACTGGAGTTTTGGGTCTTCATGAAACTTGATCGAAGTTTTCATTTTGATAGAATCTGATGCCAATTGTTTGATCAGGATTTGGGTTTGGTTTGATTTTGGTATTTGGTGGTAGTGATTTATATAGTACTGTGATAGTTTTGAGCATTTGAGAAGGAAGACCAATAATTTTACAAACTTAGAAACAAATTCAAATTAATTTTCAATTTAAAATAAATAATTTATATTTATTTAGATTTTAGGACATGGTAATTAGTTCAAAAAAGTATATTTCTAATTTTTTAAGTTTTTAGTTAAAAAATTATTTAAACTAAAAGTAACTTATATAGTAACTAGCAATTGTCTGTTCTGTTTCTAAAAACACCGTGAACTAAATCTAACTATAAAATTAGTTTTAAATAATGAACAAAATTTTTAATTATTAATTGAGATATTTTAGATATTTTTATTAAGCTCACACTTATTTTAAACTAAAAGTAATAATATATATATATATATGAACTAAAAAAGTGTAAAACCAACAGCTTTTTTTTAGAAAATATGTACGCATATATGTTAAAAAAATATTTTTAATAGGAGATAAAGAGAAAAAATCAGGTTTTAAATAAAAGGAAAGAAAAGAAGTTAATTTTAAAAAAAAAAAGAAGAAAAAAATCGAGTTTTAAACAAAAAAAGGGAGAAAAACTACTTTGTGAGAGAAATCGAAATCTAACGGTGCTCATGCTCATAGGGAATAGAATGAGGGCATTTTAGTCTTCTAAGGTTTAGAATTGTGAGGACAATGTATTAAATTTTAACCTAAACTAATAGGATTAGAAAGGTCTATATGCATTGCCATGGGCAAACTTGGAACAAAAAATATGTTTTTATGTTTAGCTAAATACTTTCCATCCGTTATCTTAATGGTGAATAAACAAAAAGACGAATCTCAACTCGACAACAATGTTATTGAACTCGACATTAATAATGAAATTATTCTTACTAAAAATAATACATCAAGTATTGCATAGGTAAAACAAAATTTTGGCAAGAGTTTTTGATATTAAGAACTTGGGCCACCTCATGTACTTCCTTAGTATTATGGTTGCCCGTTCTCATCGTGAGATCTCTCTTTCAGAGAGAAAGTACTCTTAATCCTCTTCAAGATATCGACTTGTTAGGGTGTATGTCAATGTCTATTCCGATGGATCCAAATATTAAACTTTCAACTGAGTCTAGAGAGATCTCTCTTTCACAGAGAAAGTACTCTTAATTCTCTTCAAGATATCGACTTGTTAGGGTGTATGCCAGCGTCTATTCCGATGGATCCAAATATTAAGCTTTCAACTGAGTCTAGAGAGTTACTTCCTAATCCATTTATGTACTGATTGGCCGATTGATTTACCTGACGAATACTAGACCAGACCCGACTTTTGTAGTATGTGTAGTTAGTTAATTTATGCATGCTCTTCGTAAAGCTTATCTGGATATAATTTTTCATATCTTGATGTACTAAATATGTCCCGGTCTTGGTTGATTCTTTTCTTACTGGTATTCAATCTGGACTTTTATATTTTGCTGATACGGATCAATTGGATTTAAAACTAACCGACGTTCTACATCTGGTTATTGTATTTTTTATGGTCATCGTCTTATATCATAAAACAGTACATCATCTTATATCATAAAAAAGTAAAAAATTGACAACTGTTTCAAGATTTTCAGCTGAGGCAGAGTATTAAGTTATGGCACAGGACACTTGTGGAATATTTTGGCTTTCGGTATATTCTCACTAAGTTGGGCTATGAGGAAAAATGAACATTTCTATTATTTTGTGACAACAAGTCTATCATTATACTTATTTCAAATTTAGTTCTTCGTGAATAGAATAAGCATATAGAAGTAGACACTAATTTTATTCGAAAAAATGTTCGATAAGACACTTTGACCCCTTTTTTTGCTTTTTCATTTAATTAGACTGCGAACATATTTACTAAGCCAGTTGAATCATCTCTGCTCCAGTCGTCAATTGTCAAGTTGAGTTTAATTAATATATTTGTTCTAATTTAAAAGAGAGTATTGAAAATAATATATATTAAAAAATTAAAATTTCTTAATCTATTGTGTTATCATCGAGTTATTTCTTTTTTATATCGTGGGTTCTTCGTTTTTTATTTTTTGTTTTTTTTTGGTTTTTTTGTAAATCTACCTTATTAATAAAAATAGGCTGCTATCCCTCTTTGCAAGTAAATTAAAATTATTAAATTTTTTTATTTTTTTATGCCTACCACTGGGCTAGAAAGTAGGTTTATAGTACTACCTACACATTGTCCAAACATTTTTTCATTTATTTTAATATTTATACGCAAGGAGAGGAGAGGAGACACTCAAACTTGACTCTTTTATGGGAGGAATTGGACCTAAGCTCTTAGTGTCCCCCCTAGGGAACTCACCCATAACATTCTCCACAATTTCTACCTTCAATTCTAGATTTCTAGGATTATATAGTTAATAGAAGAATTTGAATAGGAACCAAACCTATTTTGGCCCACTTCTTTCACTAAAATTTCGTTCATTTCAATATAAAATATTTTACAATAAAAAAATATTTACTATGTAAAATTATTTTATAAAAAGTAATCTTTATCATTTTATTTTTTTGTAAAATTATTTTATAAAAAGTAATATTTATCTTTTTATTTTTCGGTATTTTGTTGGTGCCTGAAAAAAAAATTAAAGAAAAAGTAATTTCTTAATTAAAGCATGTTACTATTTTAATACATTCTATTGCCAATACCATTTCCACCACCACCACAACCATCATTCCTCCATCACCATTAATGTTGCCGCAGCCTCTACCATCTCCCCCACCCACTCACCCCTACCACAATGAACACTATCACCGTTACCATCACTCACTGTCATCGCCACCAACTCCACCACCACCCTCACTACCACTACCACTACCACTACCACTACAGCTCCCTCCATCACCACCACCACCACCGCCACCGCCACCGCCACCACCACCACTACCGTCATTGCCCATTGTTGTCACCCCTATCGTCACCACAATCGTAGTCACTCCCACCGCCAATCCACCATCACTGTTGCCCTCTCACACACCACCGATGTCGCCACATCACCACCACCACCACCACCACCGCTACTGCCGTTACCACCCTTACAGTTGCCAACAATACTTCTCCCCCTGGCATAAAAAATGACTTTTTTTTGTTTTTTTTTATAATGTAAATCACTGTTAGTCTTACTGAAAAAATATTTTGCATTGTTTTTGTCAAACCAAACAACACAAATTTAAAAAAAAATTTCACATGAAAAAGAATGGAGCCGAAACAAGAGAAGATTTTCCTAATCCAATCAAAAGAACACTCTTCCTTGTCTGCCATATGGTAGTTTCTTTAACTTTTCATGGCATTATCCATTAATACTTTTGCAAGTGTTTAATTCTTTCCTTTTTCCTTTTCACATCCAAAGCCTATGACTAGAGCAATTGGCAGGATACCAAATGCACTTATGGCTGCAATCAATTCCAATACATGATACCAAACCTATACTTCTTTCCCAACCAGCAGTAAAAAGGATCAGGTGCCCAATTACTGATGGGTTCACATCACAAATAGCATATACAGATGCTAAAGTAGTCTTCCTCATTACCTAAAGGGATAGGAGAGATCCAATAAGGCAAACCTCTAGAACCTAAGAACTTCTTGTTCGACTTATATAATTAAAATTAAAATTAAAATTAAAATATTAAATAAATCTACAAGTAGACGTCTGCGTCATTTCAATTCAAAAGGAAATGTAGAATGCAGATGTTGATCTGGATTTTTTGCAAGACTGACAGGCAAATGTTAAGATAACCTTGTGAGAACAATAGCATACCATGAAAAATGAACATATTTGTGAGACAATAGAACTAGAACTAATTTGAGATAATAAAGAAATTTGGGGATGAAAAAATAGCAAAAAAGACAATAACTTTTTGTTTTGGTGAAATATGGAGAAAATGTGTGTTTTTCTAATAGCCTCACGCGTGTAATAGGGGTGGCTCCTAGCTCTTGGATTAGTACCCATTAAGAAAGCAATGGTTCATGAGACTTGTACTTTGCAAAGTCATCATGGCAATGGTAATTGAATGGAAATGAATTTTGAAAAAGTGAGATTGTTTGGGAAGCAAAACTGGTTTTGAACTTGGTGAGTGTGATATGCATGAATGAGTAGTGGCGAATGGGATTTCCCAATCGTAGTAACACTTTTGAAAGATTTTACATGGACATCTCATCTATTTTAGATACGTATATTGGCATGCATACATTTCATTTCATGTTCTATTCTCCAGATTTTTCCTACTGAGCCATCGTGCTCATTTCTAACAATTTTAGGTGTGAATGCAAAGTTTCAAGCTTGATGAGGCTGAAAGTGCGTTTTTAGAGCATAGATGATTTTTAATCATGGTGGGCCAAGGGCCACCCTTTTGTTTTGTTAAAATGTTGTAAGGCCGCCATGATGCCTAGATGGATAATAGTATGATAGGAAACCATTGAAGAACTAGGGGTGATGTTTTGATCTATGTTACACAGACTCACTATTTTTGGCAGAGTACCCATGTCGGCACGACACGACACAACATGAGTATGAGTACAGGATATGCGTCTGATGTAGTTACTTTTTATTAAGCACAACTAAAATCTTAACCAAAAGAGAATAGTAAAGAGTGAAGATAATATACTAAAATTAGATCTATGGCTAATAATTATCATGTACAACAAAGCTATTAAGGATGGAAGTAAATACCTGATATGAGAAATCAATACATATAAATTAATAAATATCTGAAGAAACTGAAATATTGTCTTGTGAATTGTTACTTGACTTTTTTTTTGGGGGGTCGTATCCATGTACCATATCTAATTTCTGGATACTTTTTAGCAAAAACCGTGTGTCTTTAATTTTGAGATTTCATGTATCTGGTTCTTAGATACATATCTGCACCCGACATTCATACCCGAGTTCATGTAACATTAGTTTTGATATCATGCTAGGGTCATATAATTGTTGCATGGAAAATGCACGAGATTACAATGAATGTTTAGTTTCATTTTGAAAAAGCCGTGAAAAGGCTAGGAGAAGTTTGGAGGTGTAGCCTTGGAGTCAAGTTATTGATGTATTGAATTCTCTTGAGTGGAGGTTTTTAATTGCTCATGTTGTTGCTTGAGAGTCCTTGACACTCAAGGGTACATTTTTTTGCCATGGTTTGGGACTTCGTTGAATTTTTCACTTGCGCTGGTTTAGGACTCCTCTCTGCCTCACGACCTCTCGAGGCCCTCTTCAACGCCGAAGCGATAGTCCTCACCAGCCCTTTTTCCTACTCTGCATTAGTTCCACCTTCTCGAGCAAGTCAATGCTCAATCGGTCATATGTCCACTCGAGTAGTAACACTCAGTAACTCACTGCTCCAGTAGTTTCTCGTCCGCTCAAGCGGTCTGTTGTTTTCCAACTTTTCCTCTTGGGTTGTTCACCCCTCGAGCGGTTCTCTGTCCGCTCGAGTGGTCATTAGTCATTTCATTCAATTGATTTCATTTTGCTTCAGCTTGGTCTTAGGTTGACTTTTCTTGCTTGACCGTACCTAAGTCATCGTTGACCTTTCTTGAGTATGTGTCACGTCATTGTGGGTTGTTTGCCATTGTGCCCTTGGGTTGGTCCTTATTCTCTCTTGTGTTCTCAAGTCACGGATGTAGGGACATGACATGAGGCGTATCAACTAATGACCATGGCACTAAGAGGTCTTTGGTCCAATGGTATGGGTATTATTCTTCTACATGGGAGGTAGGAAGTTCAACCTTGCCAAGTGCAAGATGTAGAAGTGGGTCCGTGTGTATTTGCCAATAAAATAATAATAATAATAATAATAAATAAATAAAAAAAACCAATCACCATGACATAAGGTATCATGCTTCCTCACACAGCCAGACTCCCTAGCAATGATCCAAGCATGTCATATTATAGTTACAGGATATTTAGTGAGAATCCAATACAGAATCTTCCTATTCAGATACACCATGTTAACAATCAACCGCTCCAAAAACAAAAATTGTTAGAGGTTGCTTAAGTATTTTATATCATCATGCAGGATCATAGGTTAACTCCAAGCTGGAATACAGAGAAAAGCAGTTTCTCAAGGATTAAGATTTAAGACCATATGTAAAAAGACCAATGGTAGCTGATATCATTCCATCCAGCTTTCCATATCATAAGAAACACTCCCATGATATAACTGATAATGCCTTGTGGCAAGCCAATAAACAGATTCAGAGCCAAGAGAACCCCTTAAAACCTTTTACCAGTATACTCGTCTCCAGTATGTGCTTATAGGCAGGCACTATTCATGATTTTAAACTTGGACGCGTTGAACAGTGTTCATGATTTTATATGAATTATAGCCAAGAGAGCCTTGTTTTAATCTCGATTCCCTTTCATACATACTAATGCGTAAAGCAAGATGGCATCAAAAGAAAAAAAGACGAGAACTTGTACCATCGTTCCCTCCGTTCTTTGCCAGGCTAAGACTTGTTCTGTGAGCGAGTCCGAGGGAGAAAGCGGAGTCGGGGAGAAAACCGCAAATCCTGCTTGTTGGAAGTACATTTCCTCTTCAGGCATCTACTACTTTCCCTATTTCCCACAACTTCACCTGCAACATTGAACCATAACTTAAAACCTTTCACAACGGTTTACCCAAAATAAAATTAAAAAGAAACCCTACACCGATTGTCTGCTAAAATTCATGATTACAGAAACCAATAAATTGGTAAGAATGGTTAAATTCTATCTGAATAAGCTCACATTGCTGACAGGTATGCTGGACAAAAAAAACTGTCACATAACTTTCCGAGGCAGTATATTTACCCGATTTATACTCTTCCATTCCTTGTTTAGCCTCCATAATTTGAGTTTCTTTAGCTTCACAAACTGCTGAACGTGTGAACCTTCTAGATTTGGTTGAAGACTGCCCCTTTTGTTCAACAAGGGCTTTCGTCTCAACAGTGTTATCATCTGTAATCATGATTACTGAAACCAATAAATTGGTAAAAATGGTTAAATTCTATCTGAATCTCACATTGTTGACAGGTATGCTGGACAAAAAAAACTGTCACAACTTTCCGAGGCAGTATATTTACCCGATTTATTCTCTTCCATTCCTTGTTTAGCTTCCATAATTTGAGTTTCTTTAACTTTACAAACTGCTGATCGTGTGAACCTTCTAGCTTTGGTTGAAGACTGCCCCTTCTGTTCAACAAGGGCTTTTGTCTCAACAGTGTCATCATCTGTAATCCCAGCACATTTCTCTTTTGCAGAACATGTTGGCTTAGTTACTTTAGGAGGCCGGTCTAACTTCCTTTTGGCTACTGAACATGTAAAATTTGCACTAGAGTAAGGGGTTTCTGAGGTCTTGTTTTCACTTTCCCTATCCAAAAGTTGAGTCTTTCCTGAAACACCACTGGTTGAGATGAGCAATTTTACATATTTGTTGGTGCCTCGATCAAATGGAACTTAAGTAGCTGCTGCTTGCAAACAGTGCTTACCTGTCATAGAATAGCCGTTTCCAGTAGGGGAGTTGTATGATTTAGTCCCGTTCAGTGATTGCAAAATACCAAGCTTGCAAGTAATATTGTCCAATGAATAGGTGCAATCCAATTTCTCCCCGTGGTAAAATGAAACCTCAAGGTTTTGAGGCACTTTCGACATTAATGATGCAAGAGCAGCCCGAGCAGCAAGAGGGTTCAGTAGAGACCTGCTTTGTAACAACTCCTCTTCAATGGATGAAGCAGTTGATGACGGATCCTTGACTTCCATCTCCATTTGCAGTTTTTGTGTGCTCCGAGTAGTCCTCTTCAAGTGATTATGGTCAATAGGTAGTTGAACATGCGACTTGCTTAATTTGGATCCAGCCACCACTCCGCACTGACTTTTTCCTTTCTTACCAACTACATGATGGTAAGCAGATTGGATCATAATATATTTGGGTGGGGGATGGGGAGAAGAGCAATAAAAGATCCATGATTAAACACTAAGACAATTAGGACATGTTTGATTGACCGAATTAAACATGGGATTAGATTATATATTCCATGGGATTATATTTTCCTTATTTAAATTCAACAAGTGGTGGGAGGATTATGTATCCATTGAATTACTAATCCCAAAAAATGTGGGATATACAATGTTTAAGAGTGAATGGTATTACTAATTCATTCATTACTAATCCTATGTGACTACTTATCAAGTGGGATTACAAATCTCCTCATTATTAATCTGATCAATCAAACATAGCCTTATGGACATCACTACTACAAATTCTTAAAACCATCTTATCTTGCATCTTTGCCTATGAATCAGAGCATTAGGATCCAACTTCCAATTTGTTATAAGGCAAGAGCTAGCAAAGGAAAGGAGTCAACTAATCAGTCCGATTAGACCATCAAAATTTTCTCATCTTTTGACTCAGAACTCTCATGAATTAGAGGAGGCTATTGGAAGATGGATAGAAGTAAACAGATCTATTTCTCTTTTTATTTTCTTCTCAGTGGGCAACATATAAGCATCACATTTATTAGGTCAGAAAATGATTCTTCAAGCTCATATAAATTCATCAACAAAGATCTCATAGATGCAAGGCAGTGTGTAGAACCAAGAATAGCGCAACAAGAACAATCGCCAGCAAACTTATTGATGCAGGACGTGGAGGGACAAGAAATGAATGAAGGGCAGCGCAAAAAGGTCAAAACCCTAACACAAAGGCCTCAACCTTAGACTCAATTTTTAATTAATAAACTCATAATAATACATCAAGAGGTTCTCTTATTTATAGGCTTAAAACCATAATTTAAAAAGAAAATAGAATCCTTAAATAAACAAAAACCTCCTAATTGAAAATAATCAAAATATCTAGAATCCTAACCGAAAGGAAACAAAATAAAATTTGATAGTCTGTTCCCTAATGAGTTGGATGTCAATTGATAGTTCTCCCAACCCGATACCTACCCAGCAGCACCGCCACATTCAAATCTGATTCTACTCCATCTCCAAAGTTAAATGGTCATATTCCTCCTCCAGTGATATAGCCAAATGACATCCAACTCACTGGGGAACAGACTATCAACTGACATCCAACTCCTCTACGCATAAACTAAAGTGATATAGCCATGAGAACAGGAGCCTACCTTCAACACCCAACAGAGCATTGTCCGAAATTCTCTTCTTGGAAACATCAGCTGAATTACTGATCGCCTCTATCTGTTTCTCCAGCAATTCGTGAAGATCGATTTCAGAGTCCATGTCATCTATGATGGTTGGTAATGGAGATGTACCGAAGCAACACAAGCTTTTTAGCGTACTCAAGAATGCAGAAATAGTCGGATGCACATCGATGCTTTTTTTAGCCAGTTTCATAACTGAACTAGAGGGGACAGTCAAAGTTCCTCCTCTAAGGTCTTGGCTAAGCCATTTGATTGTGAAAGTACATCTACAATGGACCTTCTTTGAATGTCTTATCCTTAAGGCCTGATAATCATGGAGAATGTGATGTCAGCTGAATTATAATGCAAAGAAAGAAAAAAAAAAAAGAAAGAAAGAAGAAAAGAAAAAGGCGGAGCACACTTCTTTAGAGAGGTTGATCAAAGTGTTGGTGCACTATGACAGTAATCAAATTGTTGCTGGAGATGTTGGTAGCTTGACATAATTGGTAGTTCACCAATTGTCCTAAAAGGTTAATTTGTTAGGAAATGAACCCTACCTCAGAAGGGATTCCTAAAACATTCTGCAGGGGACCCATATAAACTCCCCAAAACAGGTTGTAGGTTGAGCTACTTCTGTCTTGCGTGAATCTAAATCCAATGTTCTTTTCCTTTTAGACTTTGAACCTTTGGCATACCCATTTGGGACATGCAAATTTTCAGTAATTGTGTTTGTTATTTTCTTCATTAATTAAAACCTGTAAGGACCATAAATTTCAATGTGTGGTATGTGAACTATCAAATCATATTCGCCATAATTATATTCCTCGCATGCACCGTGTGTCTCGCATATTTAATTTTATTTATTTTGATGTATGGGGTCCCGCCCCAGTTACTGTTTTCCCTGGACATCGTTATTATGTGACTTGTATTGATGAACATTCTAAATGCACATGGGTATATCTCATAAAAAGAAAATCTCTGTGTTACTCTTATTTATTCAATTTCTTCATATGGTCAATACTGAATTTCACACCGTTGTTTGCCAAATAAGATATGATAATGGTGGTGAGTACATTTTTGATATCTTTCGTTCCCACCATAATCAGAAGGGTATCTTATAACAACTCACCTGACCCTACACTCCTGAATAGAATGGTATTGTAGAACGTAAGAATCGTCATATTAAATTTGTCGTTCATTGCCTCTATTATGGCTTGCATGTATTTAGGTCCTATTGGACTTACTATAATTTATCTCATTAATTTTACTCCCAGTTAGATTTTGTATAGTTTTACTCTTCTTCAAGTTCTTCAACCCAATTGTACTTTTTTTCCTCTTCTGCCTCAAGTGTTTGGCTGCACCTACTTTCTTCAGAATCGTTGCCCTACTCGCACTAAACTAAATATTAAATTTGTTCAAAGTATCTTTTTGGGTTATTCTATTATGTCCAAAAGTTATCATTGTTATGATCCAATGTTTCGTCACATATTACACTCTCTTGATGTCACTTTTTGTGAGGATGCTCCTTTTATAGCACTCTATCTTCTTTGCAGGAATCTATTCCACGTCCTTTCGTGATGGATCTCTTATCGAGTGCTTGTCTGGTTCCCATCTTTTACTTTGCCTTAGTGGTGGAACACTCATCTCCACCAGTATTCGAGCCTCTTGCCTCTTGGCAAACGTACTCTCGCCGCCCTCGCTTTCAACCTCCTTTGCTAGAGCTCTGTTTGGATATTAGTTCAGGTATTTCTTCTGCTTCTTTAGTTTTTGCTCCTACCCTTTCTCCTTGTTATCCTCCTCATGATCGCAAATTCCGTTGCCGTTATGGTTGGCTTAGTAATACTAATCATTCTATCTTCAAGTATGTCTCTTATGATGGTCTTGCAGCGTCTTATCATACTTTCCTTGGCAAGATTGCGACTGTGCCTATTCCCCGATCTGTATCTAAAATCTCCAGAATTGCAAGTGGGTCCTCGCCATGCAAATCAAAATGGATGTTTTGGAAACTAATTGTACATAAGAGCTTGTGCCTTTACCCTCTGGTGAGAAAATTATGGGGTGTATGTAGATCATTAGTTAGAGTTTTTAGCTAATGATTCTGCAGATTAGCATAAGGCTCACCTCGTGGTCAAAGGCTTTACTCAGATTCTCGGTAAAGATTTTGGTGCTACCTTTTTCCCCGTTGCTAAGTTCACTACTATTTGTCTACTTGTGTCCTAAGCGGCTTCTCATTTTTAGCCTCTTCACCAATTGGAATGCAAGAATACTGTGTTCCATGCAGATATACTAGAAACCATTTATATGGATCCTCTTCCAGGTTTTCGGGTTGAGAGAGAGTATGCTGGGAAGGTATGTCGTCTCCATAAGTCTTTTTATGGTTTAAAGCAGTCACCACGGGTATGTTTAGTCGTTTCGGTAATGTTATCCTATGTATGGACGGTGTCCAATGTCACTCTGAGCACACTTGTTTTATTCATCGATGTTCTGATGGTCCTTGTATCATCCTATTAGTATATGCTAATGACATTATTCTTACTAGAGATGATACCTTAGGTGTTGCTAAGGTAAAATAGGATCTTGGCAAAGCTTTTAGCCTCCTTAAGTACTTCCTCGGTAATGAAGTTGCTCGTACTCGTCATGCGATATCTCTTTTCACATGAAGTACAAACTTGTATGTTAGCGTGTAAGTCAACCTCTACTCCTATGGACCAAAATCTTAAGCTTTTAGTTGAATCTAAAGAGTTATTTCTGAATTCATCTATGTATCAATTTCTAGTTGGTCGCCTAATTTACTTAACCAAGATTAGACCATACTTAACATTTGCCCTGAGTGCGGTAAGTAAGTTTATACATGCTCCTCATATGACTCATATAAATGCAGTCTTTTATATCTTGAGGTATCTAAACATGCCCTGATCTTGGCTTATTCTTTTTCTGCTAGTACGCAATCTGAACTTTCATGTTTCACTGATGCTGATTATGTTGGGTTTAAGACTGACAGATGATCTACCTCTGGTTTTTGTCCTTTCTATGATAATCACCTTATATCATACAAAAGTAAAAAGCAAGTTGTTGTCTCAAGATCTTCAACTGAAGCCAAGTATCGGGTTATGGCTCAGGGCACTTGTGAAACACAATGGCTTCAGTCTATTCTTGCTGAGCCAGGCTTTGGGGAAGAAAAACCATCTCTATTATTTTGTGACAACACATCTTCTATTATGCTTACTTCAGATTTAGTCCTTCATGAGTAAACCAAACATAAAGAAGTGGATATTCACTTTATTCGGAACAAAGTTCGACCAGGCACTTTGACCCCGTTATTCGTCTCTTCATTTGAACAAGCTGTGGACATCTTCACTAAATCAGTGGGACCATCTATGCTTCAATCCTCAATTGTTAAGCTAGATTTGATTGACATCTTTGCTCTAACTTGAGGAGGAGTGCAAATTAATTTAATTAGGAAATTAGGATCCCTTGACTTAGGGCTTTATCTTTGACTAGTGTTTTTAGTGTCTTTCTTATTGTAATCCTAATTTGTTAGTATAAATAAATAGCTATCCCTCATTGAAAAGTAAGCCAAAATTACTAAATTCTTTTTGGGGGGAGAATATAGCACATTTAAAGAGGTCAATGACCAAACATCCATCTATTAAACTTTGGCATGATAGATAGAATTGTGCTAAATTTGGCACAATCAAATGTTGTTGGAATTGATTATGGATTCCTTTTTTGTTTGGTCTTTAATTTAGTTTTCTTTTCTTGACTCCTTTCTTGTTTCTTTATTATTTTCTTTACCTTGTAGAAATCTACATTGATTTGTATAAATATACGAGGCTATCCCTCTTTGGTGGCAAGCCATTACATACAGAAATTCGTTTAATGTGTGCAGTTGGAGTTGAATTTTTTTGTGTCAATCATACCAAATTTTAGCATTAGTGCATTTGGGAGGGTGATTGTTGAGATGCTCTAAGTTCCAAAGTTGAGAACTATGGATACAGACAACCGGACACAAGTATGACACAACACAAACGCATCAACATGTTAATTTTAATAGATGAGGAAACAGCACTTAGGAACACAACCCTTTTTTTTTGGTGCACAAATACATGAAAATAATAGGAGTTTCTTTGTTTTAACCTTAAAAATGCATCCATATTATATGGACATAGTAAGAAATTGTTTTCCATATTCTATAGAAGGAAAAAGAATGGTGGCTGGCGAAGACGTCCTCATATTTATTTTAAAAATCTCTAGTCATAAATAAATTTCAGATTTTACGCATTTTTTGAAGCAAAAAAGTTGTAGATAGTTAGAAATTCTAACATTAAAAAGCTTAAAGGAGGATCAAGGATTAATAATTATAAACCCACAATGCTTGTATCTTAAAGCACAAGCACTTCACCTTCTCAAAAGTGTTTATGCGCTTCTTAGTATAGTCGATTACAACAATGTCAACAAGAAGTGTATATTTGCTAATGATCTCATAATTATTAATTTATTATACTACTATGGCCTCCACTTTCGATCAACGACCATGAGAAATTCTCTAAATGAATTTGTAGTCAACAATACTCCTAAGAGAATAGAGGGAAAAAAATGTATCATAATACTTCGTGTTCCACAGGTAAGCATCTAAGACTGTTGGAATTGTTTCTTTAATTGTTCTTGACTTCATTATTTTTGGTCTTTATTTTTTATTTCCTCTTGAAAACTTTGGTTGATATAAATACATTAGGCTATTCCTCTTTGGGTTTAAGTTAGAACTCCATAATTCTTTTTGGTATCAGAGCCAATTTTGTATCAAAAAAAAAAACTAGTAGCCTCACCCATGGTGGCCACCTCAAAAAACCCGAGTAGCTTCACCCACTGCCGCCTTCAGGTGACCAAACCCTACCAAGCACACATCGCCACTTCATCTACCGGCGCGATCAACACACCGTCACTCTCGCACTAGTTCATTGCACCTCACTGGTTTGTCATCAATAAGTCGACCAAACCCTCGCCGCCTCCCTCGATCCACAACTTCGATGACCAAACCATAGTTGCAACACCCCGCCGCCTCACCGATTCATCAGCTTCGCCAACCACGCTCCTTGCACTGGTTAGTCCCCCTTCTTGCCCTCTGGCAACACTGGTTTGTCGCCCTCCTTGGGCTATGCTAGTCTAAGTTCTTTGAGACTTCTCCGACTCTCTCCAATTTGTTGATGTGGTAAAAGTTTCTCTGTTCATCATATTTATTTAGAGCTACCCGCATTTTTCGATAGTAGGTTTCCCAGTTCTACTGGTATTCGGTCATGTTTGTTGATATCTCTATATTTTTCTTTCTTGGCTGCACAACACTAAGTTATTGCAATCCGATTTTTTCGTATCGCAACTTGTCCCTCATCGGATTACTAGTGTATTATTGAACAGAAAATCTTTTACTTCCTACCGTCGATCTCTTCGTCTTTACCTTGGTGGAAAAGGCAAATCTAGTTGGCTTATAAGACTGAGAAGCGACCATTGGAGATCGATCCTAAGCACACTAAATGGGATATTGAGAACTGTATCATATTGGGTTGGTTTTCAACTCTATGGAAGAATGGATCTATATCGTGTTTATGTACTATGATACTTAGGGGCAAACAACTCGTTAATTCGCTCCAACTCGTCAACCCAACCCAAACCCAACCCGCGTGGTTGTGTGAGTGAGTGGGTTGAGTTGGGTGAATTGAGTGAAAAAATGAGAAGAGTAGGTTGTAGGTTTATATTTCTTCAACCCGCCATTAACCCAACCCGCCTATAGTATATATTAATGATCACATTTATAAAGAGCAAATTAAATTTTTATGATTTTAATCACTACTTTATGTATTGTGAATATTTTTTCAATAAGTATACATTGTAAATGTTATTGTTAGAGATATTTAATTATGTTATTATTATTATTGTTAAATGATTGCTGATATTTTTAGTTAGTTTTTTGCTGGACTTGTTAAATGTGATTTTTTTTTTAAAATTGCAATAAATTTTTTATTTTTTAGAAACTAAGTTAAGAAAATAATTTCAAAGTTTAATAATTTTTCAACCCGCTAAACTGCTTAAACCGGTTGAAACCGCCAAAAACATCACTAAATCTGTTGGTTTTAATAATTAGTGGATTGGCGGTAGGTTGAAAAAATAGTCACCCACCAAAGGTGGGTTGGTTGAAAAATTTTCTTTCATCTGTCCTAATCCAACTTGCACACACCTCCAATGATATTGTTCCTCAGTTATGGAAAGCTTTGACCCAGATGTATGCTCATGCTCATAATAGTGCCCGTATTTTTGAGTTATATCAAAATATTTCTCATGCTTCTTAGAAAGTCTCAGGATTCTTTATTGCGAAATATTTTGGGTAGTTACAGTCTCATTGAGAGGAGTTAGCCCAATATAAGGCCTTGAGTAAGTTCCTGGCTAAAACGGCTTCTATCATGATTAAACGGCTCACTTGTCTGCATATATATTAGTTTTGATGGGTTAAAACCTAAATTTGAGTCTCCCCATATTCAAAATTTGAAAGTCTCTCCCATACCTTTTTATACGAGGCTTTTGCTACTATTGATAGTGAGAAACGTCGGCACCGACTTGTTTTTTCCCATACCTCCTTCCGTTTTTGCACCTACTCCTACGGCTGATCAGATGGCACTAGCTGCTACTTCAGGATCTCGTACTTTGACTGGGAAGGTTGTTTTTTATCACTGTGGTAAAGTTTGACACACTAAAGCCCATTGCTTTAGACTGCACCCGGAGTTGAAACAACGATTTTCTCGAAACCGTGCTTTTGGTTCCCATTCCAACTCTTACTCTTCTTGCATTGTTGCTATTGCTGAGACCATTAGACATTCTGGGTCTCTTGCACTCTAATTTTAACCATCTCCAGTCTCAAATTGGCCAGCTTTAGGAATAACTTGGCTCGCTTATTGCCAAGACACAGCGCATCCCTTTGCCTCCCACTGTTACTCCAGCCACACGTACTCCAATTGCTTTTCATGTTCGGTCTGAGCACCCTACTTGGGTCCTGGATTCTGGGGCTAATGATCGCATGACTAGTGAGTTTTGTCATTTTTTGTTTCCACTGTCATCCCTGATCATCAAACTGTTTGTCTCGTTGACGGTTCTACTTCATTGTTTATTTCATGAACTGAGTTCGAAAAATATTTTTGGCATAAGCTATGGGTGTGATAGGCTGTACTCTTTTGGGGAGCCATCACCTTCACGCCTCTTTCTATTTCTAGCCTTCAAGCTTCCGTCTTGCCTGCATCTATTTCTCATGATTTTTTGCTTCAAACCTTGAAATTATGGCATGCCTGTTTAAGACATGCAAATTTTTAGTATTTATATTTGTTGTTTCCTTCATTCGATAAAGCTTGTAAGAATCATAAGTTTCAGTGCGTGGTTTGTAAATTATCTAAACGTACTCGGACTAGTTATATTCCTCACGTACATCGTGTGTCACGTCTTTTTGATCTTATTCATTCTGATATGTGGGGCCTAACTTTCTTTGGTTATCGGTGTTATATAATCTTTATTGATAATCATTCGATACGTACTTGGGGTTGCATATTAAAAAGCAAATCATATGTGTTACCCCTCTTTACTCAGTTTCTTCAAATGATTAAAATTCAGTCTAATACACTATTGTTTGTTAGATCAGATCTGATAATAGTGGGGAATACATAACTGATGTTTTTCATGAGTAACTTACTCAAAAGGGTATCTTACAACAACTCACATGTTTGTATACTCCCGAACGGATCAGTGTTCCAGAATGTAAAAACTGCTATACCATGACTGTTGTTCGGTGTCTCTTTTGTGGCATAGATGTCCCCAGGTCTTATTAGCATATAGTAGTCCTTATGGTTGTTTACTTGATTAACCGCGCTCTTAGTCAGATCTTGAATGGTTCTGCCCCTCTTTAAGTTCTTCAGCCCGAGCGTACCTTATTTCCTCTCTTGCCTAGTGTTTTTGGTTGTACTTGTTTTGTCCAACATCAGTATCCAACTTGTTCTAAACTTGATAATAAATCTATTTGATGTATCTTTGTGGGATACTCTGCTATGTTCAAAGGTTATCATTGTTATGATCATGTTACTAAACACAAGTTTTACTCTTCTGATGTTACATTATGTGAGGATATTCGAGTGCTTGTCCGCTTCCCATTTTGACCCTGTCCACTAGTACAAAGGCCTTCTCTTCCTTTGCAGCAGTACTCTTGATGTCCTCGCTCGCCTCCTCCTCTACCAAAAAGTTCTTCGGATCTCAGTTCAAGCATTTCCTCTCCTCCTTAGTTCTTACACCCATCCCTTCGTGTCGCTATTAAACTCGTACTCACAAACTCCTTTTTCGTTATGGTTGACCTTGTAGTACTCACCATCCTATCTCCAAGTATGTCTCTTATGATTATATTGTAGTTTCTTATCGTGGTTTTTTTGGGGGCTAAACTTGAGTGTGTCTTTCCCCTGGTTTATAGTTGAAGCCCTCCAGAATCCCAAGTGAGTCGCCACCATGCAAACTTAAATAAATGCTTTAGAATCTAATCATACATGGTATGTTGTGCGTTTACCTCCTAGTGAGAAGACTGTGGGTTGTAAATGGGTCTTCAATGTAAAGTACTTAGCTAATGGCACCGTGGATCAGTAAAAGACCCGTCCTGTGGCCAAAGATTTTACACAAGTTCCCGACAAAGATCTTGGTGCTACCTTTGTTCTTGTTCCTAAGTTGACTACTATTCGCTTTGTCGTATCATTTGCTGCTTCTCATTCCTCACCTCTTCATCAATTGGATGTCAAGAATTCCTTCTTTCATGGGAATCTTGAAACCATCTATATGGGTACCCCTTCGGGCTTTCGGGCTTTCGGGCTTAGGGGGAGTATATGGGGAAGTATGTCACATTCGTAAGTCTCTTTATGGACTGAAACAGTTACTGAAGACATAGTTAAATTGTTTCAATCAGGTTATCTTATTTATGGATTTTACTCAATGCCACACGGATCACACTTGTTTTTTTCGACGATGTCCTGATGGTCAGTGTATCGTTCTATTAGTGCATGTGAATGACATTATTATTACTGGAGATGATACCTCGGGCATTGTGCAGGTAAAACAAGACCTTGAAAAAGCTATTGATATTAAGGATTTAGGTTATTTAAAATATTTTCTCGGTATTGAGGTTGCTTGTTCTCATCATGGAATCTTTCTTTCTCAGATGAAGTACACTCTTTATCTCTTTCAGGATATTGGCATGTTATGGTGTAAACCAACCTCTACTCCTATGGATCCAAACCTTAACTTTTCCGCTGAATCTAGTTAATTGCTTCCTAATCTGTCTATGTATCAATGCTTAGTTGGTTGCTTGATTTACTTTACCAATACGATACCAAATTTGGCATTTGCAGCGAGGGTTGTCAGTTAATTTATGCATGCTCCTCGTCAAGCTCATATGGATGCCATCCTTCGTATTTTGCAGTAATCTTGGCTTATTTTTCTCTGCTGGTATCCAATCCAGCCTTTCATGTTTTGCAGACACCGATTATGCTGGGTCTAAGCCTGATAGGCGCTCTACTTTTGGTTTTTATATTTTCAATGGTAATCACATTATACCATGGAAAATCAAGAAGCAAGCAGTTGTCTCAAGATTCTCAGCTGAGATTGAATGTCGGGCTATAGCTCAGAGCACTTGTGAAATTATTTGACTTAGGTCTATCCTTGTTGAGCTAGGCTTTGTGGAGAAGAAATCATCTCAATTATTTTGTTACAATAAATCGACTATTATGTTGATATATTCACACCAGCTTGAGGGAAAGTGTTGGAATTGATTCTTTGGAATTGTTTCTTTAATTGTTTTTTACTTTTGTTATTTTTCGTCTTTATTTTTTATTTTCTTTCTTCTCGAGGTTACGGTTTCCTTTCTTGTAAATTTTGATTAATATAAATACATTAGCCTATCCATCTTTGGGTATAAGCCAAAATTCCAAAAATCTTTTTCCTACGAGTATATATCAAAATAGAACTTCTGCAAATGCTATGTCACAAGAAAGGATTAACCCAATTTGGCAAAAAATGCTATCTTGTTACTTTCAAGTATCTACTATAAAAAAATAAGGTATTAAAAGAAGAAATTTACTAGCAGGGAGTTTATTACATAATAGGCCAATTACTTATTGTGAAACAGGTCAACTATTGCATTCACAAATATGCCGCCAAGAACCAAAAAGTCGCCCGCAGGAGAATGATATTACCTTTTTAGTTAGTCCTCTCACCTTTCATATCGTTCTCTTGAATTCGAGACACACACACACACACACACACACGCACAGAGAGAGAGAGAGAGAGAGAGAGAGAGAGAGAGAGTACCTTTTCTACCTCAGCATCAAAGAAGAGCCTCTTAGATTGTGACACTGGGGTGGCAAGAACATGCTCATCTTCCTGGATGTGAAGACAATCATCACCATGTAGAGGGATAGAACGAACGCGCAGACGTGCAATTGCTTCTTTTTCATTCACTATAATATCTTCCGAATAAGTGGTCCCATAGTCCACAATAAGACCAACCCCATTAGAGCTGTGTGCACAAGGATCCATGTAGTCATTTTAAACAAGCACTCCACATGATATATAATTCCCCTGGGCACCACCTACCCCCAAAATATTCTGATGAAATATGTGTGTTCCAAAAATTAGAAGAGTTTTTCTTTCCCTAGTATGAAATAAGAAAATGAATTCTAGGTTCCTTAGAAAAGCCTAAATTGTGTTATATGCGTATATATGTAAATATATGGGTGTCACTTAACAGTTCATACTTACATTGGCTTTAGATTCCTTTTTGTTGCTACATATTATTCCATAAAATCCTGCTACATATTATTCCATAAAATCCCTTACAGAAGTTACTTTAATGTCAAAACTTGCTTCCTGGTTCAACAACATGAAAACTACTTAAAAGAGCATAGTTCTATAACGATTGATATTTTTCATGAAACAACTTCAGTTTTTCTCATCTCATTTTCACTGTAAATTTCTTGAAAACATTTCTTGAAAAAATAGTGTCATTATTCTTATTCATCAGCAATCATTCTGGTACTTGTGGTTAGGCCCCCAAAATACAAAACTCCAGATTCGACCCTGTTGCTATACCCCTGCCCCCCACCCACCCTATATATATATATATATATATATATATATATATGCATGCTATGCCCCCTCCTCCCTAGCTAGCTTACTAACCAACTAATGTTCTCCCCTACTTTGAATTTTATGACCTCCATTCTGCTTCGGGCGTAGTAAGTGGCCTCTTTAACATCTAGAAATTGATACTCAGTGCATTTAGTCACCCATTTTTTAGCATTTCCATTTATAAATCTTCTTTGTTTGCTATTCCACTTCCCTCATTGTAACATCTGGAGTTCCACAACTCCACAATAGCATAATTATCTAAACACTTTGACACATTTTTTTATTTATCTGTAAGAGGTCATTACTTTGTACAATCGTAAAAAATCAGTCTACTAAACTTGCGAATGCAAGTTCGAGTATAAGGCAACCATTTTTTTGCAAAATATATTCTACTTTTTTGGGGACCAGCACTAAGGAATGGCCTTACTATAATTATTATTATTATCGATTTTGTATGCATGATTTCCAATTTTTACTCCACAGTGGATCTCAATTTATTAGTTCCACAACCACATGAAGATTCTAATAATAAGAGATGGAAATCAGTAGTTTTCTGTCAATTGTACTAATTTATTATAGAGATAATAATGGTGGGGTCCTATTTTTTGAACTTGTTTGGTGATAAATCCTATCTATTTATTAATTATTCCACGAGGCCCCATTTTCAAAATTTATCGTCATTATAGACAATTTTACCCCTAAATTAATTAAAAGAATATATATATACACATACATATATATATATAGAACATTATCATTTTCATTGTTGAAGAGACAAAAAGAATGTAAGTGAGAGAAAGAAAAAGTGTTCACTCGTTCTCTCTCAATTTTCTTTTTCTTATACGAGATCATTTGTGGGTTGCTTGAAAGAACTCTAGTTATAGAAAATGAGAAACTTTAAAAAAATGTAATTAGCTATAGAAAATGATAAATTATACTAAAATGAGAAATTAATTACACAATATAGGACCAAAAATGAGAAATTACATAAAAAACGAGAAATTTCTTAGAAAGAGAACTTTCTCAATTAAGACAAAAATGAGAGATCATACAAAATGAGAAAATTTCACATTTATATACATACATGTCAAAACAGAACATTATTAAATAGAAAACTTACATAAATTTATATATATAGAGAGAGATATATATACATCTATATATATATAGATGCATATATACATGCATTTATATAGGAACTTATGGAAATATTATCAAATAGGAAATGCTCAAATTTGGGGAAGTCAAAAAGAAATTTTATCAAAAAAGGAATATTATAAAATAGAAAACGCATATATATATATATATATATATATATATATATATATATAAAACTGTCCAAATAATAAATTTTAAAAATCATTAAGTATTTTCTTCA
>JAOTRH010000022.1:18532251-18545135 GCA_034768845.1 Heliamphora exappendiculata
ACTAATAAACTTTTAAATAAACTAATAAATTAATTATACATAAACTTATAAACTAATAAAATCTAATACTAATAAAACATAACATCATAATAATAAGTAAATAATAAACTAATAAGTAATATTATAAAGTATAAATTTATAACTAATAATAAAATTATTAAACAAAAAGACAAAAAAAAGCAATATCAAGTTTTTTTTTTAAAAATGTTGAGCACTAGAGTTACCATGGGCGCGAAGCCATTGCTTTTTCCTTAACGGCCAGAGTCACCTCTATAGAGGACATTTCTTTTAGACTTTGAACATGGTCCCAAAATAAAATCTCATAACACCACCATATAAATGTGCATAAAAAGTTTCATTTAACATTTGAATGTATCAAAAATAATTTTCACGCCATAAAGTTTAACATCACAAATATTCATATATTTTTATATAATTTTTTTAAAAAAAAATTTCTTTTGTTTTATCTAAACCAATCAAGGACATGAGTGATTTTAGAAAATATGTAGCATGTTAAACCACTTACTTGGATTTTTCGAAGAATATATAACTTACAATGAAAAGAACAACGTATGACTTCAGTGTCACTCTGAATTATATCACATAAAAACCTAATATTAATTAACACCAAACTCAAATACTATTTAAATACAATGCGAACCCATCATTAAGATTTTGTTCGTACTAATTTTCTTAAATTATTATTGTATAGCTTCTAATAATATTTAAATTATATACAATATTTATTATAATCAAAGCCATTGGTTATTTTAATCTAAATTCAAACAATTGAAATATTAAAATATTATAATAATCAGATTAGGCCCATCATTGATATTATCAAATAATTGCTGACTTAATTAATTTAATATGTTTACTTAAATTAGTTTAATATTATGGTGTATGGATTTAATTAAAATAATCTCAAAATCAAATTTCATGCATTAAAAACAATTTAATAATAGACTATTCTCAATATTTAAAAGTCATCAAATTAATCAATTATAACTAAAGTGTACTGTACAAAACTTAACTCTATTATACCAAAAAAAAACAGCATTCTTTGCAGCAATTACTATAGTGACCAAATTGTTTGGTTCTCAAATCTCATCAATTTCATTGTTCTAAACTCATTCTAAGTAATTAATCTTGCTGTTATTTTTATTACTAACTATTATTCTTGATAAGATTTAATTCATAGTTAATATATAATATTTAACTAATCAAGTTAATTAGTTATGCAATTTTAGATTCGAATAACAGCAGGTTCAAATATTATAAAAGTCGAGTTATATTTTACCGTCAATTTTATTAAATTATATATATATATATATATATTAATTTGATTATTTTTGTTATTCTTTATTCTTTTCCAAGGTATTTATTTATTTATTTAATATTTAACGACATCAAAGCAATTAATTATCTAAATCTATATTTGAATGATAGCATATTAAAATATTACGGTTATCAGGTTAAAATATACCATTAATTTATCGATTAACTACATAAACTTATATGTATAGTACTTAATTAATATCAATATCTTAGCATAAGAATTTCATAAAATAAATCTCAAAATCGAATTTTACATATCGAAAAACATAAGTATATAAACTTTATATGATCAAAAACTTATCCGACTAAATCAAACACACTAGAATGCATTGTAGCACTCAAGAATATGCCACACCACATCGCTGCCTGTTCCTCGTCCTCATCTTTTTCTGTTTTTTCTTGTTTTTTTTTTCTCTCTTTCCTCTCTCTTCTCTCTCTCTCTCTTCAAATTTCTTCCATCGATCAGCTTTGTGTGCTTACTCTCTTTAAATAAAGCTAACTTTCTTTTCTCTTTTTTCAAATTTCTTCATTAACATTTATCTCTTTATCTATGTTTAAATATTTTAATCTTATCATTATCTCAATTTTAAAAATAAAATTACATATATATATATATATATATACAACAAATAATTATTTTAAATTCTAATTCGAGTGCCTTATTCTATCACAATTTTTTTTATATTTATCCATATCATTGTATTTTGTTATGATAATTTCATCCTCCTAAAAAACTATATCACTCTATTTTATTTTATCTTATTAATAACACTTTAAAATTCTAACATTATCTCTAATTTCAATATATATTATATTTTTTTACACAGTTAAAGCCATTAATTAATTTATCTATTTTTTATTACAAAATAACTATAAAATTCGGGGTGTTACAGCCATGTATCCTTTAAATTATTTTACAAAATAAGTAAATTTTTTTACCATGACATATTAAATTTTTAATTCTTCTTATAGATAAAGACAAATAAAAATCATTATTTTCTTTTATTGTGTCTTCCATTAAATTATTTATTCCAATTAATGCCAAATAATCAAAGTGTTAAATATATTAATTCTGAATAAAATTGCTTCAGTACTGCCTTTGATTAGCATAACAACAACAACAAAATAATTGTAGAAATTAATCCAACATAATAGGAGTAATTAAAATTTAAACAAATTTTCAATAATATCAAATTAATCCGAAAATGTAAAACCAATCCTTAACAATACGGATGCCATAGCATATAGAGTAACATAAAAAAAATTAAAAAATAAAAAAAAAAGTATCATTATTGGTGCTAGAATACTCTCGCTCAAAGAAAAATTTACCACCCATTTAATATGGGTAAAAGGTAACAAAAATTTTAAAAATGCAATTTTAATTAATAATAAATACATGATAGCAAAAATCGAAACAAATGAATAAAAGCATTGATATTTGTAGGGATGTTTCTAACGCTGTTGAACAGTAAATCAAGGGTTAGTAAATAGTAATCCAATGACTAGTGAACAGTGGCTAGTAAATAATATTTTAAAAGCCTAATGGCTAATGAACAATATATATTTATATTTATATTTTATTTTATTTTTATTTTCTAATATATGTATTTCGTCACTAAAGGTTATAGTGACAAAATAGTTTGATACTAAAACTATTTACCGATAGAAAACAAATTCGTCACTAAAAGTGTGCTCCTGCACTTAAATTTTGGTTATAGCAAATGGATTGCTATCTCAGTATACATTGATAGAAAATTGGTACAAGGATAAAAAAAAATTATTGATAAATACGCTATAACGAGAGATAGTAATGCTGGTCGAAATTGGTAAGCAGAGGTGGTGGCTATATGTGGTGGTCAAATATAAAAGTCGAAGGTGGTAGTCGAATGAGATAACCGGATGTAGTGGTCGAAAACGATGGTTGAATGGGATAACCAAAAGTGGTGATCGGAGGTGGTAGCGAAAGATACATAGAATATAAATTTGTTTACAAAACAAATAAAAATACATTTTTCTGTTTATAAGAATTTAGAAAATTTTAATAAGTGCATATAGTAGTGGAATTCTATTTTTCTCTTCAAATAACTTTTATTTGCTTGGCACCCATAGAATGGACTATTATTGGCTACCCATTGTAATTGCTATTGTAGCACGAGTGTGGCTCAGCCTTAAGTGCCATACGAAGTTATGTGATTTTCATTTCTTCCAATATATCCTAAGCTCATTGAGAGTTGATGGATCATTCTTTTATCAAATCTGCACCAAAATACCATTTACTCTAACCATGGGAGTATGTATGATTTTGATTTTGTTTTTCAATAATAAAAAAAAAAGGCTATTAATGGGATGAGGGCATAGCAAACAATATGAAGTTAAAGCACTCCTAGCTTTGTAACGTGGGATTCCGAGATCCGTTCTTGGGACACAATTCACAAAACATTGGTGGCTTTGGATCCTCAAGTTTTTGTCAAGAATTAGGGCTCCAATTTTATAATAATAATTATTAAGCCCAAAACTTTATAAAAAATAAAAGTTCACTAAAAATATGCAAGAAGAGTCTTTGTTTATTAATACTTTGTTGCTATTTATTCAATTTTTTAAATATTATTATATTTATTTTGTTTGAAGTTATTTTGGTTGTCCATTGAATAATGTAAAATTGTGAAGAAACTTTCAAAACTTTTGAATGTTTCTTCTTAAAGTTAACTCACAAGTTTTTTTTTTTACTTATATGTTTTGAGCCCAAATTACTCAGGATTGGTACTAGGAATATGTATCAGATAGGAGCTTAAACCATTTAAGCTCTCAATATACGATAGTAATGCCTTAATTCACATCTATGTAATAAGTTTTTGCATATTTAATATGTTATAGGTCATACAGATATTTCGCCGCGAACCTTTGAGCTACAAAAAGAGAAGAAAAGAACAATTTGTCAATTTCCATTCGAACGAAAATAAGGGTTGTCCGGACAAATCCAACCAGTGCGCTTTTAATACCATATGTCAATATTCATTCGGATGGACCATTAAAGTGTTCAGAATATTTTTGGTGCAGGAGAATGCCAACCTTAGCTTTTGGCCCACCTTTTGACCTAAGGTTTAGAGAATATTAAAGGAAAGAGAAGAGGATATGAAGGAGGTTCGAAAATAAGAGTTTAGAAGAGAAAAAGAAGAAGACAACGCTCTTGGAAGGTGGGAGGACGGCGTGCTCATCTCAATCGTTGGAGTCTCACTTGGTGATGAGCGACTAAAGTTTATCTCCTTAGGGTTTTGATGAAATCTCACCTAAACGGTTTAGAAGTTGATTATAATTGGTTGTTGGATTTCATTCGACGGTTCGATTTTTGTATAATTTTTTGACGTTGATTTTGATCAACAATTTTCTCGTTTAATCTAGTTCTTGTTCTTGTTTTTGTTTTGTGTGATTGCAGATATGATGTTATACAAATGGTTCAATGTTCTTGATGATTGAAACATGAAATAGACTATTAATTCTACATTAGAATAGATCGTGCCAAATCTACTAAGGATGATATGTGCCTTTCAAAGATAGCCTATATTGGATTCTAATAGTATTCTTTTCTTGACGATTTCGTTAAGATTTGTAGTCAAAACGAGTCATTATTAAATTGAATGAAAGTTTTTTTGAATCAATACAACTTCTAATGTGCAAGGTTAGGGGGATTTTTAATTTTAGGGTTTTCTCTCTATCTTAGAACTAATATTTTCATTGCATTTCATTACTTTTTATTCAATCATTCTAGATTCAAATCGTGGTTCTAAATTAAATTAAGCTACGCAACTCAGTCTTATTGTATCTGTAGAATGATATTTGGTCTTAACTACTATTTTATAGAGTAGTTGTTTTCACTAGGTTTTAAATATTTATTTTTTGTACGGTAATGACCATATCAATATCCGTAAGGGTCATACGATCACGAGAAGTTCATATTTAAATGCAAAAAACCCGCCTCATCATGTATCTCGAAAAAATTGTAGCACTTTGTTATCATGCCTCTTGAACAACTAATAGTTTTTTTGATATAATGGGAAAGCGTATGGTAAACGCCCAAGGTGAAGGCCTACCGAAGGAGTGCCCGTGGAACCCTATTTACTTGCTTCGACAGATGATATACGATGCGATTATCACTTCTGATGGTGCAAGTGCATGCAATTACATAGGAAAATTGCCACCAAAGTGGTAAACAAGTTGGCAGTGCATTTTTTTGCCCTTTCTCACGCAATCACAGGTTCAAACCTGCTTTACGATAATAGTTCTGTCAACTAATGGAGGTGTTTGGGCAAGCTTTTGCTATTAGATTTTAGCTGTTTGTTACTGATTTTAGTTATAAGTTACAATTTTTTTCAAACACTAATAACTTTTGCTACAATTTTTAACTACGTTTTCTTCTGTTTTAATTACAAGTTACAATCTTTACTAAATACTTATAACTTCTATTTCATGTTATAATTTATAAATTACTAACAGTAACATTTTCAAACACCTCAAATGGGTAATCGCTTGTTCTCGCTTCCATAAACTGGGAGTAGCAGTCCAC
This sequence comes from Heliamphora exappendiculata, assembly GCA_034768845.1. Classification (NCBI taxonomy): domain Eukaryota; kingdom Viridiplantae; phylum Streptophyta; class Magnoliopsida; order Ericales; family Sarraceniaceae; genus Heliamphora; species Heliamphora exappendiculata. The sequence goes on from JAOTRH010000022.1 coordinate 18,538,151, forward strand.
CATTGTGGTGAGCCCTGCAGGCCTAAAGCGCCTATGATCATGTCTTGAGCAGGTAGTTGCGCTGGTTGCCTTTCTCTTACATCCTTTTTATCTTAGCCAATGAGGGAAAACACACCAAATGTTTAAAAGCTTATTATAGAGAGGGGGGAGGGGAGGAAACAAGAAGAAAGAGATATTAGAAGAGGAAAAAGTAAAAAGTAAAAAATAAGCCTGGCGCCATAACCTAAACATAATTCAAATTAAACAGCTTGTTATTCCATCGTATGAGTCGGACTTTCAACAAAGACCACCAGGTAAGCCTCACTGAGATAGGGTGCTAGTTACCGCTTAAATTTCAACTTTTAATTTGAAGTTCAATAAAAAAAAAATTTAAAAACTTCAAACAAGAGTGTTTATAATTCTTGCTTGTAATCTTAATTTTAACTTAACAAACAAAAATTATACTGTTTTACTCCTTAAAGTCATAATCAAATATTTTCAACTATAATTTATAAATTAATAATTTTAATTACAACACATCCCAGGGTATTTATCACTAATTTTTAGCTTGTAGTTCAACAAAACATCTAAAAAATTCAAACAATTGTACTTATAACTTTTTACTTATAGTTTCTCATTCTAAATAAACAATAACAGATTTTACTATTTTAAAGAACCAGTTTACAACTTTAACAAGCATTTACGATTTTTACTTAAAATATTAATTATAATTTATGAATTCATAATTTTAAAAAAGCAATTCCCTATTAGAGCTGCCCACAAACTAGACAAGTTTGCTTTTTATTGGTCACAAAAAAGTGGGGTGCCAATGAAGAAATCAAATTTAATTTTACTTGTTAAACCAAAGAAGAAGATGTCAACGAGAAGGCCAACTTCATCATTGCCATTTCTCTTTTGATTCTCTACCACAGGTGTAATTATTATTAATTATGGTGACTATAGATTGGATCGATTTGCTTAAATTATTCAATTTAAATAATAGACAATTTTGGTCATAATTTGATTTGATGACAAATTTTCCGAATTTTTTTTTTCTCAAATAATGATCAGGTTTTAAGTCTTCCAATATAGCTTACCGTAGAATCCCAAGTGATTAACAAATATTTAATTTTATGATTTTTTACATTTATTATGAGATTAGGTTGCTTATTATTGTGGTATTTTGTGTGAAAACTAAGTAATTTGCATTTATGTGTGATTTAATTAATAAATTCATAGTATTTTAATTAAAAATATTATTATAATTAGCTAAAAATAATACGAAATCAACAAAAATATAAAAAATAAGTTAAGTCCAAACGGAACCGCATACACTTATGAACTTGTTGAACCCATGGATCCAAAATCGTTGAAAAATGCTCGTTTGCGAGTTAGAGCTCAACCCAACCTATGAACATCCTTAATTATTTCATAATTTAAAATATTATTTGATATTATTTATATAATAATTTTTGTCAATAAATAATAAAAAATAATCAAAGTATGAAATTATTAACTCATTCTTGTTGAGTAAGTGAAAGATTAATATAATTCACTTAATACATATAAGTTTTTTTAATTATAAAAAATATTACATGACACTTAATACTGCAAGATCCTTTTTGTTCGTGAGTTAAGGGGTGGAATTGAATTATAAGAAAATAATTTCATACAGACCCTTTTGATCTTTATGTTATTCTAATCTATACCAAATACTTTTAGTACAAAAAATATTACATTAATAATCTAATTCACAATAGTCCAAAACTAATAATTTTGACACATTAATTATCACATAATAGACCAGTTGATACAGTAGTTAGAAAAAACGACAAGATCACAAGTAATGAAAACATTAGAGAGTGGAATAGATCTAAATTGACACGGAATGCTATATTAAAAAAATGAACATATTAAAACTAATTAGAGATATGGCTCTTAATATAGTAGAATAGCATAAAAACATTCATATAGCTAATCCCAATTGATTGGGACAAAGACTTAATTTGGTTTAATTTGATTATTATCACATAAAAATAATTATTCAACCAAACCAGAAAAAAAAGAAATCTAATAATTTCTCCACCTTACCTGATCCACCTGCATTTCAATGCAAATGTACACACATTCTGACTCAGCCTCCACAATAAATCTCAAAAAAATTCAGTTCCACAGTTTCCTTCAATTATTCCCATAGTGGCACACTAGCATTGACTCTAATTAAGTGGACTAGTGGTCCCATAATAGATAGGCATTCCTTGAAAAAGCCTATAGGAGCTCTCCCCTAATTGATATGAACAGGGTCATATCTAGGACTTTTCACTGCAGATTATTTTTAAGGGTGTTTGTCTATGCTTAGTTTTTAAGTTTTAGTTTATATTTCAACAAAGAATTTGCAACATCGAAACAAATCTGCTTATAATTTTAAATTCTAAATCAAAAAACACAAATTTTAATATCTTTGAAATTGTAAGTTCATAATTTTAACAAATACTTGTACCTTCTGCTTAAAATCTTCTCATTTTTTAGCTATACTTTATAAGTTCAAAATTTCAGCTACACCAAACACTATATCAAGAGGAGGAGGAAAACAAAATATGCTATTGGGTGCTGTGCCCTGCCTTCCTAAGAAAGAAGTACACTTTTTTCTTGTCAGAATCAGGCAAGGGGGCTACAAAGAAGTTGACTCTTTTAGAACTCTCACCCATCACTTATTCCAAGTTTTTGCAAATATAATAATAAATAAGCTCACAAGCATTCTAAGATAAGCAGAGTGGGAGGAAACATCTTATTGAATGAAGGTAGTGTAGAAGAAAGCATGAATATTCGGCATGAAGACAGGTTTTCAAAATTTACACACCGATACCATATATATCACAAATTTGGTGAGTACGATTTTTGAGATATAAATACTTAGACAAATGTGATCAAATCACCTGAAGGTTAAAGCTCCGTCTCGAAATCTTGTGAGGGTAGGAGTAAACCATCAGAGGTTGGTGCATCTTGTTGAGTGTGAAGAACCATTAGGAACCCCTTTTTTTTTCTTTGGAGCTGTTTCTTTTCTGGTATAACAAATATTCGATTGACCTAATTTTTTAGATAAATGTTCAACTAAACAAATACTATAAAGGATGAATGGTTTAAATTATGATAATATGTCTAGGGCCGGCCCTACCGAGAGGGCACATCATGGTGGCCCACCATGTATTCAGGCACAACACCCACCCCCTTGGAGTGGACATCCTTCCATTGTTGCTAAAAGGAAGGAGAAAATGAATTCCAGTTTCAGATACCAAAATATCCAAAGTCAACTGACAGACAATAGGAATAGAAACAGATTTGAACAAGCGACTCAAATAGAAGACTATTAATATGAAAAATAACTACCATCAAGAGCACACAAAATGCATAGGAACAAAATCCATAGCCATTAGTGAGACCAAATATTCAAAATGGAAAATGTGAGAAGCACATTTTGTACCACATAGATTATTACACTGTTTGGTGCAAAGTTAGTAAACAATGAAGCACCACCACTCATAGCAACCACCCTTACAGTTTCGAAAGACGCTCCCGTCAGGTCAACATAAGATCATTGTTCCCAAGATGAGGGCGAAGGCAAACATGGACCTCATGTTCTTCTGGTCCCGAACGGAGTTTTGGCACCATAATCTCTAGCACTCTTCCTGGTCCATCATAATATGCTTCTATATTAGCACCTTCCGGGATTCGGGTCGAAAGTGGGATCTCCCTAACAAAGTCACCCGGAGGGCAGTGCTCTGAATATGGATCTGTAAGCTTGAAAGTCCTGTCGTGTCTTTTGATATACAGCTTACAAGAGGTGCTTAAACAAGATATTTTAATGATTCCACGAGTGAGGGTGTTCCGCCAAGAGACTTTCACCTTTTGAAGATCCACAAAGGGCAAGCTGATCATGATCAAATAACCCTCTTCATCTTCGTATATTGTTTTTGCAGCCGTGACAGGCCCATAAACATTCCTCATCACGCCACTGAAGTCATTCAGCCAGTGTGGCTCGCGTGGGTGAATTTCCGTGTCAGGAACACTATCAGGAGGAGGATTAACAGCCAAATAACATTCATCATCATTCCTGTGTGGGAAAAAATCCTTCCGCCTCTTGCTGACAGGTGATAGGTCCATTGGATCGCCGTTGCTGATGTTAGATGGCTGAGTTGACAAGTTCAGCCCAGATCCATTAAGCAATTTCTTTGGGTTGTGAGTTGGGTAGCTCTTGATTGCAAGAGTTGGCCTTTCAAGTTCAAAATCAGTGTTTGGGAGATTTCTCCACGAACTGAACTCATAAGCTTCAGGTGGAATTGTGAAGTTCAAATCCCTCCCCGTGAGTTCCATCCACCGTTTGCACTCATCTTCATCAAGACCCATGAGATCGGGGGAGTTGACAACCTCAATCCCATGAACACACTGGGGATTCGAGAGGCCCCTGTAATGCTTCCGTTGCATCCTGTGAGATCGAACAAAACCCTTATCAGCACTAAATGGGAAGGGACGCTCTCCTTGCCGAGAATGTCCATTCATGTAACTCCTTAGTTGCATCTTACCCAGCGCATTCTCGGGCCTTTCCTTGAAAACCCACATATATAAATTCTCCATATCGTGCTGAACCAGAAAAACATCAAGCCGGAGATCAGATTTTTCAAACCCAGAAACTCCATTACTATCCCGTATAATCTTTGCCTTGGATTTATCATTCAAAACGGGCTTGAAGTAGAAACTAAAGAAAAACCATGCACCCCAAATGCAATCGACCCGTTTTCCTCCTTTCCTTCCAACCTTGGGAACACTCAAAAAACTCTCAGTCTCATAGATTTGGGGACCAAGCCCCACCTCAAGCATATCACAAGGGTCTGAGCTCCACAGCTGCGGAGGCGGGCTACGCTCTGCAGACAATGGTAAATTGATGTCGGGGGGACAAGTAAGAGTGCCTTGGCGATTCATCTCGATGTCCAACTTGTCATGTGATGACGACGAGGCACTCGAGTCCATGGACAAAAGGGTGGAGGGGTGATGATTCTCCATTGACAGAACTGTGATGAGTGAATCTACCATCTCAAATGAGACCTCCCTCCCTTGGTTCTTAGTTTGGGACAATTCACAACCGGGATTTGAATTTTGATCCAAAAAAACAACAACTCAACAAAACAACAATCTTGTTTTTCACACCACCATCTCCTTGCAGCCCACAACCCTCCCCTCCTCCCCTTCCCCCCACCGACATCAAAAACCCAGACCCTATTCTTCACAATACTACTTCCCACAACAAACCCACATCAAAAATCACCAAATCAGAGAAATTCAAGTAACAATGCGGTTCAATAAGATACAAGTATGGAAATCAAGAAAATGAAACTAGATATCCAAAAACCCCAAATTATCAACTGAAAATTGAAAAATTAGAGTTTTGGATAGAGAAATCAAGCAAAAAGGGGGGAGAGAGAGAAAAAAAAGTATATCTCCTGAATCTCTGACCATATAAAGATTACATCTACCCCTAACCCAAGAATTTCCTCTTATCCAAACAAAGGTGGGAAAACAGTGGATCAGACCTTTATAATTCTATAATCCCAATATAGATTAGAAGATGTGTAAATCTATCTACCAATCTATGAACCCAAGGCCTAGAAAGAGGACCAATTCTGAGGAGATCTTGGAGGAGTACCTTTTGGGATAAGCTTCAACAACCAACGATCCAAAAAGACTGGGATTTTGAGAAGAATCGATGGTCTTGACGATCCTCATCCTTCTTTCACGTTTTTTGGGGGGGCTCTCAAGATTCTCCCTCTCCTCTCTGTTTTCTCTTTTTCACTTGCTTCCTATACTGGTAGTTTCATCAAAACAGAGATAGAGAGAGAGGAAGTAAAGGGAGTCTTTCTACTCCTGAGTTTCCGTTTAAGTAACGGTTGTGGGTGTTGGAGAGGCGTTTCCTGAGGGAAGTGCCCTTCTGGTGACGGTGACGGTGCTACTTTTGTTTTTCTCTCTGCCTTCTCTGAGGTCAATATGCGTCTCCTCCTCCTGGACTCTGGAATCACTGCAGCAAATACGTGCCTATTTTCGCTATTTTTTTTAAAAAAACGTGAATTTATGCCCACTACTACGATTAATTTTTAAAATATCTATTTTAAGTCTCAATTGGTAATTTTGATTTTTTAATTTTTTGATTAAAAAATAAAATTGCTAAAAACCAAGACTCCTTATTTGACAAAAAAGTTAAAAAGTTAAAAAATCAAATCAAAACACAAATTTTCATAATGTTTTATTTAAATTTTCACAACTTTTAAAATACAATAATACTTCTTATTCATAACATATTTACTACTACAACCAATTACAAATAATTATTAATATTAAATTTATAAAATGGTAAAATTATCTCAATTGAACAAAAAACGAAAAAACTTATATTTTACCTAAATGACTATCTTTAAAAAAAACTAGCTTAAAAATTAAGTTACCAAATAACTTATTCTGAACTCAATTTAGTTATTTGCCTAAAAATACAAAAAAATAAAAAAATTAATTTTTAAACTACTTATCAACCAGGCCCTTATGATTGGTTAGTAAGGCCCAATTAAAATGTCAACAAAACTTGGTATGAACTAATTTCATAAGTGTTAAAATATTAGATTGATTGTTAGAATATTAGATTGATTTTATTCTGATTTGATTTTATTCTATTGTATTTCATTTATTGTTTATCCCTATTTGTCTATAAATAGGCCATATATTGTACAGTTTCAACATACAGAAAATATACAATCTTCTCATTTTCTTCATGGTAACAGAGTTACGTTCTTGTGGCCTGTAGTATTTTTTTTTCGGCGCTGCCTAGCCGATCTTGCCGTTGTCTGTCGCTTCCGCAGTTGTCCGCTAGATCTGGCCTCCCCTCGCGCCGTTGCAACCTCCCGTTGCCACACCCTCATCCATCGTCGCCGCATCGTCACAGTGTCGCCCCGTCGCCGCTCCTAGT
>JAOTRH010000022.1:18545235-18567706 GCA_034768845.1 Heliamphora exappendiculata
TATATAATAAAAATTAAAAAAAAAAAAGACCCACCGCACCACTACCAAAACAAATGAACACTATATACTAACAACAGTTGCTCCTGACGAGGATAACCTACAAAAGCCATGAGAAGGCGAAAGGGGGAGTGGTTCCTAGGTATCACTAACACTGGCTGTAACCAGCAACCTCACGGACCAAGTTTAAGCATCGGTTTGTCCATCAGTTTGTATCCGAGCTTCTTCAAGCTGCTCCGTAGGGTTGCCCAGAAGCTGGAGCAGCTGTGCAGCCTTTCGCTTGCCCCTGTCTGTGCCATTCTCTGCCAAGTCAAGTAGTGGATTAACCACACCAAGAGTCCGGGCCTCTGAGAGGTAATGTTGATCTCCGGCACAAAGGTGCACCAGCACTGCAGTCGCATTCTCTTTGCTCTTCGGAGACCCATCTCGAATCAGCTCAACAAAAAGTGGCACAGCCTCGAAAGTTCCTATCGCACCCTTTCCCTCGGAATGGCTAGCTAACATCGCCACAATGGCCAATGCCTCGTCCATCATTTCGCTCCCGGGTTGTGTCAGAAGTGCCATTAGCAGAGGCACCAATCCCGCCCTAATAGCCCGTCCTTTGTTCCCCTGGTATATACACAAGTTGAAGAGCGCAGCTGCCGCGTCCTTCTTCCCCCTTTGACTACCTTCCCTTAGCAGTGTTACTAATGGTGGGATCGCTCCCAAAGCACCGATTGTCACCTTGTGTTCATCCAATATCGTCAGGCTAAATATAGTGGCTGCTGCATTTTCCCGTGCTCGCATACTCCCATTCTTCAGCACGTGTAGGATTCCAGGAACAGCCACGACAATGCTTCTTTTGTTATCCTCAAAAATAGAGAGGTTTAGGAGAGCAGTAATGACATGTTCTTGGGTGATAGTGTCGGGTGTGGAGAGGCGGCCAACAAGGAGAGGGATCGCACCAGCCTCAGCAATGAGCATACGATTATTGACATTGTTCTTGGCTAGAAGGCGCAGCTCACCTGTAACAAATTAATTCAAATGATTCCGAAATTAGAAGGTTCCACCAAAAACTTGTTAAGTTTGCGTTAGGGAAAATCCTCTGAATGCATTTCCAAGATAATGCGTGAAAAAAGAAGAGTAAATAAAAATTAAAAAAATTCTTCTTGCCAGTAGGTAATCAAATCCTTGACCAAATACCCACATAAGTATTTAACATAATATGAAATATAAAAAGCTTGGTTCAGATGGGCAACTAATGCAATTAACAAGGTGCTATAACAAGGAAGATAAACATTTTTCACACAAGTTTTAAGCTGTGCAATCCATCAATTCATATCAGATGAAAGCACGTGTATAAACCACTTTCATATATATAGAAAAATCCAAAAAGTATAATCGAGTAAATTGCTACCACAAGTAGAAAAGATGTAACAAATCTTTAGATAATTTCAGTATTTAATACTCTTCTGATGCTTTCCAGAAGATTTCCCTTCTCCTATATTAATGTTCACTCCAAAGCCAGAAAGTATATAATATTGAAAATCTATGACGATTTCAGAAAAGGGAGAAATTGTCACAATGCAAACCTGCAGCAGCCCGCTGGTCTTCAATGTTGCCAGATGCAAGGTTGGTTAGAAGAGCATCAATGTCCACACCCTCAACGGAGTAGGAAAGGGTTTTACCTGGCCGGCAATTTCCCAATCTTTTGGGAGATTCCACCCCATTGACCTCACACCAATTTGATATTATGCTAGATAATGCATAGTTGGGTGTGAGGGCAGTGCTAAAAAGTTTCTGCTGCGTCTTTGGACAAGTTCCATGTCCTGCTTCAAGCCATTTCTTTATACAAGCTCGTTCATAGGTCTAACAAAAAATGAAGAATTGTATTGATTTTGTCAGAACAAAAACTGAAACTCTTAAAAGGGCCGCCAAAGGTTGCAGATATTAGCATATAAAAGGTTTAAGTATATAAATTTCCTGGCAGGGCCTAACCAACATAGAGCCACTCATAGCTTTTCCAATTATTCAGTTTAAAGGAAAAACCATACCCGATTAATCCAACAACGGTTTTGTTTTAAATAGTAGATGCATGTACCTGCCCTGTGCATATAATGACAGGATCTTTCATCAACTCCAGTGATATAGGGCAGCGGAAATCATCTGGCACAACTGGCAATTTGGGGCTCTCGTTGGCACATGGTTGATCACTGGGAGGAAAATCCTCACAAGCAGGAATACTGATGTTGGGATTTTTGACTCTCACATAATCTTCAAACTTTTTCATTAGCACTGACATCTTCTCTCTGGTTTGTTCCACATCCCAACCACTGGATGCAACCATCTCATCCAGAGCTAATGATTCTTCTTTAAAGTGTTCAATGGTCATTAATTCTAGCTTTTTACATAATATACTTAGACCTAGTTCAGTATCCACATCACTGTTATGGTTGTAAACGGAGAGCAGATCCTCGTACAGCTGCAAATCAATAACTTTGATTCTTTCCTTGCCTTTTCCAAATTGAGAATGAACAAGCTCAACCTGGCAACAGGAAGAAGAGTGAACTACAAACAATCATAATTGTCAAATCGAGAATTGAATCATGAATCGGAATTACCTTTTTTTTATTCGATTCAGTTAGATATTAAAGATATATTATAAATATGAGAAGTTGAGTCATAAAACAATGAAAAGCTTATTTTAAATGATGAGCACACTGTATAATAGATAAGATGCTTCCATAATGGGCAAGAGATCTGGGTCAAAGCCTGAGCATGATCAATGATAATATATTGCATTAGTAATTATGCTTTGATTTATGACAATTCGTAGATACCTTTTTAGATTTGGGAGCATGCAACTCAAAATTAATTAGCAATGAGTGGAAAGACCTCTAAATCATATGAACCAAACTTGAATGACTTAGAGAAGTGAGTTGATATGTCTCTAGTACTCCCCTACACGTGCGGCTTAGTTAGATGATGGTAGAAAGATGAATGAAATAAATAAAACAAACCCTTGGCAAAAACATGGTTTCGCGAGACCACCTAAGGCAATTTTGATACCATGTTAGAATTTATAGGCATCCAATCCAAAACCAATTAGTAATAGGTAGAGAGGCCTCTAGAATATACAACCAAGGTTGAGTAGTTTAAAAAAGTGATGTGGACAAATCTCTAAAATGTCAAATTCTGAATTAGAAAAAACAAGATTCGAGACTTGCTTAACGTCGAATCGATTTCTTGGTGTATTGAATTGAATCACACGGAATCGTGTGATACGTATCGAAAATCATACTATTCTTGCTTTTGCTGATTCAACACACTAATACGAATCGATTGCTAGAAGTATCGAACCGAATATTATGATACACATCTTGAATCGTATGATTTTAGTAACGGAGCTAACAATAAAGAAAACAAACAGACCAAAAACACAGAAGAAGATATTTTTCTAATGTCACTACAGATTTCTTGTTTAAGTAAAGGGACCACATGCACGGGGTGGGGTGTTATGAAACAGTAACCCAAAAATTCCTGTAGTTCATTTTCTACAGATAATTTATTAATTAAAATTATTTTTTGTGTTTTCCAAAATACAAATAGTCAAAAGATGAGATAATCTTAAGATTTTCCACCAATTTATGAGGTTCCTGTAGTTCATTTTTTACAGATAATTTATTAATGAAAATGATTTTTTTTTTGTGTTTTCCAAAATACAAATAGTCAAAGATGAGATAATCTTAAGATTTTCCACCAATTCATGTGGTTGTCACCGGGCTTTAGCAAAGGTGATGGACAGATAAGGTCATAGGTTTAAGTATAGTAAAGGCAGTACATAAAACAAAAATAAAGAGAGGTGATATAGTGGTGGAAATCTAGGTTGTGGGGTCAACTGTCATGACCAAGGCATACATGATACAACACACTTCCATAATGAGTCACCTGTTCCTTAAGTTCATCTGGAATGTCAAGTTTGTCACAAGAGATAAAACGTAGAGCTTCTTCAAATTGATCAGTCAGTTCTTTGAATTTATTTCTTATTTTCTCTGATTGCAGTACCTGCAAGGACATAAAGAGTAGTTGGTTCCAAAACTGCCAAAACATAAGACCAGAACAAAAATAGTAATATGTAGAACTCGCGGCTATTGTCCCAGCATTCACGCAAATGCACCTGTATGCATTAGTGCAGAGATCATTTCCCAACATGCAAATTCAAACAGGATTGTAAACACAGTAAGATAGTGCAAGGCCACCACTCATCCTCACAAGTATACCACCATATTTTCTTTTTAATTTTTTTCAAGTTGCTTTGATTCTCGACCTTGGTTATAAAACTTTTAGCTGAGTTTAACACCCAAAAGAATAAAGGAACGAAATCAGGCCAGAGGCAGAACAAGACTAATATTTCAAATAAAGCTTGCAGATAAAGGCAGAACAAGAATAATATTGAACTCAAAGTTGAAAAGCGTTAAATATGGTAGGTGATGCAACAGTTCAGAATGGAACTAGAGAATTGATAGGTGCAGCAAAATGTTGGACGCCAAACACACTTGGAAAAATTGGTGCCTTACAAAGAAAAGGTCAATTATGTGGTAGCAGATAAAGGCAGTTCTTTTATGCAACAAACAATTCCTTTCAGAATGCATGTAACAACAAATCATAACTTATGACTAGTTGAAAACTATATGCTTTATGAATTAAATCTCTCTTTTGCCTGGTGTGGCTCCTCTGGTGGACCCAACCTACTTCTGCTGCTTGTCAGATGAATTGTCTATCCAATTACCCATTCTAATGAATAATGGGAAACACACAACAAAAAAAAGCTCAATGAACACAAATCGCAAGCATTTGTTTACAACTAGGATGGCTTGATCTAAGAGAACAGTGTGCAATCATTGTTCCAAGTAGATTGGCTAAACAGGAAAATAATATTTATCTAACAGGAAGAAAAAGTTGATTTTTTCCTTTTTCTGAATATTGGCAAAGTAAGTAGATTCCTGTAAGCAAGCAAACTCCGCATATTGAGCACCAAGTTTATTTGTTTTTTGATGTGAAAACCACAATGTAGCATTCAAAATAAAATTAAAAAGAAGAAATGATATGGGCTCATAAAAACTAACTGAACATACAACTCCTGACCGAGCAGAATGGTAAAAAATGATTCATGTACCCCAACATCAATTGATTGGGACATAAGACTTAGCTAAGATTTTTTTTGGTTTGATTGGAAGACAATGAAGAAGTGCGATAGCTGGGTCTTGACGCTGCAGTATCTTAACACACGCTCGCCTCTCTCATATAAAGCCATCATAGAGGGGAGATACTGCAAATCACTGTGAACTCAAAAAACCTTGAAGACATGCCATTTGTGGTGCTTGGTTTAGGTGACTAATAATCATAAATTATCCATATTTTAACTAAAAATTATTCGAGGGTTCAATTTAATAACTTTCTCAAGCCGGAATTAAGTATTTGAGGCAGAGCCGGAGTGTGCGTTTCTTTGGCGCTTGGCAGACCAACATCATGGTACAACAGTATACATCTCTACAAATTTGAAGATACCGACAGTCCTCAAAAGCTATGTTGTGGGGATTTGATTATAAACTTCCCAATTGATTGTAAACCAGCATTTATGCATTCATTTGCATTTCATTGCATGTTAATATTGGTAGGCACGTGGAGTTTGGTTATTTCAGACCTACCAGCTGCAGAGACGTTACTGTTAAAAGAGTCCAAAGATTTTTTTTTTTTTGTGACTTATTTCATAAAACAGAGGATCGGACCGATAAACAAAGAGATTCTAAATAGTAAAGAAAAATACTTTTTGCCGAGTACAACCACAATCATAAATATTTATACATCGTGTACAAGTACTTCAATGCATGTATGTGTATTCAGCAAAACTATGTGTGCATTTGGCAGCTATCCCAACAAACCTGGTTTGGGTATATATATATTTTTAGGGAAATTTTGGGTTACGTCTTCTTTTTTGTAATAATACAAGTTTTAGTCCCATCAAAACTTTTTAAATAGGATTAATTCCAAGACAATTTTAATACCCTAAAATACCCCGATGAATGCGATACCTGCAAATTTGAAACTTTCGAAATTCTAGCGCAAATCATCCCAAATCTTTCCAAACAAACAAATCCATTCTCGAAGATCGCGTCAGTACCAAAGAACCCAAATATCTCATCGATTCTACCCAAAAGAAATCCGATCACGAGTTTATACAACCGCAACCCTTTTGACGAATCAAGAATGATTGGTTGATGCTCGAGCAAAAAGACATTGATGAAGCTGTGAAATCGTAGACAAATTTAGGGTTTTACTATTCCATGTTTTACTTCAATTGTTAAGATCTAAGATTTAAAGTTTATCCATTTGTAACTGATAAATATGAAGTCGATAATAAATTTTGAGAAAAATTGAGAGAACAAGCTAGTTTCTTAACAAGTATGTTACAGAGTAGTAACAAATACATTTATCAGTTACGTCTGTACTGCAGTATCTTAACAAGTGTGTTGTAGAGTAATAACTAATACATTTATGAGTAACGTCTGTACTGCGGTATCTTAACAATTGTGTTGCAGAGTATTAACTGATACATTTATCAATCACATATGTACTGCGATATCTTAACAATTGTGTTGCAGAGTATTAACTGATACATTTATCAATCACATATGTGCTGCGATACCTTAACAATTGTGTTGTAGAATAATAACTGATACATTTATCAATTATGTATGTGATGCAGTATCTTAACAATTTTGTTGAAGAGTAACTACTGATACATTTATCATTTAGTACTGTGCTGCAGGATTCTCCAAAACTGACCGTCTGCTAGATTAAATACATGAATCATGAATTATTCGAATATAGTCATTTTACATCATTTAAACACAAAAGCACTCAACTATCATTTCAGCATATTTGTTTATTAATATTGTGAAGTCGCCGATAGATTTAGGGTTTTACTAATCCATGTTTTACTTCAATTGTTAAAATCTGGGATTTAGAGTTTATCCATTTGTAACTAATAAATGTGAAGTCGATGACAGATTTTGAAAAAAAATTGAGAGAACAAGCTAATTTCTTAACAAGTGTGTTACAGAGTAGTAACAAATACATTTATCAGTTACGTCTATACTGCAGTATCTTAACAAGTATGTTGCAGAGTAATAACTAATACATTTATGAGTTACGTCTGTACTGCGGTATCTTAACAATTGTGTTGCAGAGTATTAACTGATACATTTATCAGTCACATATGTGCTACAATATCTTAACAATTGTGTTGCAGAACAATAACGGATACATTTATTAATTATGTATGTGATGTAGTATCTTAAGAATTTTGTTGAAGAGTAGCTACTGATACATTTATCATTTGTTACTGTGCAGCAGAATTCTCCAAGACTGACCGTCTGCTAGATTAAAAACATGAATAATGAATTATTCGAATATAGTCATTTTACATCATTTAAACACAAAAACACTCAACTATCATTTCAACATATTTGATTATTAATACAAACTTTTCACAGACAGTAACACAATATATAACTTTAAAAAATACAAATACATCTACAATGCAATACATACAATACTAATATTATTGAGATATAATTACATATAAATAAAAAATGAAAATACACAACAATGGAAGAAGCAAGTCTGTTACGCAAAATGACTGAGAAAACTTCACATCGTGTAATGTAAAACAGCTTAACGATGATTATTTGTGTTAAACCCCAAAAGAAAGGAGATATCTTCAAATTCGAAAAAATATATTTTTCATACCAGTTCTCCACGATTTCAAGATAAATAACTCACAACTGATTGCTGAAATTCAATTTCAAAATATGGCATTTTCATACCAATTTCACCATTTCAAGATATCAATCAACCAACTGGATGCTGAAATCATGACCTAATGAGAACAGACTCCATAAAATCTGGATGTTTTAATGGCTAAACAGGTTGGCATCTTTGACCGGAGCATGGAGGCTATTTTAAATCAAATTTTAAAAAGAAGACTAAACACAAAACACCAAATCTAACATGACTAAAACTCTTCCAACCTCCTAAAAAATGATTAATCTTTAATTATCTCTATTTTTTATTGCTTCTAGTTAGCGTTTTATGCTCTCATTTGTATTGTCTCTCTTAAAATCGTGGCAACTCTGTCAACGCAATCCTAGTTTTAGATGAATCGTGTAAATTCTGTATTTGTGTATCATCGTACTTTTTCTTTTCGTTGTTTTTTGGTTTAACTGAAGACAAATTGACTCATGAATGGAACATCCCTTCGCAGTACCATTACCCGTATAAATCCATACTTAAATGAAATTGAACAACAAATACAAATAACAAACAAAAGAAGCATAAGATCGCGCACCAGCAAGACCTTGCTACCCCGGCTACAGATTCCAAGCAACTCCTTGGCCGATTCCAGAGTATCTCTCAAAAAGATCAGAGCGTTTAGAGTCTGTGCGGAGATTTCCTCTCTGTTCTCCGCCAGTTCCTCGAACAACGGCGTCAAGAGCTTCAACCTCCTGGAAAGATCGCGACATTGCGTCCGGACCACGCACCTGATGT
Source organism: Heliamphora exappendiculata (assembly GCA_034768845.1). Taxonomy (NCBI): domain Eukaryota; kingdom Viridiplantae; phylum Streptophyta; class Magnoliopsida; order Ericales; family Sarraceniaceae; genus Heliamphora; species Heliamphora exappendiculata. Next base: position 18,553,822 of record JAOTRH010000022.1, read on the forward strand.
CGGAAATCGAAGAGATCTCGTTAACAACGTCGATCATCTTCATCAACAGCACTGCTCTGTCTTCCTCCATAGCCAAAACCTAATATTTGAATATTTGAAGTCGGATTGTATTAAGAACACAAAATTCAGAGAAGGCGAGGCCAATCCAGTGGACAATAAGGGGAAATTTTCCCCGAGAGTAAGAGTGACAATGAGCTAGGAGGTGATGAGTGATGAGGAATAGAGAAGAGGTGGATCTGAGGCGGTGGTGATCTGGACGGAGGAGGGACATGCGGCCGAGCCTGAGACCCTTCGCTCGGCCCGGGACCCGAACTTGACGCATCACGCATGGAATAGGAAGGTTTTGCTGACTCGGGTTCAAATTACACTTCATGGTATATTGAATGACCCAAGGGAGAGATTACTAATATCATAGTTTCATGGTATATTGAATGGCCTCGTTTGGCATCTGCCTTTAGGGCTTATTTGAGCTAGCTTTTAAGTTCTATTTTTTGTTTTTAAAAAATTGTTTTTAAATCTGTACTATTTAGTTTTAAAAAACTAATTATTTATTTTTTCTTTTTTAATTTAAAAAAAAAAGTAATACATATAACGAGCATTCTAATTTTTTTTCAAACACAATTATTATAATACTTTTATATAAAAAATTAATCTTACTCAAAAAAATAAAATAAAATAAATAGTGTCATTATCCTAAATACTACAATTTAAAAGCTAAAAGTAAAGATATTTAGATATTTCAATAAAAAGTAAAAAAAACAAAAAATTATTTTAAGCAATCTAACTTTTTTTATTCTTCTTTTTTTTTTAAGAACTAAACTTTTTAAAAATCAAATTTTTTAAACATCCCAAACAGTCACTAAGCCAGCTTACTGTCAGACTTTCTGTATTTTTTCTTAAAGTTTAAAATGCTAAAAAATCACATTTTTCAACTTAAAATTTTTTAACATTTTTGCTTTTAGGTCATTTTTTAATTATTATAACTTTATTATATAAATTTATTTTTTTATAAAAATTATATTTTTAAAGTGTGCTAGTCAAAATCTATCAAATAAAATCCATATTAAAAATAAAATTATCTAAAAATAAATTTTAAAAAATTATGACAATTTTAAACAAAATTTTTTACTTTTTGTTTAAAGCTAATTTAAGCATTTAGCTTAAAATCACTTCATACATTTTCTAAATAAATTTTTAGCTTTTTAGACTTATGCCCCAATTAACAACTTGACTTTTTTGGTTAAAAATACAAAAAAGTCAACCTTGTTCGTTTGGTAAAAAAAAAAACTAAAAAATCAAAATGTTAAATCAAAACACAAACTAAAAAAATATTCAAATCAAACTCCCATAACTTTTAAAATATAATAATACCTCTTATTTATAACTTATTTACTATTACTACTAATTACATATAATTGTTAATATTAAATATATAAATAATAAAAATGTCAACTTTAAACAAAAAATAAAAAAAAACTAGATTTTTATCCAAACAATTAACTTCAAAATAATTAATTTAAAAGCTATGTTACCAAGTAACTTATTTTGAACTCAATTTAACTTTTTAGCCAAAAATATAATAAAACAAAAAAAATTAACTTTTAAGCTAGTCACTTAAAACTAAATTGCAAACAAAGTTTATATTTTACAAATTGTAAATTAATTAGCTAACAAATATGTAATTTGTTGACTACTTATTTCACTTAAATTCTAAAATATAATTGAGCAAGATGTCTGTATCAATGGTTAAAGAACCCTTTTTGAGTTTCAATCTCAACTTTCTCATATCCTAATAAAAAATATATATATATTTTAATTCAATTCAATTTTAAATCAACTAATTAAACATTGTTATTAAGAATAAATGCTAGTGGGATCCCATGAAATGCAATAATATATTTTGAAGTCAATCAAGCCAAGCATGCTGCATGCCCATTATAGATTGTCTTTTGCCTTTCCCTTTTGCAATATTGCTTTAGCTGCAAATAATTGACCAAAGACAAGAAAACATAAAATAAAAAAGCATGTTTGGGATAATTACTTATTTATTTATTTTTATTTTTAGTGAATTTTTTTATCATTTAGTTAAACTATTATACTTATTAACTCTCTCATCGAGACGAACTAAAAATAGATTTTTTTTTCAAAATATAAAAAAAAATTCAAAAAAGACATAAATAAGCCAAAATATACTGATAAGTTAAATTTTACGTTACTTATTTTCGTCTTTAATGAACTTTTCTTATCTTTTGATTAATTTTTTTTACTTTTTTGATTCATCTCATTAAAATAATTCGAAAAAATAAAAAAAAATTAATCAAAAGAGAGAAAAAGTTTTAAAAAATAATAATAAGCAAAAAATAAAGAAATGAGTCCAAACAGGGCCAAAGTGAATAGCTTTAAATAATACCTGTACAAATGGATCTATAGGAGGTGGGAAGAATGTCAATAAAGAAAAATGGGTGATGAGTAAAGGAAATAAAGTTTTGCTTCAAATTTTATTATTTTTTCGGTTAACAAGCGTTCACTGGACTTCGAATAATAGTATGTAAAGATAATTTTTATTAATATGAATATATTTTATAGACAGTAAGTTTACAAACAATGCATAGAAGAGTGTATAAAATATTATATTTATATGTATTATTAAAATTTAACGATAATGTGGTGGTGTAACTTACGTGATCTGGGCTGCCATTTGCCTCACATACCTCCAGGTTCATATCCTGGGACTTCCTCTTTTTCACTTAATTATTTAAAAAAAAAATTTTAACGAGCAATTGTAAATCATACTTATTCTATTTACGAATAAAAAACTGTCGCGACTTGTTGTATGCACTGTTACAAAATATATAAAGTTGTTAGTTTTAAAGTAATACCTATTACTTTTATAATATTAATATAATTTGCACAAATATTAAAATATTTTTATATCTATTATCCAAATCCTTAAACTTATACTTCCAAAAAATATAACAAATATTGAGTTTGTTTGGCTAACGGCTTTAAGATGGCTTTTTGGCTTTAACTTTAACTAAAAAAGCCAAAAAATTCGTTTGGTTGAGATATGTGACTTTTAAGCTAAAAGCTTAAAGTGATTTTAAGTCAAAAGGCAAAAAAATTTACTTAAAATTATTATAATTTTTTAAAATTTATTTTTAAATAATTTTATATTCAATATGAATGTTATTTGATAGATTTTGACAAGTAAATTTTAAAATTATAACTGTTATAAAAAATGAATGTGCATAATAAAAGTTATGATATTTTTAAAAATTATAAAAAAAATTATGTAAAAAGAAAAAAGGGTAAAAACCTTTGAATTGAAAAATAGGATTTTTTTGGCTTTTTAGACTTATAAGTAAAAATGCAAAAGTCAGTTTGAAGCCAATTGCCAAACGAGGGCACTGTTTGAAATATATGTGTATTCTATAAGAATAAATGAATACTGGTACAGAAAGAGCAGAACATATTTCACACTTCAATATGCCAAGGAGATAGAAGAAACACATAATGAGTGGGATGCAAAACATCAATTGATGAAAGACTTGAAACACAAATTTTAACAAAAATATTATATTTCTACCATCAATAAATCTAAATTTTATTTTAAAAATAAATGGAGTGTGATGGTTTCATAGAAACAAATAAAAATGCATTATCAACAGAAACACAATTGGTAAAAATAAAAAAGAAAATCAAAGAACACAAAAATTTAAGCGACCTCTAGACTAATAATTTAAATAAAAAATCTAATAATGCAGTTTAAAATTTTAAGCTCAAATTATTATTAGTAGTACATAAGTTTTCTTCATATACCAGACATAATTTATATTTCCTACCGATGTGGAATGAAGTATCACAATATTTCTCACTCAAATACACGACGCTATCGTCACGTGGTCCAAATTCTTTCTCTAGTTGGAGTGTGGATAGTAACCATTAACAGACACAAAACAACCCATTAGCGTACAAAATGTATATAACTTCGGGATTTTTATCCCTCTCCAGAGTCTCTACTCTTTTATCCATACTACTACAGAACCCTACACGGGACCAGAGTTGACTCTAATACCATTTGTAACGACCCAAATGATCACTGAACCAATAATTTAAATAAAGAGCCTACCAACACCACAAAAAAGCTTAAACTCAAATTATTAGTAGTAACACACAAGTTTCTTTATATACCAAACATACTTCTTATCTCCTATTATATGAGATTAGATATCACACTCACAAACCAAGTAAATACAGAAAAGAGAAATAATTCAGTGCCGCTGATATTCAAACAAACAAAAAAAACAAAAACAAATCGCCAATAAATCTATTTATGCTACTGTTTACACCATGATTAATATTTTTCTGTCGAGAATAATATTTTTTATTTAAAAATCTGTCAATATTATATGCTTAATAAAAAATAAATTTATTATCTCTAAATGGCCTATTATATTTTATAAAGATTTGATAAAAAATAATGTTATATTTAAAATATGCAAATAAAATATTGTTAAGAATGTCAAGTGGTACTCCAAAAGAAGACCGGTGCCACAAGAAATGTGAGTTTTAGCAACGGTAATTAGCGCCACCAAAAGTTATAAAAACCGCTGCTAAATCTCTTCAATGTCTATACCAGCGGCTTGTAAACCGCCACCGGAAGCGTTGGGATATCCCCGTCGGTGTAGGTATTTAGCAACGCTTTTGGAAAACGCTGGAATAGCCTTTTTAATAGCAGCGGTGCCTTCAGCGACGGTTTGAATGCTGGCAAAGATTATAATGCAATGGTTTTTGAGCAATGTATAGCGACGTTTTCAACCGCTGTTATTTTTCATCTTAATACCAGCGTTGGCTTTAGCGACAGTTTGTAATGCTGGCAAAGAATATAATTTAATGCTCTTTGAACAATTTATAGCGACGATTTGAACCGCTGTTATTTTTTCAATAAATTAAAAACGCTGCTATAACTTCGAATTTAGACTATTTAGTAGCATTTCAAACCGTTAGGAGAAATTATTTAATGTTTCTAAAATTTTACTTTTACTAACATTTTTAGCGCTACTAAATCTATTAATGTTATTATTACAAATGTCTAATAATTTTCATTGTTCATCCACAATATCTATTAATATAATTACAAATATCTACTGAAATTATTTCTATAAAATAATGTAATAACTCAGCATTTTGAATGCGATGGAATTTTCATTTTCATAAACCACGATAATTTGTAACAAATATTACGCAAACTGTTCATAATTCAAAAATAAATACATGTTCTATAATAAACTTGACACAATACCAAAAAAAATTACATTTCTTAATATTTAAAGCACAAGTAAAATTATGATATCATGCCATCGATATGGACTTCTCCACGGTAGCTTTCAAATTAAGAAAATGAAGTCATCGTTGGAACTTTTAAATTGTCCTATTACCTGCAATATAAAAGACAATAATTTAAAATAAATATTATTTATAATTTTTATAAGATATAATAAAAAATTTTAAACTATAAAAGATTGTGACTTTCACCATTAAGTAAACTCAAATAAAACACAAACCCAACTTTTGTATTTTTCAGTAACAATACCACCCCATGCAATGACCACCCCTTTTTTTTTCTACAAAAGTTTTGAAAAACAACGAACAACAAAAAATTTCCAAGTGTATGCTATGTAAACATTGGCATCCCCCACATATAAAAGGTGTACAAGAATAAAGAGAATCAATAAAAAAAAGTCTTTAGAAGCTTAATTAGCATTCCTTACTAGAAGCATATGATTGTAATCCTTGTAGAAAAAAGCGCACCTCAACAAACTCTTCTTGAAAATTGTTTTTAAAAAGTATTCGTACATCCAACAAAAATAGGATGGCTCTATTGCCTTTTTACAAGGCACTTAAACATACAAATTGGCATGGTGATATGGAACAATTACCCTGAGTTTAATAATACGATTACTTCAAACACCAAACTAAATAGAATGAACTTGTTCATTAGGCAAATTCAGCCATGGCAGCGATACAATAATTTACACATCATTGGCTGTAATACAACAATAACATGTTATGCTTATAGGTTTCCTAATCTAACCCAATACGAATACAAAGGTCCAATTGATTTGTTTCATTAATTTATTTTTTCATGACTTCCCTTTAAACCCAAATTGCAAGCACCAAACAATCCTATACCTTCATATGATTTACTATACGTCCTAAGTAATCTTAAGTTGTAGACAAGTGTCCATTGTATTCTCACATGAAAAAATAGTTCACGAATAAAATGTACCCCGATCAGAAGATTCTACTCTATGATTCGCATAAGATGATCTGTTGTGTGTTTGCAGAGAAGCTTCATCAAGGGAATCGCTGGTATCATCATGAACCTAAATTACACAAAACACAACTCACATAAATAAATGAAATTAATATTGTAAAGCAGTAAATTAATTAGTAAAACCAAGCATTACAAACTTCTATAAAGTTAAACATAAACATAACCTGTAAACTAGTAAGACTATGTAATTGCCTAAGCAAAAAGGCCACTTGTTCTTTCAAAGTGTTTACTTTACCCGATTAAGTTTTCAATTGATCTACTTGAGTTTGCAATTTATCTTCTTGAACTTGCAGTTTATCTTTCAACTCACATATTGTTTCCTTGTCTCTTGCTCCTTCTTCTTCAGAAGCCATTTTTAACCTTGTTGGAATTTTGTGAATTCATTGGCCATTGAATTCTAGAATTCAATAGCAGAATTCAATTGCAATTGAATTTTCCATTCAATTGGCAGTTGAATTCTGGAAATTAATACCGCTCATGAATATTAATTTTTCTATAACTCCCTCCATGATGGAAGGCCTATATATGCTGTCATCTCATTCAGAGAAAAGTAGGCAGAGGAGCAGAGAAAGGAGAAAAGAAGAGACAGAACAGAGAAAACCACAGCAGAGGTAAGAAATGAGAGATACAATTCTCATATAATATTGCAAGCTGTAAGAGAGAGAAAGACAGACGGAGTACGTTCGTAGCCGATCCTTGGTGGTGTTCCAACGATCGTGTAGCCGTTTTATCCTGGGAGGGTGACGCCGATGAAAAACCTACAACACCCACGGTAGGTGGTAAATCATTCTTAAGGAAACTGCGTTTGCAGAACTCGGTTTGCAAATTCTCTTCATGTTATTTCTGTTATTTCATTTTTCTGTAATTTTATATTATTGTAATTGTTGAAAGTTAATAAAGATGTATTTTTTGGATCACTGAGTATGTATATATTTTATTTTGGCGTTGGATTATTTTCCAACAAACCTCTCATAATTTCCCAAGCAACTCGTCATCATAATGATCTTCATAATGAAAATTGTCTACAATTTGAGCTTGTGACGAGCTACGTGATTGGGTAGGTTGTGATGAACCGTATGCTTGGGCAAGTTGTGAAGTGTCATTTAATTGATTGGGAAGTGAATCATGCTCCATATCACAAGTACGATATCTTTTGTTTTGCCATATTTACTAGAAACAATGAATAAATGCAATTAAACTTCTTAATTAATAACATCAAACTAGTGCTAGCAAAAAAAACCATAAAAAATAAATTACAAAAAATAATATGTATATAGACTAATGTAAAGCAATTAATAACAGGGGTAATTCAGTAGTGAAGCAATGACATGGAAAAATCACCTATGGCTCTTGATACTTCTCAATGACAATAGATCGCACCACAAAGCTTGCATTGATATGATAGGGAAATTTTGAGTGCCCCCAGTTACATCACTTTGTGGCACCAAGACTTGTTGCATCACCAAGTGCAGCACATTGTGGCCCAAGGACTTGCAGCAATAAGAAAACTATCATTACCCAACCTGCCAATATACCAAACAAAGACAGTAAAATCCAACAATAAATCACTCAATCAAGGACAGTAGAAACTAGCAAAAGCTCCAGCATAGCAGCAAGGCCACTGCCCAACAATACCAACATCTTAGCAAAAGCACTCAATCAAGGCAATAGAAACAAAGCACACTAGGGGCCACAACACTACCAGCAATACAAACAACATATCACATAGCCAAACACACTTTCAATCTCTTTAAGCATGGTTTGGAGTGTGATTGCATCAACAAGGTAAGATTATAAGAATCATCAAAGGCTACATGAATTTATATTAGTTTTTAGCTAAAGGCATTTCAAAACTCCTCAAGAAAACTCCCATAAACCATCGTGATACTACTCTTGAGTTTACATTACCAACTACCATATAAGCCGTATTTCATATATATAGTATTAGGTGAACACATCGAATCTATCCGTCCCTATCTTTAACCCACTCTTATACATATATGCACTTTACGATTCAAAATAACAAAAGATGACAAGATGATTTAATTTATTTTTAAAAAAAATTATCTACACAAAAGATGTTAGAATTCAACATTACCTCAACTACAACTCAGAAGTAAATTAGGTCATATCCGCTCATATAAGGAGCCACAGCCTTGACTTTACCCCAATTACAACCGTCCAGAGGTGACAAAGTTGTTAAGCTTGGGAGCTCAAACTCTAAGCATCTGCCCAAACATCTTCTTAACCTTAAAAAAATCCATAAAATGATCAACATAGCATGAAATACAAAAATGTCAGTGGTTCGAATGTGTGTAAAATTTATCCAAACTTTTAGGTTGCTCTGTTTTTACCCAAAAATGATTTTAAAAAAATCTATTAATGAAACAGAAATTGATACAAAAGAAGCTTAATCAGCCAAAATAGAGTAGCAATTATGGTTCTTTTTGTTAATTAGCAACATATCTAGCAACAAGTATATTGAAATTAATCAAACTACATTGATTTATTATGATATGTGATTCATACGCAGACATTGGCAACAACCCCCATGAACAATGCTGACCTGGGTACTGTGTGGTCGATCGAGGAGAAAAAAGTACTTAACAGCGTTGCAGACGAGCAGTCGAAGAAAAGTCCCCAAGCCATAAGGTAAGATCACCCACATAGCTATAAGGCCCCAAGCCACATGGTAAGATCAACCAAAACCAAACATACACATCACACGCAGCAAAACAGAGCTTTCAAACAGAGGTTTCAATAATAAATTCATATTTACCTTTCAATATGAAATAACATACACAGAAAAGATCCAAGCAAAGAAAAGCAAAAAAGAAAAACTTGGCACCGTTGCCGACAAAACTCAATCGGAGAAAAGGGATGACGCAAACCTGAGTTTCTGTGGTCCCGATTTACCTGAGAAAAGACATGGGAGGCTTCCCGGTGAAGAGTTACATCGTCGTCTCGATAGATTTTCTAGAGAAAGAACAGTCGATGTATAAGAGTTGGGGTTTGCAATTTAGTCGAGAAGTAGAGAGAATAGGTTTTTACGATGTTGAATAGCAATTAATGGGATTTGTATAGAAACTAAGCGTGCGAGAGGGGGGAGGGGGCTTTGGATTGTGATGAACTTGCAGCGGGCAAAAACAAATCACTACTGTAGTCCAACCCTATTGTAGCGGCTTAGCTTAAAAACGCAACTGAAGACCGAAGTTTTTAACACTGTTCTAATCAGCTGCTATATTTGATATATAGTGATGGTTTGCTAAATCGCCACTAAAACAAACACTGGTGTATATCAAAATTTTTGTAGTAGCGCGCGCGCGGTTAATGGAACTTGAATAATGGACACTTGGTATCGTAAGATTTATTCTTGTATTTAAAGTAGTTATTAGAAGTTATTTATAAAATTTTATAAATAGTTATTTTGTATTCATTGTAAGCTAGGTAGACCAACTTCATGCAATGGATTTTATCTTCTTTTTTTTAATCTTTTATTTATACATTAGGAATAGCGTAATGTAAATGATTTTCGTTCTTCAAAAATCTTCAAGGGAAGATACTCAACATTTGCCGAGCAACCGTATATGAGTGGCGGTATTTTTTTCTTATAATCTTTGTTTCTATTTTACGAATATTAATAAAATTTTATTTTATTAGTTTTCGATCTTTTATTTTCTTGTTAAAGTCTCTTGGTTTGTTCTGCCATTTAAATTCTAATGAAATCTTAAAACTTGGTATTGAACTTTCGTTCCATCGCATTTAACCTGTCGATGTCGATATCGATGAAAAATGTTATTTTTTGGTAAACAAAAATTAGCACCAGAATGAGGGCACACTAAGTTGGAATAAAAAAATGGCACAAATGAAATGGCAAGAAAAAAAAAAGTGTTATTGATCAATACTATGATTATGAAGCCCAAAATATTAAGCCAAAACAATTGCTACAAAATAGTTGTTAAAATATTTTTTCATAAAAGAATATGTGATTTCGACCAAAATAATGGTTACAAATATATTCCCAATATAATTGGAGAGCAATTTTATAAGCCAATATTGACTTAATTAAATATTATGTTGTCAAAATACAATGCCCAAAAAAATGGCAATAGAATTTTAAAAAAAAAGAAAGAAATTTCAAAAGGGAAAATCGACAATTAAAGCGTTCAATTCGACAGAGAAAATCCACATTCCGATTGTGGATAAAATAGGCTTTAGGGTTCCCATTGTACATGGGCCAAAGACAGCGTGCCGAACAAATTAACAAAAAAAAAAATGGCTTGACGACAAAACCACGCACGGGCAGAGTGGTTAATTCCTGTCGACAGAGAAATTGACATAAGCCAATTCCACTTTGACAATATATATATATATATATATATATATATATATATAAAATAAAAAATGGCATAGTTTCTTTCAATCGCCTCTCAAAAAGCCACACATAATATCTATAAGTAGAATGTCTACGTAAATAACTAGTGTCACTCAATGTGTAATTCAAAAATAATTTATTAAAAATTTTATATTTTGCTTTAACAGTAACGGTATCATCATTATTTTAAAAAAAAATTTTTTTTTTTTAGATTTCATACATTTAAAACTTTTTTGTTAAATGAACCTACAGATACAAATGCACCAGCAGATGTTGATGAAACAATTAATGAATTAGGAATACGAGTGGGAGGAGTGAGATTAGAACCACTATGTGAAAATGTAAAAATATTTTCTTATTCATAATGGTAAAAATATTTAGATCTATCGATAAAAAAATTATAAAATTTTAAAACAAAATTGATAAATTAGAGAAAAGATACTAGAATTAAAAAAATTAAAAATAAAATAAAATTTATTTTTAAAAAAAAATTAATTAGAATTTTTAAAAATATATTTAAAGTTTAATTAAATATTATAACAAATAAATTAAATTGCAGAAAATAAAGCAAACCTAATTAAGGAACTCCGATCTTTAATCTTGATCTCGATCGATTTGTGTTTTGATCTTGATTTTTATTCTTGATCTTCACTCATTGATTCATCAATAATTGCACCGAACCCGAATATCACCGAGTAATTAGAGAGAAGAATTAGACAGAAGAGAATTGAGAGAAGAGAGATGTTTGATAAAAAATATATGAAATATGCACCCTTATTTATAGGAAAGAATTTAGAAAAAAAAAACCGTTGGCTAGGTCCAACGGTCAAAAATTTTGAACCATTGATTTTATATCACAATTGATCTGAGTCGTTCATTTTTAAAAACTGACAGTTCGGGGGATGGGGACCAAGCGGGTCGGGCCCAATGGCTAGCTTGGGCCTGGGCTCATGGGTGGGCTTCTGGTGGGGCCAGGGCTGGGTCTGCGGGTAGGCTTTTGGACCGGTGGGCCTCAGGCCGGGCCAGGGCTGGGTCTGTGGGCAGGCTTTTGGACCGGTGGGCCTCAGGCCAGGCCAGTTCGGCCCACGAGATTAGGGACGGCCCAAGTCCAAAAAATGTATAGTACAAGCCAGGCTCGGGTCTTGGTCAGATCGAACCCGCATAGTGACAAGTCCTCGGCGAACCTCAGACCATTTTTACACCCTTAATATTGGGCAAAGCCGCAAACGATGTGTTACATGATCCATTTATAAAAAAAATCAATAGAGCGCAACCTGTCGAGCCTTGAACTTGCATATAGTCCAGGTCATGGATTTTACCTTGGAAATTTTGCTATTAAGTCCACATCATGGATTGACTTGAAAATCTTTCATTAAAAATAAAATAAAAAATATTAATTAAAATTTTAGCCATTTGTGGCTATAAAAAATTTAATTTTGGTGTAATAATATAATTTTTTAAGAATTCAATGACTCTAATTCTTAAAGAGTAATGAGGCATTGTTTATATCATAATTAATATTTTCCTGTCGAGAATAATATTTTCTATATAAAAACATGTCAATATTTATAGGCTTAATAGAAAATAATTTTATTATCTAAATGGCCTATTATATTTTATAAAAACTCGATGAAAGATAATATTATATTTAAAATGTCCAAATATAATATTAAGGATGACAAGTGGGACTCTAAGAAAAGACTGGCAGTTAATGGAAGTTAAAGGATAGACACTTTGCATCATATGATTTATTCTTGTATTTAAAGTAGTTATTAGAAATTATTTGTGGAGTTTTATAAATAGTTGTATTGTATCTATTGTAAAGGAAATCAACTTCATCAATTTACAACAGAATTTATCTTTCTTTTATTTTATTTTTTATTTATGCATTAAGAGTAGCGTAATATAGATGGTTCATGTTATTCAAAGATCTTTAAGGAAAAATACTCAACATTTGCCAAGCAATCGTAGATGAGTGACGGTATTTTTTTTTATAATATTTGTTTCTATTTTACGAAAGTTAATAAAATTACATTTTATTAGTCTTCGATTTTTTATTTTTTTGCTAAAGTTTCTTAGTTTGTTATGCCATTTAAATTTTAATAAAATTTTGAAGTCATGCATTGAACCTCCCTTCATCGCATTTAACTTGTTGATGTCGATGTCGATCTAGATCTCGATCTCAACAAAAAAAAGTTATTTTTTGATAGACAGCGGCTCAACATTTGATTTTAAACAAATCACATATATATTGTTAGTTGTCTCTAATTTAATTTTAAACATTTGTATTGTGCTTTTATGCTTCTACATTGATTTTGAATTAATTATTTCATCAAATTATTGACACAAATTTTTAAAGCTTAAACATAAAAAATAAAATCAAGCATGTGCATTGTACAAGTAAAAAAACAACTAATTATTTGGTAGCTTCATAGCACTACGTAGCATTATTTACGTAGTACTTTTCATTTAATGATGTAATAAAAATTACTTTGGGTACGATAATATTAGCCCATTTTTCTCCAGTAAGTAAAAGAAAAATATAATTTATTTAGGCTCTGTTCGTTTCAACATAAAATATTTTTTTAAGAAAATATTTTCTATGTAAAATATTTTTGTAATAATATCATTTTATCGTTTTTATTTTCTAGTATTTTTTTAATACATGAAAAATATTTTTTATTGTTCGGTTTGACTGAAATAAGATATTTTTTACAATAAAGTTATAAAAAATAGTTGGATCTGGTTCGATGCCTTTTAGAGTTTCATTACTATTTATGGTAGCTTTTTAGGTATTTTTTTTCATAACTTTTTTTTTATTTTTTTAGTTATTTATTTTTACCTTTTTTATTTCTCGTAACGAAAGAAATATAAAAATATCATTGTTTGAGAATTAACGCAAAAAAAATTCATTAAAGACGAAAAAGTCTTAAAAAGGCTTTTTAAGGCTTTTTCGTTTTATATGACTTTTTTTGGGGGTAAATTTCACTGACCTCCCTGAGGTTTCTGACAAAAATAGCAACCCCTATGTGATTTTAAAAATTGCACTAACACCCAATCAGGTTTGATTTTAACATCAAATAGACTCCAACCTTTACAATTTTCGTTCAATTTATTTGAAACCACAAAACTGTCCTCAAAATCGCCATTCCCGTCCAAAACCACCACCCCCT
>JAOTRH010000022.1:18567806-18580683 GCA_034768845.1 Heliamphora exappendiculata
AACAGATATATAAATTTATCTGTGTTTATTATACATATTTTAAAAAGATATAAATAAATTTATTAATTTTAAAATACTTTTATCTCAAAAAAAATTTACGTATTAAAATTTTTATATGAAATAATATTTCTTATTAAAATTTTTTATATTAAATAAAAAATAATAAATAACCTATAAAATAAATTATTCATAATTATTTAAATAAAATAAATAAATAAACAATTATCACACGGCCCTAATGATTTATCCGAAAATTATTTGACATTTGCCCAACAGTCTATTAAACGCGTACGGTCAGTTGCCCGAGATCTCAGCGGGCAGGGGTTCAAACTCCGACGTCCCCCCATTTGTACGACGACTACAAAAATTACTCTTGGCCTTCGTCCTCAATTCCCCGTCGGCAACCCCCACAGCACAATCGCCGCCGTGGGAGATGGCGCGTGAGGAAAAACCTTGCCGGCTCCCCTGATGCTGAGAGCTGAGGCAGGGGAGGGATGGGTCAGGGACTGAGTTGCGGAGAACCCCATGAGCATAGCCTCTTCAGTGCTGTCCAGAATGGGGAGCTTGAGACTCTGGAAGCTATGGCGGATGAAGACCCAACAGTGTTTCAACGCACCACTGTTCGTGGCCGGCTCTCCCCACTCCACGTCGCTGCTGCCAACGGTCAGATCCAGGTGGGTTTTGCGTTTTTTTGATGGTTGATCTTCGTGGGTTTAGTTTGATTTATTCGTTTCCGGGAATAGATTTCTGGGGTTGTGTTAACCAAATCAAAAGTTCTTTATTTCGTCGAGATCGAAAGAAAATTATATCAATTGATTGTGTTGAGGTTGAATGCATTGTTGAGAGACTTTTCATTGGATATGAAATGGCAGAACAAATAAAGAAATTGCGATAAGAAATAAAGATGGAAGATAATTAAACAGAGATTTTGTTAAGCTTCGTAATAATAATAAGAATAAACTTACAATAAAAAAATATTATCACTCACCTAAGATTGGTTGGCAAAGTGTGAGATCATTCTCTCTTGAATATTTTGAGGAGCAATTTACATAATGATATTTTTTAAAATTTAAGCTAGACTACTGTTGAATTAATGAAATGGAGTTCATTGTTGGATTAATAGAATGGAGATGTTTACGATAAATACATTACACATATTTATAACAAAAACTTCATAAATAATTGCCAATAATTACCAATTACTACTATTTTTATGATGCCAAGTTTTTTAAAAGTAATTTCCATTAATTGTCATGGGAGTTTTAGAGTGGCACTTGTTATCTTTTGAAACCTTCCATGTGGGCATGTTTTGTTAAATTTCATGTATCATCCTTGAGAGAGAATTGTTTTTGGTGTAAACAAGTTGTGATTTGGTGGGTCTTTGTGGGTTTTAGGTTCTTTCAATGCTTTTGGATTGTGATGTTGATCCGGATGTCTTGAATCGCTACAAACAGGTAATCTCATTTTCCTACTCTTTATTGAAAATGTTTGTCTTCAACTTTCTTTTCCTGTTAATTATGTGCAATGTGTCTGCACTGATTCCTTCCGTTTGAGGTTGGTTTAGACGCCATTGATGTTGGCTGCAATGCATGGGAAGATTTCCTGCGTGGGAAGGCTCATCCAAGCAGGGGCTAATGTACGTTTATTGTAGTTTTTTACCTCCTTTTTGATTATCAATGCCATTTTTTTCTCTTTCAAGTTTTCTTAATTGGGTTTTAGGAGAGAAATTGATCATTGGTTATTTATGGAATTCATTAGATTTTGATGTTTGATTCACTCCATGGAAGAACCTGTCTGCATTATGCTACTTTCTATGGCCATCTAGATTGCCTACAAGCCATTCTTTCTGCTGCCCATTCCACCCCTGTTGCTGATTCCTGGTGACACCTCTCTCTCTCTCTCTCTCTCTCTCTCTCTCTCTCACACACACACACACACACACTTGTGTATACACATTCTGGTAGGATTATAACAAACTCTAGGTAGGATCTCTGAAAAACGAAGGCAGCAAAAAAAATAAAAGAATGGATCAAGAACAATTACACACAAAACACAAGATTTGTGCAGTACAGCCAACTAAGCCTATATCCACGGCTCCACACAACTTAATAGATTCTACGTAGTGAAATTGCTAAGGTTGTGATTATTTTTCTTGGTTTTCTTTGGAGTTGATGTCAGGGGATTTTCAAGGTTTGTGAATATAAGAGATAAAAGTGGATCAACCCCACTGCATTTGGCCGCCCGTCAAGGACGGCCAGAGTGTGTTCATATGCTGTTAGACAGTGGGGCTCTTGTTTGTGCATCTACTGGGGAATATGGGTAAGTCTAATGAAGGTCTTCTAGTAACATGTAGCTGTGATAATTTGTTGCATACTTGCATCCATGTTAATAAAAGAGTCCTACTTCTACTTACAGCTATGCTGGGATGACTCCACTTCATTTGGCAGCTCGAGGGGGTTCTTTGGATTGCGTTCGGGAGTTACTTGCTTGGGGGGCTGATCGACTTCAAAGAGATTCATCTGGGTAAACTTGTTAAATATTTCTTGATCAGTTTTTCTTTCTTTCCTGGCTTTAGACGTGTATGATTAAATCTAGGTTAAAACTATTTGATGTTTTATGATGATAGAATTAGTTTTGATTCCTTGATCTCCCTCATATCATGTGATTTTGTAGTACTAAAGATGGAATTAGATGTTACAGTCGCATGTAAACCCCGTTTTATTCCTCTTCCATGGAGCTGAATATGCCACAATTTACATGTTTCTACTGTGGTTAACCTATGTGGTCTTCCATGATCAACAGAATCAATAATTGTTGGTTCCTATTGAGATTTTTGAGGATAAGTGGATGGCTTTTGCAAATATAATTTAGTGAATGATTTGGTGACGCTAGAAAAGATTTTTTCTTGCTGACTCAAGTAATTACAAGGCCTTGTTCAACCACGTGTGTTTGCTGTCGTACCCTGATTTCAAATTTCCATTGAATTTTTTTCATAATTGCACTTCAAACTCTTTCCTTTTTTTTTTTTTTTCAATCTTTCTGTTTTTAACACTTCGAATATTGTGGGAAGTTTATTCTATTGGTGACTTGATAAGCGGAGTCAGCTACATATGTTTGCGAGTATAACTATACTTACAGATGATCTCTTGACAGGAGGATACCTTACCTAGTTGCTTTAAAGCACAAACATGGATCATGTGCAGCATTATTGAACCCATCAGCACCAGGGCCTCTCCTCTGGCCATCACCATTGAAATTCATTACCGAGCTTGATCCAGAGGCTAAAGCATTATTAGAGAGGGCCCTAATGGAGACAAACAAGGAAAGAGAAAAGGCCATCTTGAAGGAGACAGTCTACTCACTTCCATCACCTTTGCATTCTGATGCTGGCTCCGGTGACGATGTATCTGAGGTAATTTGGGCATGATACCAATAATCTTTGTGTGGATTCATTTTATGCGTGATTTACGCATGGGCAGATAGCAGGATATTTGGATGCTGTTGCTACTTATATGTGAAATCATTAGATTCTCTTTAACTTCTTCATAAGATGTGGCTATTCTTCCTTTGCATCGAAATTAGGCGGCAATAATAATGTCCCAACTGTTCATACGCAGTGAAACAAATTTCTTTATCGAGGCTCTTTTCCTTCTGCCATATCATCCTTACGTAATTTGCTGAAAAATTTTGCACGCGTATTTTTGAAATCGGGCACATTATGTAGTTCAGTTTTGAGATTCATGATGCCCAGCATAAAAGCAGCATGTCCATCAACAAGTTTTCTGCTGTTTAAAACCATCTTCCGGTTCTGCATTTCTATGAAATTGCATTCAGTGGAGAAAAAAAGGGAAAACAATTTCAAGTAAATTGAACCCAAAAGAATTAACTTTTCTTTTCTTTTCTTTTCTTTAAATCTATAGAATTGTAGCAAACTTTCTAGTCTATCTCTGGTTTTCTTAATCTTCAGAAAATTACTGTTCAAACAGGCTAGCGATATCGAGTTGTGCTGCATCTGCTTTGACCAGGTCTGCACAATTGAGATTCAAACA
Source organism: Heliamphora exappendiculata (assembly GCA_034768845.1). NCBI lineage: Eukaryota > Viridiplantae > Streptophyta > Magnoliopsida > Ericales > Sarraceniaceae > Heliamphora > Heliamphora exappendiculata. The sequence continues at coordinate 18,571,856 of JAOTRH010000022.1, forward strand.
TGTGGTCACAAAATGTGCGCCAATTGCACCCTTGCTCTGTGCTGTCACAACAAACCCAATCACGCAACACCTGCTCCGAAGGCTCCAGTTTGCCCATTTTGCAGGAGCCACATTACCCGACTTGTTGTTGCCGAGATCAAAACCGAGAATGATACAGAGTTGGAATCCAGTCCATCAAAGCCCAGGGCGTCGAGAAAATCTTTCAACACAACCGAAGGTTGTAGCAGCTTCAAAGGTTTGTCTTCCATGGGTTCGTTCGGGAAATTGGGTGGCCGATGTTCAGGGAAAGTCTCGGCTGAATGCAACGATGAGGTTGATAAGCCTTAAAAACTGAACATTCAGACACGAGGCAGGCTCGGATACGCTTCATGGCTGAGTACAAATAGTGGTATGTATCTTGAACTCCATTTTTCTCATCTTCTTGTCATGCTTTTCGAATGCAATGTAAGAACTATATGAGCTGATAAAAAGTTCTTGAAGGGGCTTTGGTTTAGTAGTGCCTTCTTGTTTTGTTGTAATTTGCTTCACTTTAAATTGAGGGCTCAAGACAGAATTGAGGTTTAACTACCTGATTCCTGAATGCTATATTTTATCAAGCTGCTGAACCATTGGAAGAAAAACAACCAATTTTCCATTTAAGAAACAATGCCTAGGAAAATGTACCAAGGTCCATCCTTCCTTTCTAGTTATGTACTAAGGTCATTTATGTTTTAAAATGTGCATTTCAAAATATAGTATGCTTTCAAAACAGTGAGCAATTCCAAAAACTTTTTTTTTATTTATTTGGTTAAATTTTTTTGTATGGTAAAATATCGAATGCAACAAATTAAAATGTAAAGAAAATGGAGATTTGACAAGACAAAATGAAAAAAGAAAAAAACCGGTCATAACGCCAATTCCCCTACAAATGTGTTTTACATGAATAACTTGGGGCATAATATTCTACCTTATAGAAGCACACTTTTATCCTACCATTTAATTTAAAAAATAAATAAATAAATTTTTTATTGGGACTCAACCTATGGGCTTCAGATTTTACAATTTAAACTAATAATAAAGTATTGTTCACCGGCTTTGTTTTTGTCTCTGTCTTTGTCTGTGGATGACCAAAATTAAACAAAATGGGCCGAATAATATATAACAAATTATCTTACATTTTTCAGCACATACGATCTTATCTCGCCTCAAAATGGGCCAAATAATATATAACAAATTATGTAACATCCAATTTTGTATTCAATTCAAGAAGATGATTCCCAACTCCCCTGAGAAAGACAGACTCTTTGGTGTGAAGTTGAGATCATTCAATAAGTTGTCAAGCTAGGGGAGTTCCATCCCCACTTCCCGACTCGAATAGGTCTCCGTTTGATCTTCTTTTGCCGTTTGAATTTGAATCCAAATCCAACCGAGAACTTGACCACCGAGCAGGATCAATGCGGCCGCCATCAAACAGTGAGTTTGGTTCCGGAGCAGGCAGGACTTGAGAAAAATTGTATGGCCCATTGGCGGGAGAGCTCGGGTTCCTCCTGCAAATGCAGGTGGCTCTCCTCTCTACTTGAAGAAGGTGACCAAGGGACGGAGCATGGCTCGTGCTCACAGTGTCGGTGCACAGCTTTGAGCATAGGGAGAATAACCAAGGCTTTGATCTATAAGTATTCTTCTTCTCCGAGCATAGGGAGAATAACCAAGGCTTTGATCTATAAGTATTCTTCTTCTCCCTTGAGGTTATGATTTGCCGTGCCCGGATTGATCTTCTTGAGAGCTCTAAGAAGCTAGAAACGCCCATGAGGCTCCCCAGAGTGATGCTTTTTTGGCGAAAGAAAGAGCCAGTGGACTGAAAGGGATTAAAGGAGAATATATGGCATAAGAAGTTGTAGCAACTTAAAGGGAAATTCTCATAAGCTAGATAGATTTACGACTCCTTTTTCATTTCGGGAGGCCAAAGCGGCAAATTGCTTCTATTGAGTTCTTCAAAAGCAGCTCTGCTTAGTAGCTTAATGAAATCGATCAAGCTCTCTAAAGAGAGTCATGTTAGTTGAAAATTATGATAGTCAATGGACATACGAGAATCAAGATGGGGCCACATTCGACTAACTCTCAAGTAGTAAATTGACGGGTTCTTATAATTACACGCAAATCATATGTATAAATATAAGTTCGGGAGGCTAGTAAGAATTGAAAGTAGAATGTCTGGACTCTATCAACAAACCCTAAATTCTAAAACTTAAACTCTAATTTTTCCTATCTTTCTATTCAATAAAATTAATCCTGAGTATCAAAAAGTATTTAACCGGCACCACACTTATGTTTTCATGAAATAAACTTTGTATTTTTGAAATTGAAGTAAACAAAACTCAGACAACACGAGATAAACACTTCATCAATAGCTTATTGCAAATTTATGTGTTATTATTATGGTGTTAACTTTCATCATTTATGGATATTATCAATGTTAATGGTATTTAACATTGTTAAAATTAATAGTTTATATATTGTAATTTGTAGCAGAAGTTGTGAATATTTAATAAAAATTGTAAATTTTTGTTAAAATAGAATAAAAAGTAATTATAATTTATAGTAGAAGCTATGAATGTTTTAAAAAATTATAATTTATAGTTAAAATTAGTTAAAAAAAATTAAAATTATTAACAATAATTTTACCAAACACTCTCTCGGGTCAAATTTCATAATAAATATGAAACAATAAAGTAAGATGATATTATTGAAATAATAGACATGAAAACGATTTTTTTTTATTTAAAAAAGTAACTATACCGATGTACGAATGTAAATAAAATATGTACAGAGGTGCTATAAATATATGAACACGCGCAGGGAACACAATCACCATCATGCGAACCACGTGAAAACAGTAAAGTTGCTTCAGCTTTAAATAGGCATGCTCTAAAGCTTTGAATTCGACTTCATATTCGAAACGCATAAAAGATCTGACTATAAAGTCATTCAAAATTTGATGAAAGAACAACATTTATTGAAGAAGCTATACAATTAATTATAAAAATACTAATTTGAAAGGGTTTCGCTAAGGAATTTACATTATACGCAATAGAAGCACATAAAGTACTAAATGGAATAAGTATTAGTTTGATAATGGTTGAAGCAGCAAAACTCACCACTCAAAATCCATAAGAATATCATTTTTTGGTAGTATAAAAGGAGAATTTGCCCAAAAATAGGATAGGAGTCAAGACGCTGTTATGCACCGACGGCTGACTAAAGTCTCTTGAACCACGCAAATTAGTCACTTATTACATGACTCACTAACTCTTGCTTATAGTGGAGTACCTATTATTTGTGGGCAGTTCGACGTATCCCTACTATACAAAGTCGCCCCCAACTCATTTAAAGGATGCTACTTAATTACGAAGGAAATTCTTTCTTGAGAATTCTTTTTTTTTAGGGCATGTTTATGATATCGATAAAGTGGGTTTTGTTTTATTTTTTGGAAAGTCAATCATACGCAACTCCATTTGGAATAATTATTTATTTATTTTATTTTTTTATGTTTGTTTTTAATAATTTTTTATTGTTTAGTCAAAATATTATATTTTTTAATTTATTTTATTAAAATAATTTTGAAAAATAAAAAAATAAACAAAATTTCTGAATTTTACGCTTTTAGCCAAAGTAGAACCCTAGGTGTTTGTTGCGGTTTAACTTTTAGCTTTTAACTTATAATTTAATAATCAGTTATTCAAATAAATTTATTTATAATTTTTTATTTTAAATCAACTAACACAAGTTTTACTATTTAAAATTATAAATTTATAATTTTAACAAGTACTTAATTTTTTATTAAAGTTATAATCACATTGTTTTAGCTCAAATCTATAAATTTAAAAGTTCAAACTATACCAAATATCCTCCTTTCACAGAAACGGCGTCAAAGTTTACTCCCGACAATCCAACTGTTTTTAGTTTTTAGTTTTTTTTAAGCTAAAAGGTAAAAAAGTTAATATAATTCATTTGACAAAATACAAAAAATCAAATCAATAGTTAATTTTTAAAATATTCTATTTAAACTCTTACCTATTTTTAAAAGACAATAATACAATAACTTATTTATATAAATATAAATTATATCTAATCATTACAATTAACTATATAAAAAGACTATGTCTACTTTTTTTTAAAAAATTTAAAAAATAACATGTTATTAAATCAACTAGTTTTTAAAAAATAACTTAAAACTAATTTACTAAATAGCTTATACCAAACACAAAATACGAAAATTCTATTATGGATAAAAATACAAGAATCTTATGGTGGGTTTGTTATTCCGGATATAATTAGATTGAATTAGATTGGATATGAGATATTATTAGTATAGAGGGTCCTATGTGTTTTTTTTATATACCAATAGATTATAGATAAAATTATGTATATAGTGAGAAATTTGGTTCATGTTTGGTTAAAGTAAGATAAAGAATGTGATAAAAATTATAAAGTTATTTCTGACCATTAAATAAGAAAAAAAAAATTTGGAGCCATCTACTAATATAACAAGGGGGCTTAGTATTGCTAATTCCATGAACGAGGGATTAGCAATCTCTCATTCATTAGACTATTAGTTTGAGTTTCGCAGTATAAACGTAGGACTTCCAATAGCAAGGGAATAAATTTTTTTTGATAAGCCACCATTTTTTCTTAATCCAATTCAAACCCTTTTAGTTTCTCCTAATAAACAAGGCTTAGGTTTCTTTTGCCCACATTCATAGTATTTGTAAGTCACTTCAAATTATTTACTTGTTTGGTTAGTTTACATTCAATTATGGAATAAAATTATATTTAAGATTGCCAATTTAATTCTAAATTTGTTTTTCTCAAAATAAACATAGTCATATTTTTAATAGTCAAATTTACTAGATCACTTAACATGATTCGAATTTTAGTATGAAAAGAATTAAATAAGATAGAAAGAATAAGTAATATTGAGAACTGTACATATTTTTTATATTAAATTATTATGAATAAAATTATGTATCATGCAAGTGATGTGACACGATAGTATGGGGCATTATGTGTTATTATTAAATGAACTACTATTGTCTCTTAACTAACAAGGTCACTTAATATTATTCTATTTAAAATATTTTTTGTTATATTTTTAAGTAATAACACTCCGAAAGCAATGCCACATAATGCTCCATACTACCGAATAATTACTCAATTTCAGAATATAAATTATTTAATTGGTGAGGCCCAATTTCTTTGGATCCAATGCCTTCCCATGTCCCCAATAGAAACATCCGCATTGAGATATGCAAGCAATTAAGAATGGAAATTTGTTTTGTCCACAAATAATTAAATACAGAAATTATAGAAAGTTGATTTTGATAATTTATTGATAAATATTAAAATTTTCAATGCAAATAAATAATTAAAATTTAATTTTTATAATTAATTTGTAATTAGATATTTGTGCACGTAATATTACTAATTAAGAATACAGAGCTGACCTGTGTATCAAGATCCGAAGAAGAATCAGTGGAAGAGGTGGGAGAACCAGGGAGCAAAGTGCTGAAGGAAATAGATCCACTACGGCCGTGATTTCTGATCACCAACCCCACTCTTGCATTCAGTGGTTGCAACCCTAGAGGCCACCCATCTTCCTGCAAATCAAATCATCAATCTTAATCAACATATCCATATATATATATATATATATATATATATATAGAGAGAGAGAGAGAGAGAGAGAGAGATGGAAGAAAAAAGATAGGTTCAAGTCATGAGAGAAGCTTCTGTTTGGGTTATAACAAATTTTACGCGGAACTAACAAAAGATGAAGAAAGAAAAAAAGAATAAAGAACGAGTTCATCCAATTGAGAGTTACATTCAGAGAGAGTTTAACTCTGACAAATAAGAAATAGATTAAATAGAAATTATCTTAGAATTACAATATATATAACTAGGATTACAAAACTAAAAAAAGAAAATATCAAAAGTACCCTTACAAATTTTCCAATCAAAGCTCTTTTCATACATAAATGTATTCCTTTTCTCTTCTAAGCCACTGTGTTATTGCTTTTCTATCTTCTTTGTATGGAGGTTTTTCATCTTAGGAGATAGAAAAAATATTAAGGGTCAAGATTGTCGCCAAATGGTAGGAATACTCTAAGCCAACATTTATTAACTCTTCAACTATTGCGGAGTAGCCCATTAACCATTTTGGTTTATTTGACGACACAATCTCCGAACCCCATCTTCCGGGTAAGAGGCGCTGTCCCTGCTATTTCTGCCAGCTCACCGCGATTTTAAATTGATGATTGTGTAAATTAATGAACAATATTTATTAATCTTCACACAATAACAATTTTTTGATAATTTAAATGAAAAATATAAGTAATCCCATCTGAACAAAAGTAAAAAAGGGGGGGAAAAATGGGATTCCAAGAAAAGAAATAGTTAGAGGGAGAGAGAGAAAGTACCTGTAGAGCCATAGAAGCTCTCTCTGCGACTCTGCCCAAGTACTTGGGGGCGGACTTGGCTTTGATTGATTGATATTTTAAGTAGGAAGAAGGCGATTAGGGATCACTTCAGGGAAAGAAATCTAAATATTGACCCTGCTGTTTCATCTTCTTTCTCTGTGTACAAAAGGAATTGAATGAACAGAGTAGCGAAGGAAGTTGCAGAAGATTTGTACTGGTTTTTACGTTCTGCCCAACAGAGATGGAGATAGAGAGATGGAGGGGTAAATAATAATATGGGTTATATATATATATATATATATAACTCATGGTGACTGGACAATTTTGACTAATTTTTAAAAAATTAATTATACAGTTCATTTATGACTATTTTATTTAAAATTAAGATAAAATTTCGTATGAATTAATTTTAAAAAATTAATAACACCTAAAAGATTTTAAACTTAAGAGTTAAAGAGAAGCAAATTCCTAATTCTCAAGTTTTAACTTAGGGGTAAATATTTATGTGTATATCAAAAAATTTGATTCGATGTTTAATAACGATATAATAAAGATCGAAATAAAAATTATAAAATTATTTTTAACTAAAATAAAAATATATATTCTGAAATCTTTTACTAATTATCCCAAGGGGTGAAAGGTCTAAAATTATTAATAATTCTAATATTGCAATTAAAATGCAAAATTATTTATTTTAAAAAATAAAAAAAAATTAAATTCCACATTTTAAAATCAAATTCGGTAGCTCTCAGTACAAACATGCCAGAGATTGCTGGGGTTGGAATAGATGGAATAATTTATTCGCACAGAGAGTCGTGAGGTAAAGCTTAAACGAAAGGGAAGACATTAGCAGGACAGGGCAGCCGAGAACAGGGAACCGGGGAAGCTACTTTTTACTTTAAATGACCAAAATGGCCTCGTAAAAGTAACAAATCCTGCATGATCCATTATTAGTCAGTCAGTATCAGCAGGTTGAAAAAAAAAAAGAAAAGAAAAAAGAAAAGAAAACAGGGTCTGTGGACTGTCAGTGTCAACCTTGAATCATTACTTGGTAAACAAAAATGATGGCCTTTCTGGTCAGATTACAATTTAAGCACGCCAATAATGGATCAAGATGTTACTAGCAAGTCAAAGAAATAAATGTTACATATTTATAAAAGTAATCCATAATAAATTATTTATAATTTAGAATGAAATGATCATATTCACTTAATAATTCCCCTCACAAATAATTTAATTTAAATTATAATTAATTATACGGGTAACTTCTATAAATACTTAAAATTTCTACCACTCAAAAGATATTATTATGTCATATTAGAATTTCTGCAACTCAAAAGATATTATTATGTTCCTATGTAATTTAGTAAGTACTTAAAATATGAAATATTTCAACAGCCTATAAGTATGTTTGTTGCTAAGTTTTAAAAGTAATCTCTAGTTTTTATTTTTTACTTTGAAAATTATATAAAATCAATTGTCACATATTTTACTTTCTGTTTATGAGCTAAAAACAACTTGAAAAGTAAAAAAACTAATTACTTTTTAACAAGATACAATTTGGAGCTTTAAACTTGTGCTTTTTATTGTTTAAATGGAAGATTTATTAGGCTTCATTTTGAAACAATGTCAACTTGATTAACTCCTAGTTAAAGAGTTTAATTAAATTGCTAGGCAAGAACACAAGCGCAATGAACCACAAGTAGTAGGTTTCTTATGTTCATTCAGGGTAGCATCCATGGAAGTTCCATAATTTAACCAAACAAAATCAATTTAGTGAATTCCTGTAATGCACTGCATAACAAGCTGTAATTCCCAAGTCTCAAGTTGTCCTCTTGGTCCCCATGGGTTTGGGGAGTTGAATGCCATTTTAGCAAATGACCATGGACATTGCAGCCCATCTACAGGACTGATCTGGAAAAGGAAAGGGTTGTGATTTGGTGTGCCATAAAATAAAACAAAAACATATTTCTACCTGTCTTTGGAGGGTACTTTTTTTCTTTTTGGTCCACAAGTTCTCCTGTAACTCATCCTAGTCTCAGTCCCCCTCCCTTTACAGGTATGACTTCAAGCCAAAAGCTAACTATCAATCAAGTGATGTACAAAGCAGCAACAATGGGTAACTATATTGACCATGTCAGGCAAAACAAGGCCAGTTGCAATGTTAATTAATGGTATAATCATTGTATGTCCAACTAGATATGACCACTTTGTTATCACAAGCCCGAATCGCACGACCATGTAAGATTCATTCCTAAATATATGGACCCAAATGATTGTGTGATTCCTAAAAAACTTGTGATACCATGGGACCATACTCCTCAAGAAATTGAATAAATTTTCAAGCTCACGGCAATTATCAATCACACCAGTTAT
>JAOTRH010000022.1:18596029-18617544 GCA_034768845.1 Heliamphora exappendiculata
TCGTTTGGAAAAAAAAGCAACAAAGCTAAGAAGTAGAATTAAAATATTAATTCTTAAAATACTTTATTCAAACTCTCGCTTCATTTAAAAGATACAGTAATACTCCTATTTGATAATTTATTACTATCTATAACAATTATATATATAGTTGTTATCATCAACGATAAAAAAAAATGCATCCAATTTGAATTATAAAAAAATATATCAAATTAACAAACTTAAAAGTTAATTATTAAATAATCTATTTTCAATTCAAACAATTTTTTTGGCTAAAAAATAGAAAATATATATTTTAAGCTAGTTATCAATAAGTACATATTGTTGTTAATTTACAAAAATATATACAAAAAATTACATTATCTAATTCTATATATATTTGGCCGTATATAAGAGATTTTTGTTATGATTTTTTACACTAAGGCCTCAATTTTTTATTTAATTACCCCTTTACCTCCCCCCTCCAAAAAAAAGAGTTAATTAATTATAAGTTTTATTTAAAAGATTTATAGTAAAATTAGTTTCACTGCTAAGAATTTTAAAAATAAAGTTTTATTTGTAAATATAATTTCATATTATAATAGATTTATCCTAATCTAACTACTTTTTGCAAGTTAGTTACATTTTTAATTAAAAAATTTTAAATTTCATATTTTTCAATATGTGGATCACTTTGTAATAAAATTAATCTTTTTAAAACTTGCTAGCCTATCAAATAAGATATATATTAAACATAAAATTGTGTAAGAAAAATAAATTAAAAAATTTCTAATTGTGTAACATAAAAGTTTCTATGTTACGGACTAAAAAAATTATTGGTTTGTAATCTTTCTCATTTTGTAATCTTTTATTGTGTAAATTATAATAGTGTTCGAATTCTGAGAAATTTAAAAATTCTAAAATTGAGAAATTTTTAAAAAGCGAGTATTTGGCAATATTTCTGAAATTTCTAAAACCTACAAATAAAGTAAATTTTTAAAAACCACAATTTAAACACTAAAAATTACTAAATTTGTCAATATTTTGAAATTAATAAATTTATCAGTTCGGATATTAAATTTTTGAAAATGAATAAAAATTGACAAATTTTATTCTTTTTTAGAGTCGAAAAAGCTCTAGGTTTCCAAAAAAAATAATTAAATTTTCTCGATTGTTTTGTCAAAAATTTCAAATTGAACATGACTTTTTTAATACATCTCCGTGCAATTTTGGCATGGCCCGTCATGGCTTAGGCCTAGCCCAAGTCCACTCAAGCCCATTGGATTTGAGTCAAAATTTGGGCTAATTGGGCTAGATTCTTTTTGGAAGAGAAGGTCCAAGCTCAACCCAAGAGGGTTTGCGAGCATCTGATTTGGGCCTGAGTTGTCAGTTAGGGCCGTGGGTTTTAAGTTTGGGCTTTAGAATCGAGCTTTTGAGCTTGGGCTTTTGGACATTTTAAAATAAAAAATATGCCGCAAGCACTTAGCCTGTATTTGGACTAATTTTTTTTTTTAGTAATTTTTAAATTTTTTAACTTTTTGGTGTCAAATCAGGACTTTTTTGTATCAAATTATGACTTTTTTTTGTAAGAGAAAAAGTAAACAAAATTTGACTTTTTTTGTGGGAACTCAAACGAAGTAACTTTTTTTTAGTAAAAAAAGTCAAAAAACCTAGCTTAAAAGCCGGGCTAAACACAGGCTTAATACAATTTTATTCTATTCTTAAAAATAATTTATTGTTTTTACATTTGTTCTTATTTTTTATTACTTCTATATATAATAAAAAGTAGTATACACTATATTTTTCATATTTCTTCTAGTTTATAAATAAACTTATTCTATAATAATCATTATTTATTACTATTATTTAATATCATTTTTTTTTGTATATAATAGAATATAAAAAACACAATAAAGTTGGACAGTCCAAGTGTTGAAGTTCAAGCCATAAATATTATTAGTTAATGAAAAGTGATATATTATTATATTATTTCTAAAAATAAGAGTAGATGGATTGTATCATTATACTTTTATGTATATTTCAATTCGGTTAATACTTATAAATTTATCAATTATTTGTATTATTTTTTACTTAAACTAATAAAATTACTACTATTATGTGATGGGCCAGGTTACGGACCAAGCTGAATGTTGAGAGTCTTTTATTTTTGTTTTTCTTTTGATATTGAGTAAAATGGGTCCAATCTTGAGTTAGAATGTAGGCTTAATCTAGAGGTACATGTGTTCGGACTTAGGGCTTTAATTATATTAGAGTGTTGAGTGTCGAGCTCAAATAGCCTATAAATTTCGAGCCTAATTTATACTCTTAACCTTGATAGATACATTTTAAAATATAACTAACTCGTGTTAAAGTATATATATGTTAAATACTTAAATATAAGAAAAACTTACATGTAAAGAATAATAACTCGGAATGGAACTGTAATTTCATAAAAAAAAGAAGCGTACTAATCCTTGAAAATATATATATATATATATATATATATATTGAAAGCATCCTTGAAAATATTTAAGTGCCTTTTTGGGATCATTTTTTTTGCAAAAAAAATGCCGGCGACTATAAAAAAAATTATTTTAAATAATTTAATTTTTAAAATTTATTTTTAAATGTAAATCTAAAACTTTTTAAAATTCAAAGTATTTAGACCTTCCAAACAGGGACTAAATCTCATGTCCAAAAGATCAAAGAAAAAAAAGAAAAAAAAGCATACCCCTATGATTCTCATCCAAACATAGCACAACAGTGAATGCTTGGGTCACACAGATCCAAGCCCACGCCAATGCCCTAGCGAAAGCGTTTGTCTGATTTTCTGGTCCCGAGCACGACGTCGCATTAGCCCATCTTCCTCGTCAAAGCTAGTACCTAAATCTGCAAAATTGATCGGTGAGCTTTTCTCGTAGTTGCGGGGGAACCAAAGAATTCACGAATTGGGTGAATGAAGATGCTTATGGACCCTAAGTGCTAGCCCATAGATACAGAAATTTCTGTGTCTAATCTTCCTCTATCCCAATCCCATACAGACAGACAGATAGAGAGATGGGTAGAATCGCGGTTGCGGTGATTGTGAGTTCGTGGGTTATCCCAATTTCCATCCTCCTCAATCGCATTGTCCCTGACCCTTACATGGTATTCTTAAAACAGTTCCTTCTTATATGTGTGTGTGTGTGTGTGTGTGTGTGCGTGTGTTTGATATGCATGTATGTATGACTGGTGATGTGCAGGATGAGATATTTCACGTCCCTCAGGCGCAGCAATACTGCAAGGGGAATTTCAGAAGTTGGGATCCCATGATCACCACTCCTCCTGGATTGTGAGTTCATGAATCTTGATGTTGTGTTTATAGACTAGCAATTACTTGTGTATAAAGGCACTTTGAACATAATTGAATTATAATTTCTTAATAATTTTTTAAAAATGTATTTGTGATGGGAAAGAGAAAAGTTGTGTTTGAAATAAAAATAGAGGAAAAAAAGTTGGGTTTAAAATGAAAGGAGAAAAAATCGAGTTTTAAAGGGAGAGAGTGAAGAGATAGTGAGAGAGGAGAGAGGGAGAAAGAAATGCCACCTAAAACAAAGTCTATCAAGGTCCTTCTTCCATGTAATATGGAGATCAGATAACTGTTAGGCTTGGAGCTTAGTGGGAAACGAATGGTTGGATCACATTGTGGATGGAATGTTGCTATTTAAAGAGGGTTTTGTGAGATTAGAGTGAACAAGCAACAATAATCTTCTATTTGGCTGCTCGAAATTTGTTGGTGAAGAAATGAATTGGATGGTTTTTTCCTGTTTAAAGATGGTTTGCGACTTGTGAGATTAGGGGGAAAAACAACAATAATCACCTGTTTGGTTGCCCAAAATTTGTAGAGAAGATATGAAATAAAAAAAAAGTGTTCTGTGCATGATTGCTGTTAAGGCAATTCAATAAAAAGTAAACTTCAATCTGTCGTGCAGATTTTAGTAGTTAACTTATTCATTTTCTTACGGGGAAAAAGCCAAGCGAATCCCAGAATTTCTGGTAGACCTCTGCCTAAGGAAAAGTGTCTTCTGAAGAGCAATTTAAGATATAATGCCACAACATGCTTTTTTATTTTTTTTGGTATTGTTTTTATGGATGCCACATACCAAATGCATAAAGTTCATTGCCAAATAACCATATGTAATTGAAGGGCTAGAAGTCATTGTATACCTGCCATCTGATGTACATATTCAGGATATCATTCCTTTGATGAAAGTTTTATGTAGTAAGAATCTGTAATGAGACTACCGTATTTAAGTAGAGGTTCTTTAATTGTACAAAAATTCTGATCAGAAAGTATATCCTATCAATTCTATTCTGCAAGCATCTGGCTTCCATTGGGTTCTTTCTTTACTGATATAGAAGTATAAAGTGCGTGTGGTTTCTATATTTGTTGAGATTTTCTTTTCCTTCTCATTTTGTGTTACGAGGGACCAGGGGGGCATGGTCTTTTTGCCTTGCTGGATACATTGCTCTGATTCTTCTGTAGTTGAAAAATGCGACATTGGTTGAACCTCAGTTAGTTGGCATGAACCACAGTAAAGACGTTGATTTCATATCCTGAGGTTTGTTGAACCTCACAGTACTCGGAATAACAAAATCTTACTAAAATAAACCAAAATGATATTGTCAAAGACATAACCCTAACAACAATATTAACAAAATTGTAATAAGAAAACATGAAGAGCTAATGGTGTGTCCAATTCAGAAGCAGCATTCTAACAATAGAACTTGATACATGCAATTTAAAACTTTTGCAGGTACTACATTTCACTTGCCCATGTTGCTTCTTTGTTTCCAGGCATGTTTTGTCTCCAAGCAGCCCTACCTTTTTCTGACGCCTGCTCCACCGCAATTCTTCGCTCAACCAATGCAATCTTGGCTGTGATTTGCAGTGTTCTGGTCTACGAGATAATCACTCGGTTGAGGCCGGGTATTCATGAAAGAAAAGCAACTCTTTATGCAGTTCTTCTGGCTCTGTACCCCCTCCACTGGTTCTTCACTTTTCTTTATTATACTGATGTTGCATCACTTACCGCAGTCCTTGCTATGTATCTTGCATGTCTAAAGAAGAGTTACCTCTTCAGTGCATTGGTAATAGAATCAGCTTGAGTAACTTTGTGTCGTTACTACATGATTAATTTTCCAATCATCTATTTATGGTTATGGTTATGGTTATGCAACTTTTAGCATTATGTCCTTGCTCCCTTTCTGCTATTTAAGTAGTTCTATTCTTCTCAAATCTCAATGTGTCAAGTGATTTTGAAAGAATCAACTAGGACATCCAGAGATGCACCAGATATTTATGTACAGCTACCTTCGATATTGGTTCAAGTGCTGGCTCCTTTGGTTTTAGGATCCTGGGGGCCTTCAACTGTTCATCCTTTTCTTCCCCAGCTGATATATCAGCAACTTCCTTGTGATCTTAAGTCTGTTATGAGTTCAACTTTGTCCTGATTGTCATGATTATTCCTATGGAGAAAAGTTTGATCTCGTCATTGTTTCTGTTGTCCCCAAATATGGCGATGATAACAGATGATTTCCTCAAGAGTGTTGGAGTGCTCTTTCGATGTAGGAGATATATTTTCTCTTTGACAATTACTTACAATAAGCTTTACAAAGTTTTCCAAACTATTTTCATTGCTCCCAAGGGAATCTTTGTTCTATGATAGTTATTTTTATAACCAGAAATATTCACACTTCAATTAAGAGGCTCTTCAAATAATTTGGCTGAAATCACCTCATCGCTTCTTACACTTCTTTCTTTTGAAGGAAATCCTTTCAAAATTATCCGATCAATGTCCATCCAGAGGCAAAATTTACCTTGGAGGTGGGTTGTAGTTATTTCATCCACTTCTTCCAGCATGAGGAAATACATGTCCATTACTAAATTATTTTTTCTAATGCCATTGTCTTTTCTTTCAGAATTTCCATGCAAATGATTTCCCTTGCAAAGAATGTTGGAGTCAACATTTCGGGCTTGTTTCTTATTGGAGACAGGAGGTGGATAGGATTAGGGGAAAATGTGGGACCCACCTTGTAACAGGTTGCCTCCTTGGACAACTATCCTGCAAAATTGAATAATCTAATGAATTTTGGATTTTGTATTGAGTCCTGCAAAAATTGAATAATTTGATGGATTTTGTATTATTAGTATCAGGTTCCGAATTATCTTCACTATTCATTCAACGACCAATAAAAACTCCACAATGTTTATCTCACTCTTTATTCCTCTTTAATCAAGCGCGAACCAAATTTCTTACAGAATTTACCCTATCCATAATACTATCATAACCTCGTGGTATAGAAGAAACACGTGGGCTCCCAGTATTACTTATCTCTCTTATACTATCCAAGCTCATCCTCCGAATCAAACAAGCCCTTCAAGTTCATCAAACACGTTAAGTCTTAGCAAATTTTGGAGCGAGGATTTCAGAAAATGGTTATCAAACATCATTGGTGGTGGTATTTTTGGGATCTTTTTCTGTAATCTTGAACATGAACATGGGCTGAACTTGTGCACCGTCAAGTCTTAGTAAATTCTAGACCTGAGATTTCAAAAAATGATCCACAAACATTGGTGGTGGTACTTTAAAATCCTTTTTTGTACTCTTGAACTTGGAGACGGGATGTTAGCTTTACTCATGAACTTGGAGATGGGATGCTAGCTTATGTTATTGTCTTGGACTCTTGTGTCTTTCGTGTACACTAAATAAAAACTTTCATGTAATTTCTAGGGCTAGGTCTCTCCCGTTTGATTGCTTGGCTCTATTGAAGAACTTCAAGAGCTTATATTAGGGTTTAGGACCCAAAGAAAAGTAAAATTGCCTATATCACAAGTTCTAAGAATCTTTTATTCATTTGCTTATATCATGATTCTCAAAATATTGCATGTTCTTTGTCTTATTCTTGATGCAAGTGGTAACTTATGATCGTTCACTTAAATGCAGCTTGGGTCTTTTGCCGTATTCATACGACAGACAAATATTATATGGGTGCTTTATGTTGCTTCTATTGGGGTTATAAATTGTGCTCTGGCTTGTAGAAAAGCAAATGTGCAACTAGATGAATCTGATATATCAATCAGGAAAGACAGTCAATTAGCTTCATATAAAGGCACCATAGGAGGCTCCATCTTACGAAAGAGGAGGACCAATAATGCTGTGGATGCTGTCAGCTCCTCTACTCAAAGGAGCGCCCTTTCCACAACCTGTTCATCAGGTTTTGTCTCAGTTTCACATGAACTTCTATCGATTTGTAGCGCAAGTATTGAAAAGTTTGGAGTGTCTATGTCCTGCATTGATCTTATGGAGAACAAGCTTTTTTATAATGGGGGGCAAGTGTTTTTTTTCAAAAATAGTGCAGTTTTTTGTTGTTTCTTTATGATACTAGAATACAATTTAAAGGTATCATAGCATGTACCAAACAAATGTTAAACATGAATCTCGTTGAAATTTATTACTTGCAGGCGGAGTAATAACAAACCAATTTTGATATGTATTTTTGGCTCTGTTTTCTTAATAAACGAGTGCCTTTTTTTCTTCCTTTTCTTTTTATTTTGTTAAACAATGAGTGTGCCTTTTCAATGAAGCCTGCAAGAAGTATATCATGAGTAGTAGTATCTTGTTCAGATACCACGTAATCGGGTATAAATGTAAAAATGATATATTCGTGTTTAGTTAGTGGGAGTGTGTGACTAACTCATAGTTAGTCCTTCCCGGGTGCGAGTTGTTTTTGGTTTAAATGCTGACAACACATCTTTTCGACGTTACATTTTTTGCAGGTCTTTTGGGTGAGATCCAAGAAATCTTACTAATGGCATGGCATCTTAAGTGGGAGCTTTTGGTTTCCTTTAGTCCCTTCGTTATTGTTTTGTTGGCTTTTGTTGCTTTTGTCAGTTGGAATGGGAGTGTTGTTCTTGGTAACTGCCATCTTCACTTTTATTTTTCCATTTATTTTTTATTTTTTCTCTTAAATTTATTACAACTAGATAACTAATACAAGATGTATTTCATATCCTGCTTCCTGATACCGCAGGTGCAAAAGAAGCTCATGCAGTTTCTCTGCATTTTGCACAATTAATGTATTTTAGTCTGGTTTCTGCTCTGTTTATGGCCCCTTTCCATTTCAGTCTTCGGCAGGCTGCAGTTCTGGTTCAGTCATTCTGGAAGAACAGGCTGCTTAGTTTCTTTCAATGGTTTATTGGCCTTACTGCAGGCTTCCTTTCAGTGCACTTTTTCAGGTTAGATTAGTTAATCTTTTAATTGTACCATTCGTAATAGCATTTTTTTTAACAAGAAAAGTTCCTAGTTTGTCGTTGAATTGCATTGAATTGATTGAATTAATTCTCCTACTCATCTTGTGCATGTAATGCACATGTGAACTATGTTATTGGCCTTACTGCTGGCTTCCTTTCAGTGCACTTTTTCAGGTTAGATTAGTTAATCTTTTAATTGTACCATTCGTAATAGCATTTTTTTTAACAAGAAAAGTTCCAAGTTTGTCGTTGAATTGCATTTGAATTGATTGAATTAATTCTCCTACTCATCTTGTGCATGTAATGCACATGTGAGCTATGTTATATGGACTTTTATAGTATTTGTATAAATTACCACTGTCGGACACTCAATAATTGGATAAAAGTATGGGATATGTGCTCGGCATTTGTAGTTGAACATTTACTTACAAAGTATAGATAGTAATTCAAGTTTACAATCGAATTATGCATAAAATGCTCAATAGAATCTTGTAAACACCATTTATCTTAGAAATAAAAATGATATATTATGGAATATTAATATTTTAACGTGTCTTAGTATTCTTGACATGAGAATTAGATGAATCCGACACTTATATACATATCCATACCTAACTCCTATACCTGAGTTCATGTAACATAGAATGTGAGGTGTGTGTCGTTCAATGGGCTCGACCCTTATGACCTAATGGGCTCGACCCTTATGACCTAATATTTTATGATCAGCTATTCAGCTTTCTAGTGAATTTTGCAAATATTCTTCTAACTTAGACATCTGTTGGACTTGTTTCTTCTTTCAATTCTGTTGTTGAATATGTCCATTGCAATCTCTTCAATGATGAAGCTTAAACTTTACTAGATTTTCTGCTTCAAACAATGTAAGTTCTAAGATTACTGGAAATTGGTGACGTTTCACGACATTTCATACTGATTACTGCAGTGTAGCTCATCCTTATCTTCTTGCCGATAATCGACACTATACCTTCTACCTCTGGCGGAAAGTCATCAATGCTCATCGTTCAATGAAGTACCTTCTGGTCCCACTTTATGTTTACTCGTGGTTTTCCATCTTCAGTATCTTGGGTCAGTCCATATCTTAAGTTTTTTGCAGTGTCTCATGTTTGTTTGTTTGTTTGTTTGTTTGTTTATTTGTCAACTGGGCTGAACACTAATGCATATTTGTTCATTGGCAGCTAAAGCTCAAAGGAAGAAGATATGGGTGTTGTCTTATTTCCTGGCTTGTGCCGCAGTTCTTATTCCCGCTCCACTAATCGAGTTTCGGTACTACACCATACCATTCTTTTTCTTAATTCTCCATTCCAATGTTGATGGTTGCAAAAGTTGGCTTCTCACGGGAACCCTATACATCGCCATCAATATCTTCACGATGATCATGTTCTTATATCGGCCATTCTTCTGGAACCATGAGCCTGGGATCCAGAGGTTTATATGGTAAATGAAAAGCTCTAAGAAATTACTAAACTTTCAAGATATGATGGCGCACGGCACAATACTTTCGGGCAGCCATGGCTTCAAGCTCGAACACCATTGCTCGGGATACCGATGTAGCTTTATTAGGTAATGTTGTTTCTGTTACATGTTTCGTGACTTAATCTTTTGATTCAATACATGGCTGGTGGAGTTTTCCCTGGCTGAAAGTTTTCTTTCCTTTCCTCCAATTATCTCCAGAAAAAAAAAAAGTGCCTGTATCAAAATGGATGTAGCCATGTTAGCTTTTGCATCTTCTGATACTCAGCCTATGTTTGAACTAAAAAGCCTTGTGAAATTTATTTTTTGGGAGCTTTTTTCATCTTTTATGAATTTTTTTATTATTTTGGTTTAAAATTTTTACTTTTTTGATTTTTTGTAATGAAAGGATTTTAAAAAATATGCCTGCTAGAGCCAATTTTGAAAAAAATTTACTAAAAATGAAAAAACTAAGAAAAAAAAGCTAAAAAGCTTGTAAATTGGTTTTTTTCGTCTTATATAAAATTTTTTGTATGTTTTGATCAAAAAATTAAGAGAAATTTAAAAAGTACACTCATTTGGTTTAACACTGAAAAAAATTTACTAAAAACTAAAAAAATCACCAAAAAAAAAAAAATAGTCTAAACACAAGAAGGGCTATAGTGGGAGAAATTTGTCAATCTTAAAAGGAATGATATTAATGAGACCAAGAGAGAATGTAACATAAGAGGAGGGATAATGATTTATGAGTAATTAAAATAAAAAATATAAAAATTAAAAATAAATGTGAAAAATGAGATATAGTTATATATAGTTATATTTTTTAGTGTTTTAATATTTTAAATAATAAATTTATATATGCATTTATAAATATAAATGTATTCAATTAATGTAATTGGGATGGGACGAAGTAAAATAGGTTGGGTAAAGTATATTTTGTTAAAATAGGTTGGGTGAAGTATATTTTGTTCTCATCTCCCATTTCTAATCATGGGCTAAGCCTATAAATTCTGTAGTCTATGTTGAAAAAAAAATTAATTGAATGTTTTTGAGGCGTATCTAAATTCTAAATAAGACATTTTCTTTAAAATGTAATTTTCGAGCATGTTAAAGTATTCTGATAAAATTGTTCGGATATAACGAAGCTTTCTTGACGATGAACTGTAGCCACCAAAATTGAAGAGCTTTTACGAAATTTTCATTAATAAAAATAATAATTTAATTTACAGAGATAAATTTTTTTCTTGATGATCTTTGATACATAAAACGCGTTTAATTTTATAAACACAAAAGTATCTTTTGCAAAAACAGAAACTTTTTTTAAAAAGTAGTTATTAAAAATGACACTTTTTGGGTGAAATAACTTTTTAATTGATCATTAAAAAGTTGTTTACTTTAATGATCAATTAGTTGTTGAGTTAAAAAAATTTTACCAAATTGGCCTTGTTTGGGATAATTGTTTATTTACTTATTTTTGTTTCTAGTGATTTTTTCGTTTATTTAGTCGAACTATTATATTTTTCGACTCCTGTAATAGAGACGACAAAAAAAAATAATTTTTTTATGAAAATATAAAAAAATTTTAAAAAGTCAAAATAAATCAATAAGTCAAATTTTAATTGATTTATTTTTATTTTTAGTAAAAAAAATTATTTTTGGTAATTTATTTTATGTTTCATATTCATCTCATTGAGACGATTTAAAAAAGTAAAATTTTGTAATAAAAAAATACAAAAAAATTATAAAAAACAAAAATAACCAAAAGTTATAAAATTTAGCCCAACATGAGTTAATTGAGAATTTTTCTCAAGGTACCCTAACTTAGTTGGTGCACACCCTATTACTATTTATGGCCTTGTTTGACAGTAGGTATAGAAAATGCAATTAGATTAATAATCTTTTAAACTATTAATACTTTGTTCGATTGTTTTAAAATGAGTTGGACTAATAGTTCTTTTTTATTACTATTCCTATGAAAATAATTATTTTAAAATGAGTTGGATAAATAGTTTTTAAAACTACTATTCTTACAAAAATAGGGTATTATTAATACCCACAAAAAGTAAATATTAGTAATTCAATCTACCTGAATCCCTAACAAAATAAAATTATTACCCATATTTTTTTTCATGGTTGCAATAAATTTAGAAAAATATTTTTATTTAATGTAAGAATAAAATTAAAAATTTATAAATTTAATATAATTTTATGTGTCAAAATCAAACAAGTTACAATTTTATTTATTATCTAATTTGAAACAAATTAAATATAAAAAATTAATTCAATCTCATTATTAATTCGATCTCATTCATTATTTTTATATACTAATTATATCTTATTATTAATTCCCATCAACTTAAATTGGTTATTAAACAAACCCTATATATATTTTTTTTACAATGTACGAAGTGGACACAAGTAACTAAGTAAAGCGTCGTTACAACAGCATTATAGAACTAACCGTTATATTAATTTAGGATATTTATTTAGGAAGAAGCTTCTGTTCGGTCTCTAATGCCACCAGACTAGTCTAGTTTACTAGTTTGAATATTTTAGGTTCAAAATAAATTTATTTTAATAATTTAAATTTTTTATTTTATTATTTTTAATTTATATATTATTTTTATAAAATTAAATTAATCGAATATTAATAAATTACATAACAAATCATTTTAACACAAATAAATTTTATTATTTATTTTTATTAATAAAAATATAATTTATTAAATCACTTAACAATATTTGATTCATTTATTTTTTTTAAAGATAATTTATATATTAAAAATTAATAAAATAAACTATTAAAATTATCAAAATAAATATATTTTGGACAAAAAAGCACCGAAGCTGAATCCATTTATTTATCCAATCAAGCTGACTTCTACAATTGAGCCTTCGTTTGGCGCTCGCCAAAAAGTCGGTTTTATGACTTTTAGTTTAAAATTTAAAAAATTAAAAAATTTCGTTTTTAAATTATTAATTATTAGTTTATTTATTTATTTTTTTAACTTTTTTTACAATAATTTTTAATTTTATTTTTTTATATATAAAATTATATAAATTTTAACGAAATAATTATACTTTAATTTATTTAAACAGAATAATAACTATAAAATTTTATAATGAATTTATTTAATTTTTTTATTGTCTTTTTTGAATTACTATTTTTTAAACTAAATAAAAAATTTTAATCTTAAAATAACTTAAAATAAAAAAACCGGCTTAAATTTTGGTGGCCAAACGAACTCTGATTCCACCAACCAGAATCTGCATCTGCAACACTTCAATCGAATCGAGATTAGCTTTAGTTAAGCACAACAATGGCGAATCCAAAGTTTCGCCATCTCATTTGGTGGAGGAAATGGGCCAAGAGAGACTGGGCCATCGCCGTCGCCGCCGCCGCCGCCGCCTCCGGATTCGCCATCTTCATCGTCTCTTTCTCTCTCATTTCCGATTCTCGAACCAAACGCTCCAACCACCCCCTCAACCCATCCACCCCCCTTTGGGTCCCCTTAACCTTATTGCGCAATTCCAAGAACAAAGGCGCCTGTAATTTTTTCCCTTCTCTCAACAAATTCAATTTATATGCGCTTCATTTCATACACATCTATTCACGTTTTTGTTGTCTTTTACGGTTGCAGTTTGTTTAGATGGGAGTTTGCCTGGATACCATTTCTCGAAGGGTTTTGGATCTGGCTCTAACAACTGGGTTCTTCACGTTGAGGTCAACCACCATTTTCTCAATTTTGTTTAGCAATTTTGTGTTTATATCCTCGTAATTGAATCGGTAGTGACTCTGTTTCAAGATCATCATCTCCCACAATAGTTTGGAACACCTTTATTATGAACTTTTGTGTTGACTGATACTACTAAAAGCAGTAACTTTCTAACGAAAGCTGACATCTGGCAAATCAGTTAGCATGCCTGTAGATGGAAATTTGCAAATTGTATCTATTGCTCATAATCATAGACAGACCGAAGCGGGGGCTAGTGGGGGCGGCCGCCCCAAGTTTTGGAAAATTTCAATTATTATATAAGTTCACCTCCCAAGATTTTTTAAGAAAATCTAACATCTATCTCTTAAGAAATTAAAAATAATTCGTTCCCTAAATTAAAATCATATGTCCGTCTCTGGTCATGTACTTTTTGTGAAATCCTTTTCCACTTTCCAGGTATATTCATGCATATAGGTTATATACTTGTGTATTTGTTTGTGCCTGGAGGATTTGTCAAGCAGTTACAATTTTACCCAAGCAGAATAGCTTAAGCCTGGCCCTGTTATTTAGATATTTTCCCCTTGCGTGTGTGTGTGTGTGTGGCGTGGGAGCGAGGTACGAGGGATTTATGTAAAAACCTATCCATCGCCGTAATATTGTCGTATGTAATGCAACAACTAGTTCATAAGTTTAAACTATTATAGAGGTCGTGGCTTTAATAGAATATTCTAATTGTTTTAGGTTACCTGTGGTCAAACTCATGATGAGCAGGGCAAAGACAACTAATTGTTATAGTTGTGGGGTAAGGATTGGTTTAGGCTAGTTTGCCCTCTCAAGTCTCGATCAGATTGAAAAGTTGCAATTCTAAGCCATTAAATAGTCTCTCTCTCTTTTTTTTTTCTTCATATTTTGATTTTTCATTTTCTTGTTTTGTTGTAGGGTGGAGGTTGGTGTGATACAATTGAATCGTGTTATTCTCGTAAGAGAACTGCATTAGGTTCTTCAAGATACATGGACAGTCAAGTTCAATTTTCAGGAATTTTGAGCCGCGAATCATCACAAAATCCTGGTAAACTGTGCTAAGTTGACTCCCATGACTTTTGTTAGTGACATGTGATGTATATGCATGTGATATTGTATGCATTCATGCATTATTTACTATCGAAAAATGTTATGAATACCATGCCACTGAATTTTTAGAAACTTACCCTTCTAAGTACACTGAAGACTGAACTTCTGATGAGGAATGATATATAACCAAAATCTAGCAAGACTTCTTGGCTGAGATACTAAATTCCATTCACAGCGCCTAAGCTGATGCACCATTTTAGTGTTTTTAGAAGAGTAGAACCAAAGCATATTCCTATTGATATTGCATCTCATGAGCAAATTGTCATTAATGGTACTCTTTTGTGGGCTGATATGGGCAGACTGACAAGTAGTTCCTTCCTGAATGCTCAGAACCCTTCCTAGGAGTGTATATTTATTTGCCAATTTTTTTTTTCATTCTTAATGTGTACAAGCAACCAAGTCATTCTTGAATTGTGTTACCATTACCATTGCAGCAATGACTTACGAAGGCACAAATCTTATTCTTTGTTGGACAATGCATTTTTTTCTAGTTGTACTTTCATTACATAGTGTATGCTCTAGTTAGACTGCCATTTCACATGCAGATAAAATTACAGGATTTCTTTGTTCTCTTAGTTCCTCACCTTTTTTGTGATAATTATGTCATTTAAATGAACTAAACAATTTACCTTGGAGATCTTCTAGTCATTGATTAGTATCTGCAAAATGAGTCTACGCAGTTCTATTTGATTTAACCTTGTGCAGATTGGCAAGCCTTTGAATTCTTTACCTTCTCAAAGTTTAACATTTCGTAATTACTGTGTTGTTGCTTGCAATACATTAATAAAACCTTTTGTTCTTGTTAGGCAGTTATTATGAATGCCTGATTTAGGATTAATCCAACTACTTATTCTTACTAAATTAATAACGGATTTTTTACTTTAACATCTTGGCCATCTTCAGATTTCTTCAATTGGAACAAAGTCAAGATACGCTATTGTGATGGTGGGTCTTTTGCTGGGCACCCTGAAAGTGAGTTCAAGGCAAGTTATGTTTTTTCTTTATGGTCAAGTGTGCAGGAGCAAGGTGTGTGTGTGTGTGTGTGTGTGTGTGTGTGTGTGTGTGTGTGTGAGAGAGAGAGAGAGAGAGAGAGAGAGAGCTGCTTTTGACTAATTGCATCATCTCTTCTTCCTCCCACCCACCCTAGAATGGAACAAAACTATTCTTCAGGGGTCAGATAATCTGGGATGCACTTATGGAGGAACTCCTGTCAATTGGATTGTCTAACGCTAGACAGGTATCGTCCTTTATTTTGCAATCAACTTTCTCATACTTTACGGATAAGAAGTTGATGAGAGACATGTTCAATAAACTTTCTCAACTTTCTGTAACGCTAGACATGTTCAATTAACTCCTAAATTTGTTGTCGTCGTTGAAGTGGATGAAGTTATGGTTTGCTTTTTTTTTCTTTTTCCTTCACCTGCAATAGTTCTCAAAATAATTTTAATGAACGCATGCATCTTCAGTGTTTTGGTACACCTTGTGGGATCAACATGTAATTTGCATGAATGTGATGGAAAGTTTTTGATCATATCGATAGTTGACAAAGCATTTGAATGGTAGTTTTTTTGATCAATTCAAGAAAACTGGCCATCATTCAAAATCAAATTGTAGGTTTTCACTGATGCATTTGATAACTCCACAGGCTCTTCTTTCAGGATGTTCTGCTGGAGGGTTGGCAACTTTCATACACTGTGATAACTTTCGAGGGCTTTTGCCAGAAAATGCTACTGTTAAATGTCTTGCTGATGCAGGTTTCTTCCTTAATGAGTATGTCCTCATGCATAGCATTTCATGTCCATAGTTTCATCAATCTTTTTTATGAGGAGTTTCAGATTTCAGATTCTCCTGTTATATTATTCACTGATAGATTATCTGCACATTAAAGGAGACAGTACATTATTTCAGATTCTCCTTTTCATATTATCTGCACATTATTCCTCATTTGATTATGTTCCCATTGTCGTCATGCTTTCAACCACGACGGTTTTGGCCAGTCATGCAGTAGAACTAATTTTTTTGATAGGTGAAGGATACAGTAGAATTATAGCTAATTCGAGATGGGCATATATGCATAGTTGTCTAAATTTTATTGTCTGACAAAGTGCAAAAGTCAACCATAGCGACCTCATTCTAACCTTGTTTTAACTGTTTGAGTTAAGCTTCTCAGATGAATTTGTTTTTGTTATGTTTTCTTCTTCATTTCAGGGAAGATATTGCTGGACATCGCACTATTGAATCATTTTATCAAGATGTTGTCCACCTCCAGGTTGTGGCTCAGCTCTACTCTTTGCCAAGTTACATAAGCTGTCTTTGTTTCTCTTTCCTACAGGGGTTTTGACACATTCTGATTGAATTTTATTTCTGTGTGTTCTTTTAAGCAATAAAATTGCAAATATTGTGTAGTTTTTATTAAAGAATTAGGCTAATATTCTTTGTCAGTTGTCTTACTTTTCTTTCATTTTTTAGCTTAAATTTATGATTTATAAGTTTCTTATTGAATGTCTTATTTATGCTTCAGAGTAAACAAGATGAGTCAGATGATATCAAATAACAAAATAGCCTGTTCAAATTGGCAGCAAGGGGATACATTATTTTTAATAACCTTTTTGTCATCATGACTGTGTTTATCGGTGCAACCTTTATATTGTTCATCAATTTTTCTCATTTGATTGAAATTTCTATTCCAAGACTCATTGTTGGAATAAATGGTCCGTGCATGATGTCAGGGTGTAGCAAAAAGTTTGGACAAGGATTGTGTTGCGAGGATGGAGCCGTCAAAGGTCAGTATTCACTATTATATAATATTTTTCAAGGTGGTGCCGCCGATTATATATTATGCTTTTCTCTTTTCTGCTCAAATTTGTTGTCTAATGTGCAGTCACTCTTGTTTAACTGCATTCCAGTGTTTCTTTCCTCAAGAATTTATAAAAAACATAAAGACCCCAATTTTCCTCGTCCACCCAGCTTATGATTTTTGGCAGGTAAACCCGTTTTCAGATGACATGTTCCGTTTTTCCTTTGTGGGCATTTTAATTTTTCCTAGCTTTATATATATATTCTCTTTGTTGTCGTATGATTTTCAGATAAAACACATCTTCGTACCAGATGTATCTGATCCTCACGGAAACTGGCTGAAATGCAAGCTGAATATTCATAACTGTAATCCCAGCCAGATTGAAGTGTTAGAAGGTATCTTACCCTGTGATTATAACTTGGCAATTGTTTTGGCAAATGAGATTTGTGGGGCATAGTTTAATACTGAACAATCATAATTCTCCCTTCAAGGTCTACTACGTCAGAGATCTCTCAGTGAAAATTAAATGAATTGTGTGGTCATGTGCAATGATCCCATTTCATATTGGAAGTCTACATGGGGGATACAATTAGGAGTGGTGAATGCCAGTGACAACTTCTCGGCTTGCCCTTTAGGTGAGCTCTGGCGGGTCAGTCTTGTGGTATGAGAACTAGGTTTCGATCATGGTACCCGTGGCTTATGGGCCCAAGGTCCTCATGCAAACTTCCAATGTGGGATGGTATTATAACTAACTCCCTCTCTATATACCCTCGTGTCCTCACGAGGCATTCATCATCAATCAAAATACCACAATCAACTCGTGGTCAGTCCCAAACAGTGACCCGTATGATCATGTCCATGGGTTGCAATCTTTCAGATGTGGGATGGGGTCGTTTCCTTCTGACCGTTAGTGACATCACTGAAGTTGGAGCAGGCTACTTTTTTGGAGCCTAAATTAGTAATTGACTGGCATTGTGGAGTCATCTTTTCTGTAGGTTTACTCGATTGAAGAGATGCTATAGCTGAGATCATGGGATGGAAAATCCAACCCCAAATAGGCCTTACTTGGACTCCTTTGTAGGCAATGATTGACCCTTGGACTATACATTTTGTTCGAAATCTGAGCAATATTCTATTTCTTTTTCAATCACTTCCCTGCCATGATCCATGACTGGAGTTATCATATGCAGGTTACCGAAATTCATTGCTAAAGATACTGAGTGAATTTCAGCAAAACAAGGATGGAGGAATGTTTATAAACTCTTGCTTTGTTCACTGCCAGACATGGATGACTGAGACATGGCATTCTTCTAATTCTCCAAGAATCAATGGTAAGGTAAGTTTTTATCATATCATGGACTCTTATCCTGTGCGATTCAGATCCCAGATGAAGGTTTCAACCTACGAATGTGGTTATTTTTCCTATTAGTTTTTTACATTATATTGTCCCACCATGTGCTTAAATATGGTTTATTCTTGCAAACATCTCTCTCTTTCTCTCTCGAGCTTCATTCCTTTAAAAATCTCTCGTTTCCATATTGTTTGTCGAATCAGACAATTGCAGAGTCTGTTGGCGACTGGTACTTCAACAGAAAAATTGCAAAACAAATTGATTGCCCATATCCCTGCAATCCTACATGTTATAACATTGACTTCACACGAGA
Source organism: Heliamphora exappendiculata (assembly GCA_034768845.1). Classification (NCBI taxonomy): domain Eukaryota; kingdom Viridiplantae; phylum Streptophyta; class Magnoliopsida; order Ericales; family Sarraceniaceae; genus Heliamphora; species Heliamphora exappendiculata. The sequence goes on from JAOTRH010000022.1 coordinate 18,615,074, forward strand.
TTGACGACAATGAGGAATTCCTCGGTTTTACTTGGTGGGTATATTCTCAACCCCAGATTCCCAATTTCGTAATCCATAATGGAGAACCACCCTTTCTTCTGACGAAAGTGGGTTCCTGGAGATGCAAGAGGAAGATGCCGAAAAGAATACAGAGCACAGTTCACACCCTCACTTTCCATGGGTTGGAACTAAAAAACTATTGCTGCGTGGTTTATTATGGAATCTATGCACTTGATGAAGCCATTTGGTTTCACTTGACAAGTTGTATTTCTGGTATTTCAAAATTTGTATTTTCAAATCTTCTTGTAACAGAAACGATCGAGACCACACGATTTTGAATCACAAGCATGATGTCAACAGGTATGATCTACTTTACGTTTTCACACAGCAAGGTTCAAATTTGAATCGCTTTGATTCCAGTTGGATTATTCTAGAAAAAGATATTAAAATTAAAATTATAGGCACGGTATTTTCTGTTTTTTCCGATTCAATGCATTGATAATTGCATGAAAATATTTGGAGAGTTGTGTGCTTCAATGTTCCAATTATATTGTATTATTGATGCATTGAGATGGAGGAACATAAAAAAATTAAAAAAAAAAAAAAAAAGTTATTTGAGACTCCGTCATACCATTTTGTTTGTCGACCTCAAAATCCTATCCCTCCAATGAGTAATTATTAGGTACTTTAGAAGCATCATGTGATATTATTTACGTGTTATTTTTATTTAATCCTGTAGCGAAAAATACTTATGTTGAACAATGTTAGTCCATTTTTATTGGGCAGGTGAAAAATAAAAGTGACCCACTTAGTATGTATAATATATTTTTATTTGTCATGAATATTATATAAACAATGACACGTGATGTTCTAAAAATACGTAATATTTTTCCTTCCAAACACATGGGAACTAGGTCACAAGGTGTTAGAGATACCAAATCCACAAGCAACAGTTAGAATTTTATGTTGCATGCATATGTCCTGCAGGTGCATGTATCTCCAACTTGATCGAAACACGATTCTTTACACATCATCAACCAACTAATTAATTTGGGCATGGACAGATTGTTTTGGGTCGGTGTTTTGTATTTAATTTATTTTTTTTATAATCCATTGTGCAAATAGCGAGAAAGTAATTAGATTTTATAGTTCTAACTCGATTCGTCTTATTAGGGTTTAATACATATTTTATATTTTGTGATATAGTATTTTGTGCAAGAGTTATTAATATTTGCCGATTCATTGTATATCCTCTTTTATTGTGCTTTTTTTTGTTGATCTTTCCTCGTAGAATTTAAGTTGAACTATATAACTTAAGAGCACATCCTTGTATGATTGTTTTCTTTTCTTATTTGAATTGATTTAATCGTGACAAAAACTAATCACGCCAACAATCTAGAGCGGTTTAGTTGTAATTTTCGTTGTCCAAAGCATTACTCAAAACTTAGTAGATGTGTTTTGATACGAAGATTGTTACACACACACATCTATATATATATATAGGTTGTAATAAAAATGAAAGAAGAAAAGACTCTTTCTTTTGTTGGAAAGTGTGTTACTTATTTGAAAGTTTACAAAACTTTTCTTTGATATATAAATAGAAGTATTTTAAATTAAACAAGTTATATTTAATAAATACAAAAAATGAAAATAATCCTATGCGCTGGCGAAAGCAAAGGAAAAAATAATATGACGCTTTAGTGGCATTTAGCACGTATTTTTACTTGATTTTAGTAAGAGGTATTGGATAACTACTCATTTTCTGACTATTAAAATCAATTTGTTTTTGAATAAGCTAATACTAACAATTTATTAGAATAGTAATAAATTGACATTAATGAAGGGATGTAACCCTCCAATTGTGTCCCTACATTTTTTTTTTATAAATTAAGGCTTTTATTGTCAATCTTTACGCACTTAATTCACTTTAAATTCGTATCAATCATCAAGTATTCTTTGAAAAATTCTGAAAAACTACCAAATTTTTTATTTGTAGATCTCAGGATTTTGTTATATCTTGAAACCAATTTGCCAAAAATTCAGTAAAAAACTCACTTAAAGTGAGGACAAAAATCATCTTAGAAAAAATAATTTATCGCGCCTTAAAGCCTTAAATTTCTGCTTCCATTATATGTTTTTGTCAAACAAAGATTATAGTAGGCAATAAACTTTTCAGATGTGAATACAAATTAACAAGAAGAACTAGAAATCTTATATCTAAATATTACCATTTAGAAACGAAGCCCGTCTAGCTCAGTCGGTAGAGCGCAAGGCTCTTAACCTTGTGGTCGTGGGTTCGAGCCCCACGGTGGGCGCGCTTTCTTTTTGCAAATTATTACTTCTTCTCTCTTTTCCCTTTTTGGAACTGTAACTTTTTTTTATTTTTTATTTTTTATGAAATGTTACTTCTCCTTTTCTACGGTCGGTTACGTTTCCTCCTCCCCGCGGTGGGCGCCTTTTTGGTAATTATA
>JAOTRH010000022.1:18617644-18644760 GCA_034768845.1 Heliamphora exappendiculata
ATAGAAAGAGAGAACCACCGCCGCACGCTGTACCGCAGCAAGCCACCGCCATCGCCGCCACACACCGCACAAGTTGGGGTTTGGGTTTGGGACCGACAGTGGGTTTGAGTTGAGGGGGGGGGTGGCGGGGGGAGAGGGACGGGACTGTGTTTGGTTTTGGGTGGGGTAGGAACGGCAGTTTTGGGTTGGGGTTTTGAACGGCAGTTTTGATGGAGGTTTTGGGGTGAACCAGTGATTTTGAGGGTGATTTTAGGGTGCAACAGTGATTTTTTGTTAAATTAAATAAAAATTTTAACGGTTAAAATCTTTTTAATGTTAAAATCAAACTTAAAGGGAAATTTGTGTAATTTTTGAAATCACAAAAAAAAATTTATTTTTATCAAAAACTTCAAGAATAGTTAGTAAAATTTACCCAATTAAAAATGATCGACAAAAATAGAAAAGGTACTCATTTGGACTTCTTTTTACATTACTATTTTTGACCTATTTAACAACCTAAAAAGATGCTCGAATACCTATGCTTAACTTATTAACCCAGGCTAATAAAAAAATAAAACTTATTAACCCGGTGTTTTAGCGTACATGGTGAAATTTGTGATAAAAGTTACTTATTTTAAAATTAAAATTTCAAACTATTAAAATTGTGTCTTTGTTAATAAAACAAAGAAAAAATTAAATAAATATCCCATCAACTATTACTAAGTATCAGGTTTTTTTTCTTAACTTTATAATCATATATTTAGATCTATCAATTAAAAAAAAATCATACAAAATACTTTTCACTGGTAAAATTATAAATAATACAAATTAAATAATTAAAGGATCTGAATGTATGATTATAAAGTTAAAAGGGATAAAATAATATTTAGTGGTTGTTAAAAAAGTGTTTGTGTAATTTTTTCTATAACAAATATGTTATTTTGAAATATAAAAATAAAGTACAAAAAAATTGAAATAAAAATACTATACCATATGGGCCACCGCCAAGGTGATAGTCGAGATGGCGCAGTTGGTTCCTGCAAAGGTTAAACTAGCTTTTTTTTGATTTTTTACGTTTTTAGTTAAAAAATTAAATTGAATTTAAAATAATTTATTTGATAATTTAATTTTTAAGTTAATTTTTTTAAAATTAATTATTTGGGTAAAAAATAAAAAAAATTTATTTTTTGTTCAAAATTAATAATTTTATTTTTTTATATATTTGATATTAACAATTATATGTAATTGATAGTTATAGTAAATAAGTTATGAATAAAAAATTTTATTATATTTTAAAAATGGTGAAAGTTTAATGTAAATATTATAAGAGTTTGTGTTTTGATTTTATTTTTTTATTTTTTTTATTTTTTTGCTAAACGAGCAAAGTTGATTTTTTTATGTTTTTAATCAAAATAAAAATAAAAAAATATTAAATTGCAAATTAGGGCCTCAAACCGAACATTTTGTAGCGGGTGAGGACCTTATGCGCTGGTTGTCCCTTTCCCCCATTTATTTAGAAATAAAAAAAAAAAATTGGATATATAGACCGTCGGTGCTTGAATTTGTCCTTAATGTTCTTAAAAAATAATTTTTTTTTAAAAAGAGAGAAAATAAGAGAAGATAAATAAATCTTGGCCGTTCGATTCTATGCAGTGTTTTATTTTACTTTTATTTTATGTTTATTTTTATCACGTCATTTGTTAATTAGGTTGTATCCAATGGTTGAAAATGCTTAATCTGAGTTGGTTACGATCGGTAGATGACGTTTCATCTGGGGAGTAAAAATCTGATCATGACATCAAGTTTAGTTGAGATGTTGTTGTAGATCAAAGTCTTACTTTTGATTCATACAGATTTAAAAGTTACTATTTTTTTTCTTTTACTTCAATTTTTTTTTTCAAAAAACAACCATATAAAAATTATATTTTTTTTTATTTTTTACCCGCCACTTAAAATTTATGAGTAATTAAATAAATTTTACGTACTTATTTAACTTGAGATCTAAAAAATTTAAAAATTTAACGTAAAATTGAATTGTCAAATTAGCACATTTTTTGCTTGTTTAGAAGTAATTTTATATTTTTATTTTCGTGTACGAATTAATAGAATTGATAACTGTAAGGCACTTTACGCTCATTTTAATCGCAGAAAACGGTTACCTTTTGTAAATATTCTTTTGTATTTAGGTCTAATTCGGGAAAAAAAAATTGCAAATCTCTTTGACGTGGGAGATTGAAAAAGTCTTTTTTTTAATCTAAAAATTGAAAAAGTTTGACTTTAGACGAAAATAAGTCAGACTTAAAAAGTCTAAAAAGTTAAAAGATCTCAGTAGTTCAAAGGTTTATAATTTTTTTATTTTTTTAAATAAATTTTTTTAATAATTTTTTTTAAAAATATCATAATTTTTATTATATATTTATTATTAAAATTATGCTTTTTATATTTACCTGTCAAAATCTATCAAACAAGATTCATACCAAATATAAAATTATCTTAAAATAAAATTTTAAAAATTATAGTAATTTTTTAATTTTTTTTGTCTTTTGACTTAAAGCTACTTTAATCTAAATTTTTTAATTTTACTGCCTTTTAACTTAAAGTCACTCTTGTGATTTACCAAACGAACTTTTTGCTTAAGCCAAAAACAAAAATAATCTTATAAATCTATTTAACTATGTAGTGTCCGAAAATATAACAATTTTGTATATTTTTTAGTTTACATATATAGGCCATGTTTGGGATCAAGTAAAAAGTTGACTTTTTTTAAAAAGTTTAGCTTTTAAGCTAGTTTGTTTAGGCTAATATTTTTGCACGAGATTCAAGACAACGAAAAAAAAGCCAAATCTTATTTCTTTTTCTTTTTTTCTTTTAACATCTATTTTTTCAAATTATTCCAAATACTCTCATTTTTTTATTCCTATTTTTTTAAAAAAAGTTAAATTTCTTAAAAACCAAACTTAAAAGTTATTCCAAATAGGAACATAAATATGCACGTGCACGTGTGATAAGCTGTTTCTGTTGGAATTTAAACACCAATCCCCGAACGCGAACGGATGCAATTCACGCACACACAGCAAAAAATAATGATCACTAAGGATTTACGTAATTCGGCCCATACTAGCCTATGTCCACGAGCGAGAGAGAAAATATTTCACTAACGTCGAATGTGAATGAATACAGCACCTGTCTCATTTCTTTATACCAGCTAACCATATAATTTTCTGACTCACGACATTTTTTCTATGGCACTACTAGTATCTTATTTATAGACACACATGTGAAAACTCAAAAAAATTTTAATCACCCCATATTACTATAAATTCTATACATAAAGAATTCTAGTAGACTCCTAATTTCACCCAAACTCAATTACATATAGACCAAAAATAATATAATAAATATGGGCCTAATAGAATACAAGACATAACCCAACAATTTTCACATTGGCTTGAATTCTTCAAACTATCTTGAAGATAACCAGTATTGCTGTTGATTCTGCCGTCGTCATCGTCGTCGACCTGCCATATCCAAACAGCATGACCCACACCTCTATACCGTGGTGCCCGCACCTCAACCTGAGTGCCATATAAAGCTCACTACTTTGTAGAAGAACATGGCTCTATTCTCCCCATTTGTGCACACAATCGGAGAAATCACTACCACTAACCAAATTAAAAATAAATGAAACTCGCTTCTGTTGAAGTATGCACACGTCTACTGTACTAGTCTCGTTGCTCGAAGTTTCTTTGTGAACATCCAACAACCATTACTCTTGCATTTTGTCGACATTCTGCACACTATCTAATTTGTTCACATGCGCACTTGTACTTCTCGTCGCTTCTGTGTACCCATGCGTCTATTTTGTGTGCTCTTCTGTAATTGTTGTTCACTTAGATCACCCTTACACCTTTTTCGTGTATGTCGTATACTTATACTACTCATTTGATGTCTGGTTGTAGCTCCACCTATCACAACATTTTCTATGAACCTGTATAGGTTGTCAATCATCTGTTCTTGCAGTACATTACTGTTTTCTTTTGAAACTCAAAGAACTTTGCCTCTAGATGAGAATTCCAATCTCTCAAATCCAGCATTCATACAGAAATTATATTTTCTTTTTTTTTTTCAAAAAACAACCATATAGAAATTATATTTTCTTTTCTTTTTCAACCCACGACCAAAAATTCATGAATAATTAAATAAATTTTATATACTTATTTAACTTGAGATCTAAAAAATTTTAAAATTTGACATAAAATCGAATTTTCAAAGGGGTTTTTAGTTAAAGGTTTAAAAAAATAAATTTTAACGTGCGAGATCTACCAACAAATTTTTTAACGTGCGAGATCCAATCGCCTACAACACAGATAAACTTAACACAAATTATAACTATTTTTTTCTAAACACTCATAACTTTTACTACAAATTATAACTATTTTTTTTTCTATTTCAGTTATAAGTTATAATTTTGAAATACTCACAATTTTTATTACAAATTTGAATCTATAAGTTATTAGTTTTTTTTTAGTATTGTCAAACACCACTATTAAGACAGTTTCAATGTATTCAAATTTTAGTTTTTTTATCAAAAAATATATTTAATAAAATTTTCATAATTTATTTTGATTTTTAACTCCTCTTTATTGTATGTTTTAGTACTTAATGGTTCGACTGGTAACTCAAGTTTTTTAGCTTTTCGTTAATAGCACTATAAAAATCAGCCCATTTGATATAAAAATTAAAAAATATATACAAAAAAATTAAAATGCTATAAAATTAAATTAAAATAATAATTTTTAAAATAATATATACAAACTCTTACCACATTTTAAAAGACAATAACACTCATGTTTGATAACTTATTTGCTATTATTGACAGTTATATATAATCGTTATAATCAATCATATAGAAGAATAATATTATCTAATTTAAATAAAAAATAAGAAAAAAATTACTGAATCAATCAATTTTTAAAAATTAATTTACCAAATAAAATATTTTAAATCCAATCCAACCTTTTCATTAAAGTGCAAAAAAAATCTTAAAAGAATTTGATACCAATCATACTCTTAGACACCATGTGAGATACCTTTTTTTATATTGTATTTTTTACATCTTTAGTAAATCATTTTATATTAGCCCAAGCGAAGATACATTTTATACTTCTCCTATTATGACAAATTAGAAGAGTGAAATTATTAATAAAGGTAGTAGTTAGCCTTTACTTATGTCGAGAATTTGACCATAAAAAAAAAAGTTAAGATGAAAGAAAAAGGCATTTTAAGGCTTTTATAAGGGTTTGTTTTTATTTTTAGAGATTTTTTTTACTTTAACCAAAGTAGTTATATTTTTAAATTTGTTTTATCATAACGAATAAAAAAAAAATTTAGAACAAAAAGATAAAAAGGTTTAAAAAATGAAAAAGAAAAGCTTTAAAAAAAGTTATCCCAAACATTACCTTAGCCCCCTTTTGGCTCTACTTAAAAGCTGATTTTTTTAAATAAAAAAATAGCTTTTAAGCTACACTATTTACTTGTTTGGCATATCTAAAAAGCTATTATTTTTTTCACTTCTTTTTACAAGGAAAAGGCTTTGCATATTTCAAAACATAAACTTTTTTTTTTTTGTAGTAAAATGAGTATAATACCTTCAATTAAAAAAGTCAACTATTCTCATAAAAAAAATCATGCTAATATCTCAAATACTATAATTTAAAAGATAAAAAAGTAAATGTATTTTAGATATTTTAATAAAAAGTTACTACAAAAAAATTATTCCAAACAATCAAACTTTTTTACTTTCTTTTTTCTCCTAAAAAAGTTAAATATCTTAAAAGTGAATTTTTTAAACATATCAAAGAGAACTATAATAAACTTGGATTAAGGAGAGAGAGAGGTCAGCAATGGATAATTGGCGTCAAAAGTAGGTGACAGAAACGTGAATGTTGAGACTTAAACAGCAATCTCAAAATATAAGCAAAAATAATATTTACACATAAAAACAAAAAGATAATATCTACGAGCGAAAAATATAATTCACTATAACCGTAAAGTATACGATTATGATACTAAAAATGCCTCAAAACCCGATACGCACAACTCGAATCAAAAAATAAATTCCATTTTTTCACTCAAAGATCACCCTAGTGCCCCCGATATCTCTTTTGTCTGTTCCTACATCTCTACCTCTTTGATTCAATTCTCCACACAACAATTAGAATTATAAAATCTTACTTATAAATAAATCATAAAATCCTAACCTCATATAATTATGGGTGATTTGGACTGCAGTCCAAAGTTACAAAGCTATAAGTCTCAATCCAGTTTAGAATTCCAAAACTACCTCTAACTTTATCCGAAATAAATATTTTCTAGCTCCATCACCGATCTCCTCCATCTTTTTCTCTGGTGCCGATGTTGTCAACTTTTTCTCTAACTCCGACGCTGGCCACTCCTTCTCCTTCGGCACCAATCTTCTCATTCTTCTCCGGCGCTAACCTTCTTCTTCTTTTTTGGCGTCAATCTCCTCCTTCTTCGGTGACATCGTCGAAGTGTTAGGGTTTCAAATGAAGGAGAAGAAGAAGGTAGTTTTTTTCTCTTTTCTATTTAATTGATAAATTTATTAGTTTAAAATTCTGGAGAAAAAATCTTATTCAATTAAATTGATAAATTAATCAATGTAAAATTTTGAAAAATTTGAAAATGCTATTAAATAGATAAATTTTATCAATTTAATTTTCTCGAGACAATTTTTCATAGCATTAAACTAAGAAAGAGAATAAATTCCTCATAGTATTTAACTGATAAATTTATCAGTCGAAGTTTCTAGTGAATATCCTCATAGCATGTAACTAACAAATTTTTCAGTTTAAGTTTTTTGAAAAATTTCTTGTCAAATCTAAATTAATAAATTTATCAATTAAAAAAGAAATTTCTAAGTTATGGCGAGAGAGAAGAAATTCAGTATCCTAGACAATCTCACGGGAGAGGGGGAAAAGAGTGCACCAATGTCGACGGTGAGATTTAAAACAAGGCGACACCAATGATGAAGGAGGATGAGCAGCGATAGCGTCAAATCTTGTGGTGATAGAGGTTAAAGACAACGATGGCTGGTGGAAAAGTGTTCGACAGTGGTCAGTGGCTTCAAATCTAGTGGTGATGGATGTTGAATACGACGATGGTCGGTGGAGAAGTGGTCGGTGGTGTTGAATCTAGTGGTGATGGAGATTGAAGATGATGATGGCCGGTGGAGAAGTGGTCGGTGGTGTCGGATCTGGTGGTGTGGAGGTTGAAGACGACAGTAGTCAGTAGTCAGTGGAGAAGTGGTTGGTGGTGGCGACAACAGCCGAGTAAGGGGCAACGGTGGTGACGACAAGTTTTGTGAGTTTTCATGTAAAGAGTGAGAGAGAGGGGAGATAGCTAGGGTTTGGTTGAGAGAGAGGCAGCTAAGTTTTGAAATGAGATAGAGATAGTGAGATAAGGGTATATTAGTCATATTAAAAATATTATTTAAAAAATAAGATCTTATCTTGAAAAAATTTAATAATAGGATTAATTCTTCTACAACTCTTAAAAATAGAACTAATCACAAATTAACTCTATAATTATAAAACTCTATACATACTAGATTTTTTATGAATTTATGACTCAAGTTCAGATCAAATACATGTAAATAAAATCTTATTATATGAGTCCGCAGAATACAAAACACGCACCTAATAATCTCCATCTTGATTTAAATTTATAAATCATCTTAAAGATAATCAATGTCGATGTCAATTCTTTCGTCGTTGTTGATTTGTCACACACAAACTAGCATGATTCGCACATCTACACTAAAATGTACAACACTTTTTTATCGAGGTGTCTGCTGTTATTCCACCTATTCTTCAAAATATATTGATTATAAATCATTTGTCAATCAGAAAATCATCATCTCACTTGACTCCACTTGCAATTAAAATTCCAATTGCATATATGAACAATTTTTTTTTGTCATTAATTGAACTAGGTTGCTTCCGATCGCCCTGATCATCTATGATCAAACTCGATCGTTCTTGATCAATCTAGATTTATGCCGAATTTGCCCAATCTCATTTGACAATTTAATATTTAAAAATTTTAATTATACCGATGAATCCGTAATACTGAAAAACCGTAAGAGCCATATTTTGAATTATTCTATTATATACAGGAGCAAATGTAACCCCCAAAAAAAAAATTTTTTGAACCATCAATTTTGATGCACTGATCACACTGGATAATTGCTTTTTGCCACAAGCCAAATCCCCAAAGCCACCAATTCTGGTTGTTTCCTGCAAGCAATGCCAATCACCTCCTTTTATCCCATCTCGATTTTTGCACAAAACAATGAGAACAGGCCGTCTTGCTGCATCTATTCTTGGATATGCACTGTTCATATTGATTTTTTTTCATGTGAAAATTAATTTTTAATCTATACCGAACGAAATTTTAAAAATTATTCATGTATTTTAATTTCCACTGCGGTTTTGAATAATAAACCATCAATTTTAATACCACTCGTTATTATTTAAGTATTAATTTTGAACAAAAATAGATGTAAATATTGACGCACAAAAATAAAAAAATAATCAATATTAACAATTTTATGTGGTTCGACACAATCTAAGATAGATAATTTACTTAACACCCAAAACCCGGCACCTACAATCCAAATTCGAAAAAAAATTTCATTTTTTTATTCAAGTCACTTTAGTAAACAAAGTACTTTTTTTCGTCGCTTATTACATCTCTAACTTATTCATTTGATTCAATTCTGTAAATAACAATTAAAATTATAGGTCTTATTTATAGACAAATTATAAATCTTAATTTCTATATAATTATGAAACAACATATACTAGATTTTTAATGAAATAATGACTCTAGCTCTAATTTAAATACATATAAATAAAATTTTAATTATATAAATAGGTTCGCAAAAAAAAAAAAACCATAATAAAAAAAAATAAAGAAAAGGAAATGTACCCCCGAAAACTATGGCTTGATATGTCTGTAATCCAACCAACTTTAAGTGAAAAACGAACATAACGCCCTTTTCAATCTCTTTCTCTCATTCTCTTCCTTTCTTTCAAATTTCCAATCATCCGTCACCCATATCAAAATCTCTCTCTCTCTCTCTCTCTCTCTTTCTTTCTCTTCATGGCAACCGAGCATTGCTAGGTATGTCTTTCAGGTTCTTTAATCTCTGACTTGATTTTCTCATCTTCATAATTGAGTACATTAGTTTGATCTGTTTTTGTTTTTTTTGTAACTTTATTTATTTCGAGTGTTCTCTGCAACCAATCTAAAAACTACATTTGAATAAAAAAACCAACGTCTTCTGATTTTAGATGGGGATGATCCTTTCTCGTTTCAAGGCAATAGCCCATTGAATTTCCTCTGTTCTTGATGGCTCCATACATTCGGCTCTCTTCATCCCCACTACTTAGGGTTTGTTACATTTTTCTATTTCTTGTTGATTCTATTTGAAATCATATACTCTGCTAACATTAAATGTTATGACGAAACAAATATGGTGAGAATAAACAACTGATTAATGGCACAGTACGCAAAAAGATTTTTGTGGTTTGGTTTGTAAGCCTACATCCACGGCCGAAGATCTACATAGGAATCACTATAAAAAGGAAAAATATAAGGAGCAATCTAGAGGCTGCATACCCTTTTTTTTATAGGAAAATCTAAGAACGAACTTGGATAATCAAGACTTGGATAATGTACCCAAAAATAACAAAATGGATCAGAACCAAGCGACTCCTGAACGGATTATAGAGAAAAAAGGATTGAATACAAAACACCCAACTATTTTTTGTGCTACTCAACACCTATTCTTCTCAGTCTTCCACTTCGTCTTTTACCAACATTCATATGGATCTTTTACTTGTTTATGATGCACATGACCATGCACTTCTTTCATTTTGTCTTTGATTGGTGCCACTTCTAATTTCTTCTTAATTGGTTTATATCTTTCTTTTTTTGGTAAGTAAGCCATTAATATTACACCACAAAAAGAGATTTTACGATGGGAATAAAAAACACACCGTAGCCAACAAAACAAAAAATAAAAAATAAAATAGTTCTCATAGCCCAAGAGGAAGACCAAGTTTGGAAATATCTGAAGTAATCCACCATTGGGTATATATCATATTTCTTGATCCCATGTCTTGATTTCATGTGATTGGTTGATGATTGTATTTAACCCGGGTTTTCTTATAACTTGTGCGACCTATTTAATAGGAAAATAGCGAGGTTATCATATTAGAGTATTCTATCTATATATGTGTGTATATGTATATATTGGGTAGTTTCGAGATCTGGGGTTTTATGTGAGAATTATGATTACGGCCAACTCATCGTATTCTCCCCTTTTACATAGTGCATTGCCTGCTGATCTCATGATAGACGTAGTTTTACGCCAAGTTACGTAAATTTTGTGTTCTTGTGCGATTGATTGGTTGCTCTATTCTCATTTGGTTCGGTTTAGCCATGATATATCATTTATCTCTTCCTAACAATTTACTCTCCACTTGTAAGCGATAATCTTCATAGTTATATAGAATAGGTGGTTTTCATTTGGTGATTTGCAGGGCACAACCCATGCAACTATTTATGGGTGCTGATTCATAAACATAATTTAGATTGTTGTATTAATTAATATGGTTTTGGTTTATTATCCCTTGAGTGTGGTACTTAACTTTGGCTTCGTGTTTGGATTAATTCAGGAAACCTGGTAAGGTTGCAGGATTGTTGCTGACTACTGAAGTAGGTTTACAAATGGGCAAACATTTGCAGCACCAAAGCACTGGCATTTCCTTTGAGGGCAATCATCCTGGATGCATGTGGGGCGGCATGCTTCGTGCTCTTCACCATTATCGATGGCATCATGTTAGGAGGAAAATATTGCCCCATAGAAGGCATGGAGTTGGAAGACATGCCATAGGTAATCGGTATTGTTTCTCATTAAATGTGTTTTTCAAAGAAAGGTTGTCATGATGGTTCGGTGTTTAGGCTCTTGTTCTGTTTTTTTTTTTGTTTTTTGGCGCATTGTGTTGAGTTTATGGTTATTAGTCAGAAGCTTGAAATTTTGTGTTCTTGGCCGGTAGAGATAATTATTTGCATCCATGGCCTTTTAAGTGAAAATTTTAAGTTTTTCATTGATAACTCTTTTCTTGTTTTTAGGGGTTGGAAATCCAGGACATAATGTCAATGTCACTAATGCTGGAGAAATGCAAGAAAGCATTGATGCTGAAATGACAACCTCCCTTGTAAGTTTGTGCGAGATGAATTTTGTAGCCTTCTTTTGATGTCTTATACCAATAAAACCTCCACCTTTGATTTTTCATTTGAACTTTTCCTTTTCAAGTTATGATTTATAAATGCTAAATAAAATGCTGCTGCTAGAATGTATGTTTTTTTTTTTTTTTTTGCACTCTTAAATTAGATATATAAATGATCTCGATGGTAGTTATCTTGGTTTGACTTTTTTCAGATTGGAGAAAAATCGACGGAGCCTATTCCAGTTGCCAAGAGCTCTATGAAATCTCGAATAAAAGCTCTGATTGCTGAGGAAATGTCCAAGAGAAAGGGCCAGCATCACAGAAGTTCTTCATACCCCACACGAATGCAGCTAACGCGAACAGATTCCATCCATCATCTAGAAGCTTTGGAGTTGAGTCCCCTCGCTGAAGTTTCTTCAAATGATATTAGTCCAAGGATTGTTCATCAAGACACTGAAAAATCTTCTGCTGTCGGCGCATTGGACTCACTGCAATCAAAGGCTTGTGAAGAATCGGTAACCATCAACAAAAAGTGCGAGTTTTGTGCCGCCATGCTTAATGTGAATTACATGGGGAACAGCCCCTTTGGTGAGCATGGCAAGCAATCAGTTGAGAATGACACAATTTTTCAGGAGAAGTTAAACAAGGCAAAGCAAGATTTATTAGCACAGAGACTGATAAATGTAAAGGAATCTAACAAAGAAGTTTCATTCCATGAGTCAAAGCAGTTTCTGGATGTTCTTGATATATTCAACATGAGTAATGAGTTCTTCATGAAAGTTTTACAAGACCAAAGCCCTACATTGGAACACTACTTCCATGGTCGACGAACATTCAACTCAAAAATTGGATTCACCAAGTCAATGTCATTTCCTTTATCTGACAAAAGAGGTTTTATGCCAAGCAAACTTGAACATGAGCAGATGACAGAGTCTTGTGCAAAAGCAGAAAAGAAGACCCAAGTTGCTAGTGATGATCAAAGATTGGATGTACTCGAGTCTACAGAAGATATAAGTGAAACGTCAATGCCTGTGACGGTTGAAACTTCGACAGATAGTGTTCCAAAATCATTTGTGACAAAGCTCGATCCTTTGGGCAGTACTTCCATTGGTCCACTCCATGTGCTGAAAAATCGACAAGAGAATAGAGTGGTCAATAAGCATTTCAAGAATCTTAAGCAAAAGATAAAACAAGCAATCAAAGAGAGTAGAAAAGAGAGGCATCGAATTACCATGGATGCTGTCCTTCACAAAATTCCTTATGGCGGCAAACTCTCTAAGGATGTGATGGAGGAGATTGTTGATTTTTGGAAGGAGACAAGCATGGGAAAATTTAATAAACATACCCCTCAGACCTGCTGTGAAAATGATGGCAAGGGTAGATTGCATCACATGAGAAGAACGTTATCTTTTGACGAATCAATGGATAGATATCGTCAGTTATATGAATCCAATTTTAACACCGAATCCATACATCATATATATGAGAGGGTAATATTGACAACAGAAGAGACACCTTCACCTCGTAAGACTGCTCAAAGATCTTTCGGAAGGATTCTTTCCTTGCCTGATCTTAGAGCATATCATCTGCAAAGTGACAACTCTCCTGATACTACCTATTCAGGAACGCCAACTAAGACTGATTTGCACAACAATGAAAGTATAGCCAGGAGTAGATTTGACGAGAGGAAAACTTCATGCCTTCCTGTAGGCTTGGAAAATGAGATTCTGTTAGATTTTCCTATAGAAAGTGATTGTCAAAAAAACAAGGTAGAAATTGATGACTTAAATATTGTTGCCAAAGATGAGGAGGGATTAAGATTATTGCCAAATGAGGAAGCAGATGGTAAAATGGGTTTTACTCTTGATGATTTAGAAAACTTGGCAACAAGAGAAAGTGATGCTCAACATGATAAGGAAATTCAGGCCACAATAAGTTTGGCTGCTAAGTTAGCAGAACCAAGTTCAATATATGTGCTCGACTCCTCTATGACCAGCCCAACAAAACTCTACTTATCTGAAGGTAAATTCATTTATAAGTTCTTTCTTCATCGTGATGTTTTTTTGTAATTGTTACCTCATTCTCAATGCACATCTTACCTGGCGCAGCCTCACCCCCACTCCCCACATGCGCACACACACACTTAACATTTATGCAAAAGTTAGCATCAGTTTATCATACAATAAGAAAGGGCATATTTGTAAGTCATATTTTTTCACATTGCATGTTTGATTTCCCTCCATTGGATTACACACTCGTGTATTGGCATATGAGCTAAAAAGAAATTCCTTGTTTTAAATTTTTTTGTTTTTTGTTTTTGCTATCTGTAGATGAGTTAGAAATGTCATATGTTGAATAGTTATGATAATAACCATTCAAGCCATTAATTTTAACATTTTTATAGAAGAAAATGCACCAAATGATAACTTGTTCTTATTATAAAATTAAACTGGCTATCTCTATTGATTTAGTGAATACTAATCCCCTCATGCACCATCTTTGTGTAATACGGCTGAAAAGAATAAGTTTAGTAACACTAAAAAGTGTACTAAATTTGTTACTCAAAAGCACTGTTGAGCACAAAAGACCCTGGAAATTTTTTTAAAGTGCATTGGACAGTATGTAAAAAATGTATTCTGTAGCGGTTTTTTTTAAACTAAAATTTCTAGTATGTTTTGAGGTGTTCGTAGACTAACTTGGCTGAAAATTGATGTTTCAGAATTTGTTTTGGAAGAAGAGTCCAGTCTAGAACCAAGGAACCTCTTTTCTGATGAGGCAGAGTCTTTGAGTTGTTTGACCAATCAACAACATGGGGCGAGCACGGATTTCCCAATTCTGGCTGAAAGTAGAGTAAACCTTGAGAAAAGAGAAACCTTTATTGAGCAATTAAACAGTGAATTCTTACGTGTTCTAGTTAATACAAAAGATGTAGCTGAGTTCAATTACGTAAAATATGTTCTGGAGCTATCTGGTTTCAGCAGGAGTGAGTTGCTAGGGACATGGCGTTCACCTGACCAACCAGTGGACCCTTCCATATTTGAGGAAGTGGAAGGTTATTTGCTTCCTGAACCCAATTATTCTGAAAATGAAGAAGGCGATAATTGTGATCGTATGCTCTTATTCCATGTAATCAATGAAGTATTGTTGGAGATTTATGAGAGGTCATTTACATATTGGCCCATGCCACTGTCTTCAACTTCCCATATCCGTCCAGCCCCAGTGGGATCCCATGTTCTTGAAGAGGTCTGGTCAAATATAAGTTGGTACTTGAGTTGGAGACCAGAGACTGATCAATCGTTAGACGATGCTGTGACTCAAGATTTAGCAAAGAGGGACGGGTGGATGAATCTCCAATTTGAAGCCGAGTGTGTGGGTCTAGAGCTGGAGGACATGATATTTGATGATCTCTTAGAGGAAGTTATCTGGACACAAGGTTCTTGCAGCTAAATCATTCAGGTGCCCTTCCTAAACTCCCCATCTTTGTCAGCTTGTTTGTACATTAAATTTTGCTCTCTGATTGATTGTATAGTTAATATTGTTTCACGTAGAATTCATAAACGAACGAGGAAAGAGATGTGACAGAAAAAGGTTCTCGATTAAATTCATACATTTTGTACAGTAACTAAAGGTTTAGTGTTGAGGTTCAAATACAAATTTTAGAAAAATGTGCACAATTGATCAGTTATTTTGCATCATTTCTTTCCTTTTTTTCTTGAAAAATTATTCATTGGATAAGAAGTTGAAGCATGGTGCCTAATTATCAACATTTTTATGTTTTCTTGTTTATGCAAAGACCAAGATCATCAATTTAGGAACTTTTTCCTTAGTGAAAAATAAAGGGAGGAATCATAATGATTCTAACACCTCTATAGGTTTACCTGCATATAAAAATATGTTTGGCTGATTGGATTAGATAATCCAAAATATGGGATTGGAGGGGCCAGTAAATGAATTGATTGAAGGAAAAACAGGTATCCATTTCCTGGCATTTTCTTTGTGCCTTTAGGTGGCTTTGCACAATGCCTACAAATTCTTCTTATCTGTAAATGAAATTTTGAATCTTTCAAAAATGCAGCAGTACCTTGAGTCTGCCAATTCCTCTTGTACATGCTCTTGTAAGGTTTCATCATCAAATTCAACACACTATTAGAATGAAAATATATTTTATTTGGGCTCGGTCTCTTACCATACCAAAAAAAATGAAAAAAAATGAGGAAAGCAACGTGTTAAGGCGGGTGGACTCAATTTAAGCAGCTTTATTGTAGGTAGAAGAAGCTGATTTCCTAGTCTTAGTTCAATTGATGGGAAATAGAAAGTAAAAAAAAAAATAATAATCGTTTTACTTTCTTACTTGCATGTTCAATTATTTCAAGAAAATATGAGTCCCTGGGTAACAATTTTTTTGCAGGAAATATTTTCCCACAAAATAAATAGTGTAAAAAGTGTTGTGACCACGTTTGAGTGACCACAATTAAGTACCATATGATGTGATATCTCGTGTGTAGTACTTAAAAATAAATAGTGGTCCCATAAAATAACATAAGCACAACCAACGCATAAGATTCTATATGATGTGATACATAAATGTAATCACCAAATATGATCACCATAGGATTATTCTTATTTGTTTTCTACGTTTACTTAGCATTTGATTTGGGACACTTACGTGGGCATGTTTGGAACTTTATGTCAATAGTTGCAAATGTGTCGGTATCAAATAATAAGTAAAATACTTAAGAAAATGTGATTATTTTGGATGACTAAATATGTGTGTGACAATAGCATCTTAAGATCATGTTTGTAGTCTCGGACTAAACTAGCTTGGATTAGTATTTCCAAACTAATTGTCCTAGGATACAAAACTCTCCAAATTAAATGCCTCTACTTTAGTCCAGTTTTATGATTATTTACTCCATGAGATAAGTACTTGTTCCATGCAACTTAATCCACTCTTTTATTTGTTTTCATAAGAACTAAATAGCAATAGTAATGTTATGGCAAAAGAAAATCCCATTATATGAAACATTTGATACTATTTTATATTTGACATTATTTCACGGAATCTAACATATTATTATAATCCAATTCATGCTGAACTCAAACCAAGAAAGTGGAATAAATAACATATTATTGTGAACTTAAGCAGACCAATAGTTTTGACAAGAAAAAGACCAATTTATAGTGAACTCAATCCATTTTTACTCCAGTCAGACCCTATTTACTGAAACCATGTTCAGCTGAAAGAGTGTTCATTCAAGGAACTGTTGTGTGTGTGTGTGTGTGTGTATATATATATAAAACAAATATATACACATGTAGGTTGTAATAAATGTGGAAGAAAAAAAATGTCTTTTTTGTTGGGAAGAATGTTGTCCTACATAGGAAATTAACAAAACTTTTCTTGTGAATATAAATGAGAGCATTTTAAACAAGTTAAATTTAATAATTGATAATAGAGAGGTAGCGCGCCCCTAGCGCAGGCTAAGGGTGCAAAGTGGCGTATTGTTGGCCCACTTACCACTTAGACACGTGGCACGTGCGTTGTGATTACGATCAAATAGTAATGTATTTTTATTTAATGCTGGCGAGAAGTACTGGATTATTACTCGTTTTTTTATTGTTAAAAATATATTTAAATTTGAATATATTTAAATTTAAATATATTTTACTTGCTGTCATAACAATTTTTAATTGCCATTTGAAAAGGGTGTAATCTAAAAGAGTTCCTTTTAATTGTGTCTTTACAATGCCTATAAATGTAGGATCTATTCACCAGGATTTATCTCACTTTCCTTTCCTCTTTTATCCTTCTTCCATATCAATATATTGAGAAATTCTGATATTTCTCCAGAATTGCTATCTATAGAATCCAATAATTTGTTGTATTTTGGAGACAATTTGGTAGGAACCCTGTTGCAAACTCGAATTGAGTGGGGGCAATTTTCATCTTAAAAAAAGTGATTATTCGTCCTTCGAAACCGTATTTCATTTTATTTTTTCCTTATGTCATACTATTTTCTCAATAGGAACATACTTTTCACTCAAACAGTGTACAGTAGTAGAAATTTGTGCAGTAGCAAAAGGTTGTGCAATAGCAAAAGTTCAAACAGTGCTCATTCATTAGCTCAAACAGTGTTTATTCAAGAAAGTTGTGCAATGGCATAAATTCACTCAATAGTGTTCATTCTTTAGCAATTTGTTGGCATCTTTGGGAAATATTTTTCTCAATAGGATCACAATCACATGAGCTTTTCCATTCAAAAGAAAACTTTGTTGGCATGTTTAGGGAGAACTTCAAATGAATGACCATTTCTTTTTCCTTTTCTCCACCCATAAATCAAAAGAATTCTCTAAAAAAAACATGAAATATAGAATCAGAATTCGTTTAAAGATTTCTTCAAACGAGTTAATCGGAATTCTTTAAACCAATCTTGCTGTGAACGATTACAATAAAAATAAAAATAAAAACATGAGAAATAGAATCCTTAACCATAAAAATAGAGTGATACACTCGACAAGGCCAATCACCAATATGTATAACAAAATAGTAAATTTTTGCAAATTTAAATCATAAAAAAATGAAAGCAAGGTATTTAAACGATATTTAATTATTATTGAAGGGACACTTATACATCAATTGGCATATTTAGCATTAATAATATGTGTTAGGAAATTAATTTGATTTTAATTTTTATATTTATTATGGTAATTCAGGTTATATTATTCGAGTAAAACTCGTAATGTGATTAAAACTTCTAATATGTTTATAAGTCTTGTAGTTAGATATTTTTAGGAGTTTTGATTTGTTTAGGTCTCTTAGTGATTATTCTAGGTTGATTTGGAATCATGAGTTTGTATTATATTAGAAGACCTTAATCAGAATATTGTTCAAGTTGGGAGATTGAAGTACAACTGCACAAGCCAAGAATACAAACAGTCAATGTAGGATTCGCTACGACAGAAATACATTTTGGCACATGACCGCTCGAGCGGTCCTAAGTGCGCTCGAGCGGACCCCGGACAGAATTAATTCGATTGAAACTCTAATTGCTTGGTGTTCAAGCCTATAAATAGGACTATAGGCCAGCCACGAAAATTAACTTCTGCAATACAATAATCAGATATTCTAAAGCAGATCAGAAGTTCTTTCAAGTTTAAAAAATTCCGAGATTGTTTGTGTTCAATTTAGAAGGCATTCTAAGTTTACCGACGGAGGATTCTGCCGGTGTGATAGTATTGAGAATTTAATACGCGTGAAGTTTCGAGAATTCGTTGCTGCGGTGATCAAGCGAGAAACAGTACATGTAGATTCGGCAAGATAAGCTTAAGAAGTTTGGATTGAGTATTCGATCAAAATTTGTAAGTAGGTATCTTGTAACTGTTCAATTGGTTAGTGCTTGATTTACCTGGACTTGGTAGTCCCGTGATTTTTTACCCAAGTTGGGTTTTTCACGTAAAAAAACTGGTGTGTTGAGTTTGGATGTTTAATTCTTTATTTTTCATATTCCACGACATAGATTGATTAAAAATATAAAAAGAATAATTTTTTAATTAGTTTGATTAAAAAATTATATAAAATAATTTTCTCAATTGGTATCAGAGCAGATTTATTTTTTTTTCAAAAATAATTATAATTTTTTTAATTAAAAATACTTTTTTTAAATAAAACGTTTTTTGAAAAAAAAACGGTCATAATCAATCTTGATCATGGAATTTTCAAATGAAGGAAACTCAACCATTAGACCACCCCTATTAGATGGAAGGAACTACTCTTATTGGAAAGCTCGGATGCGGGTATTCTTAAAATCCATCGATGAAAAAGTTTGGATTTCAGTGGTTGCTGGCTATATCCGACCTACTGTCAAGTCGGGGGATGATTTTATTTTAAAACCAATCGAATAATAGGATAAAATTTTTTTTGAAAATGTAGGCTGAAATAGCAAGGTTATCAATGCCATCTTTAGTGGTGTCACACCGGAAGTATTTTGACTAATTTGTACGTGTGAAATTGCTAAAGAAACGTGGGATATCCTTGAAGTCATTCATGAGGGTACTACAATTGTAAAAATTTTAAAATTTCAAAGGCTCACTACCAGTTTTGAAACTTTAAGAATGGAACAAAATGAGACATTTGATGATTTTTATGCCAAATTAAGTGATATAGTCAATTCTAGTTTTATTCTTGGCAAAAAAATCCCAGAATCCCGCGTTGTTAGAAAAATTTTGAGATCACTTTCCGAGAGATTCCAACCAAAAGTTACCGCTATTGAAGAAAGCAAAGATGTTGATACGTTGCTAGTGGAACAGTTAGTTGAAAATCTTCAAACCTATGAAGCTAGTCTACGTCAACCCAAAAAATTTAAAAATATGGCTTTAAAACAATTCAGGATGGCATTGACGAGGCTGAGGAAGATGATGAGATTGATGCTGAGATTATGAAATACTTTGTTAAAAAATTTAAAAAGACTTTTAAAAATAAAAATTGTAGCAATCTCAATCAAAAAAATAAAAAAAAAGATAAACTCAAAATTAATTCTAAGAATGATAATAAAAAGGTTAAAAATCAATCCCGGTGCATACATTGTTTTGAATGTCAAGGTTATGGCCATGTGGCGAATGAATGTCCAAAAAAAAAAAAAAGGGTAAAACTCTGAAAGTCATATGGGATAACAGTTCCTCTGAAAATAATTCTGATAATGATGAAGCCGATAATGATGATGGTAATTTTGTTACTTTTACTGTTTTATTAAATTCTGTTGATCATGCATGCTCTAGTTCTAAGTTTTTCTGTGAAAATTCAAAAACTGAGTCAATTGATGATAATGATGAATCTGATTGTGAACAAAAAGATGGTGAATTTATTCAGCATGTATATGAAAAATTGTATAATGAAAGGTATAAATTGACTAAAATAAATTTAAAACTGACAACGAAGATAAATTTTTTTGAAACGGAAATAGAAAATTTGAAACACGAATTGTCTAAAAATTTCTCTGAAGTTAGTCAATCAAAAACTCATAAAGTCGTTTTAACAAAAAAAATTGAATGCTGCTGAAAAAGAAAAAGATAACTTAATTGAATCATGCAAAATTTTTAAAAATACTATTGTCAATCTTGAAAAAAATTTGCAAGAAAATATTGAGTCAAAAAGGTTACTTGAGTCGAGAATTTTAAATCTGTAAAAAGATCTCGATATTTCTAATGCTACACTTAAGAAATTAAATACAGGTTTTCTACCCTTAGAAGAAGTTTTAAGTGTGCAAAAAGGGGTGTCTGATCGATCCGGACTTGAGTATATTCACAAATCTTCTGTCCCAAAAAACTCAGGTAAAATCAAATTTGTGAAAGCTGTGAATGTTCTAAATAATTCTATTCAATTTAATGGTCAAACCTCGGAAAGTTTTTTTCAAAAATCTTCACTAAAGTTAAATAAAAAATTTGTCCATATTTATCATCATTGTGGTATATTGGGACATATTAGACCCCGATGCAGAAGGCTGAATGAAAAAATTCACTAGCAGTCGCGCGCTCGAGCGGTCCCACTGTACGCTCGAGCAATCAACCGGCAGAAAGTTATTTTTGGCCAGAAATCCAGCAACCCCATGACCTCTTTGCCTAAAATTCGATCTGTATGGGTTAGAAAGTCAGACTTGATTGGAAATTTAGTTCAGAGTGCCCTAAAAAATCGACTTGTTGACAAAATTTTTAGAAGCACTTCAATTGGAACATGTGTCTTGAAATAATATTTATTTCTCTAAAAAAAAATAATAAAAAAGATTTTTTTTACATGTAAATATTTTTTGTGGTAATTCTTTGGACTTTCAAAATCTGAAAAACTCGATTAATTCAAAGTAGATCAATTTTTATGAAATAAGTTAAAATGAAAAACTAACTTATTGGTTTTAGTCGACAAGAAGTTAAAGAATTCATAGTTTTGAGACTACTTAATTATTTTTCAGATAAAAGGTATCCGAACTTGTGTTTTGATTTTTTATTGGAACATTTTTGAATATTTTTTAAAAAGAACATCTTTTGATTGACCATGGTGGTAGGATTCCTATGTTGATGTTGATGTCTACAACCACCCCCATCTGTTTATCTATTCACTGGTCCCATCTCATTAAGAACTGTTTGTACTATAAAATGTTTATAGAAATGGCTACCTATACGAACCTTGCATTTTCGTTTGTTATAGTGTGAAAGTCGTTGTTTATGCTATTTTTTTAATGCACGTGAAAATGGCTACCTATATGAACTTTGCTTTCTAATTCATTTTAATGTGAAAGCCGCCACTTATGCTGATGTATGAACATATTTAAGGAAATGGCTACCTATGCGAACCGTGTCTTTTCGTTCGTATTAGTGCGACAGCCGCAAAATAAAAGCATAAATATTTTTTTTATACAGTTCTTATTTAGGGGAAGCATCCATCTTTCTTCAACAGATATATATTAGAAATTTATCCAATTTGACTTCAAAAGTGTGAAAATTTTAAAAATATTAAAATATGTTTCATGAAAAATCAATCACTCTTAAGGATAGAATCTGAAATTTGAAGAAAAAATCGAGTAAACTCTTGCCTAAGTTTTGTTTATTTCCTCATGACTTTAAAACTTAAGTTCGTTTTTATTTTGAAAAATCAATAAATTTTGATCTTCATTGAATGATTTATATTTCTTTTGATTTGAATGTCAAAAGAATTTAATTTATTTTATTGTTAAAATAAAAAGAGAGTTTATAAATATTGTGTTTCAAGAAAAATAGTTTCATATGATTGATTCTTTAGATTTTTGTTCTAAGCAGCTCTTCCAGGTCTAACACAAAAAGGGGGAGATATGTTTGGTTTGGGATGGGTCTCTATTTGTTTGAAAATGATTTTGGACTAATTTTTTTAATGATTTCTATTTTTTTGATCTTGTTTGGAGATATGGCCTTGTTTTTGTTTGTTCAGGAGATGAAGAATAAATAAATAAAATTTTGCTTGAATTAGGATTGCTTGAAGAATTTTCTTGGGAGATTACAGATTGAAGACGTGTCTTGTATAAATAGGAGTTTTGTGTTTATCTGGAATTGCCAATGAGGAGATTGTTAGGAAATTAATTTGATTTTAATTTTCATATTTATTATGGAAATTCAGGTTATATTATTCGTGTAAAACTCTTAATGTGATTAAAACTCCTAATATCTTTAGAAATCTTGTGGTTGGATATTTTTAGGAGTTTTGATTTGTTTAGGTCTCTTAGTGATTGTGCTAAATTGATTTGGAATCATGAGTTTGTATTATATTAGAAGATCTTAATCAGAATATTGTTAAAGCTGAGAGACTGAAGTACAACTGCACAAGCCAAGTGTACAAGCAACCAATGTAAGATTCACTACGACTGAAATACATTCTGGCACATGACCGCTCGAGCGGTCCTAAGTGCGCTCGAGCGGACCTCGGGCAGAATTAATTCGATTGAAACTCTAATTGCATGTGTTCAAGCTTATAAATAAGACTATAGGCTAGCCACGAAAATTAACTTCTGCAATATAATAATCAGATATTCTAAAGCAGATCAGAAGTTCTTTCGAGTTCTAAAAATTCTGAGATTGTTTGTGTTCAATTTAGAATACGTTGTAAGTTTACCAACGGAGGATTCTACCGGTGTGATAGTATTGAGGATTCAATACGCGTGAAGGTTTGAGAATTCGTTACTGCGGTGATCAAGTGAGGAACGGTACACAAGCGGGGAACGGTGCACGTGAATTCGACAAGATAAGCTTAAGGAGTTTGGATTGAAGATTCGATCAAAGCCTGTAAGTGGGTATCTTGTAACTGTTCAGTTGATTAGTGCTTGATTTACCTGAACTTGGTAATCCCGTGATTTTTTACCCAAGTTGGGTTTTTCACATAAAAAATCTCATGTGTTGAGTTTGGATGTTTAATTCTTTACTTCTCGTATTCCATGACATAGATGAATTAAAAATATAAAAAGAATAATTTTTTAATTAGTTTGATTAAAAAATTATATAAAATAATTTTTTCAATAAATATTAAAATAGTAAAATTTTAAAACTTTTGGGGAACCATGGCCCCTGCCCACCCCTAATTTTTAATGAATTTTCCCTAATTGTTTTTATCAGTTTCTTTCCTTTTTTTAAATTACTTGTTATAAATAATAATAATATTAAAAGAAACAAAAATCAAATGGTTCATTTAATTTAAAGTGCGTAAACTCGATCTCCACATAGAATAGAATTGTGTGAAAAAATATTCGAGTAAAGCTAGTTATTTTCTACAATTAGTACTTAAATTTAAAAGTGGTACTAAATCATAATTGCCCGTCTAGCTCAGTCGGTAGAGCGCAAGGCTCTTAACCTTGTGGTCGTGGGTTCGAGCCCCACGGTGGGCGCTCGTGGTTTTCTTTTCCCACCGTCAATTTTTTGCCTTCTACTTAAAGCACTAAGAATTAACCAAATAAGATATAAAATTGAATTGTATATTATATAAGATTATATTTTTTTTATTTAAATTCACCAAGTGATGAGAGAAAGTTATATTTTTCAATTCAAAAGCTTTTTTGTTTTTTTTTTTCTATATATTTTTTAAAAATATCATAACTTTTATTATACAAATTTATTTTTTTTTAAAAATTATATTTTTAAATTGTACTCGTTAAAAACTAGTTAGCTGTGTGCTAATTGAAGTATGATTTTATGCTTCTCTTCTACTTTAAGTTCAAAACTATTTAGCTATGTAATAAGCATATTAAAATCAAATGTTCGAACAAATTTGTACCATTCTTAATTTGTAGTCCATACAACTATTTCTTCATGCATAACTTATTTGTCAAGTTTTTCTACATATAAAGATTTTCTAATTTCTATCGTATCCCTTTTTTCATCTTTATGTCGATTCTTCCAAATTCAGCTTAATCGCACTTGTAGCTCTGGTATCAAATTCATCCTAATCGTCTTCGGTCATCTTCTTTTCTTGTCAAGTAATGCTTTGAAGACTTTTTGTCGGATCAACAAATTTTTTATACATCACTAACACATGGAGAAGTTCTTGTTGATAAACTTCTCGATTTCATACTAGATGTTCGTTATTTCTACCGTAATTAAGTAATTAAAGCCTCAACTCAAATCTTTTATACCACTGGTTGTACAACAGATGCACATGACTTCAATCCACACAAAGTAATAGAGAATGCGAATAATCATGAAGAACACAAGAATATACGTGATTCAACGATGTATCTACGTCCACAAGATGAAGTGAATCAATTTACTATAATCAATAAGGATTATAAAGTCTCTCTCTCTCTCTAGCCTCAAATCAAGTCTATCTCAATATATTCCTTCACTCTCTAACTGGGTGATTCTTATATTGTCTAGTCTCTTTCTTAGCCTTTCTATTGTGCCTCACTATTTACCAACTGGCGACTTCCCTAAAAGCAACAAAAATAGCTTAGGATTTATAACCTTTTGCCACAACGGTGCTCGAGCACTCGATGAGTTCATACTAGCGCAATATGCTACAAAACCCTCACTAGCGCTTGCTTTTGGAGTACTAGCGCTTGAGCGCTCTATTAGCGCTACTTACTATTTTTGAAAAATTTAAGACAAACTCAATAATGTTCATTTTTTTTCCTCTCTTTGTTAGGGGTGAGCACGGGTCGGGTCGGTTTTAAAGTCAACCCGATGTCCAAACCGAATATGTCGGGTTAAGGGAATTTCCATCCATTTTCATCCGCCAACTATAACCAAACCGTCCGATGCAAATCATCGATTTCGCAGTCGGATTCGGTCGGGTCAATCGGCAATTGCGACTCCGTGACTGTGAAAGGGAGGCACTGCGCCGCCGCGTGATGTAAACCGTAGATGCCAGGTCGTCGATTAGGGTTAGGTGTTGGAGGCGTTGTGATAGATTGCGGCCGAACTATTGTCTTCAACAGAGGAGCAACGTTCAACCAACAAAAATCACAGAAAACTAGGGTTCAGAACTTCAGTGTTTAGCATTCGGGCTTCGACGTTCGCACTTCGCATTTTGTCGTCAGAGAGAGAGAGAGAGAGAAGATTAGGGTTTTTCGTAGAGAATAATCACATAGGCCATAGAGAACGAGAGCTGAGAGGGGTTTGGCGGTTTGGGAAATTGTGGGCAACTGGGTGGGGAACGCTGTAGCCTGTGGGTGTGGGAGTTGGGTATGGGATTGGGAGAATCCCAATTCCCAGTTGGTCATAACTATTGACTCATAAGAAAAATAATAAGAAACAGCACAGAGGAATATGTTGGTTCGGTCGATTCTCGCGGTTTCTGTGTGCCTTCACCCGATAACCGATCGAAACCCAAATCTAAGCTAATTTGCTCACCCGTCTTTGACCGCTGGAAGCTATAAAACCGACCAGAGGCACTTTTTCGGGTCGGGTACGATCGGGTGAGTTGAGTTGCTGAATTTTTGCTCTCCCCTACTCTTTACATCACTTTCTAATTTGTTTCCTTCTTTATCCTGTTCAATGAATAGTAAGTGACCTGCTCTAATGTTGTCTCTATCAATGAACCACCTTCCACATGCCATGTTTATTCTGGGGTCAATAAAATGGTGGCCCAGCTATACTTGGGTTGTTAGCTTTCCTTAATCTAAAAGTTGCTTTGTAAGCCTTTCTTTTTCTCATTTGAAGTGGCTGATAATCCTTTTTTGCCATCCTTAAAAAGTTTTTTTTATTAAAAAAAATTTAAGCTATAGTTTTTAGCTTTTTTAAATAGTCCTCATTAATTTGTTTCACTCATTTTTGTAAAAAAAAAGTCTATATACATCTTGAACAGCTGAAATTCTTTTAATTAAAATAATTATAATACTTTTAATTAAAATATCAACTCTACTCTAAAAAATTCATGTTATTATCTCAAATATTATAATTTAAAAGCAAAAAATGGCATATTAAGCGTTTTAATTAAAAGCGAAAAAAGAAAGAAACTAACCTAAAAATTAGCCCATTTCTTTCTTCCTCTTTTTCCTAATAAATTAAACCATTTAGAAGCCAAATTTTTTAAATATCTCAAACATTACTGTATTACTTATCAAATAGTCAGACAAACAAACGAAACCTTATACTATTCCCTTGCGAAACTGGATCAAGCTAGTGCCACTACCAAGTACAACTATTTGATATGACTTTCTTTGTCTTTGATTAAAAAAAAATTTAATGTTAATCTATATACAAACAAATTTTAAAAAATAAATATTTTTAACCAAAGTATCAAAAAATTTAGATAAGACAAGAAAAAATTATTTTATGCCTTTTATAAAGTTCGTTTTTAGTCAAAATAACTATACTTGTTGAATTCATTTTATCGATAAAAAAGATAAAACATATAAATTAACATATAAAAAAGTTCAAAAAAAATATGGAAAAACCAATTTAGAAAAACTTTGAAAATGTCAAAACCAGAGGCTTAAAACCTTTTGACAATTTTTTTTAACATTAAAAAATCCACAACACTTTTGTAGAGACTTCAAAAGAGAGTTGTTTTTACCAATAGACGTAAAAAAAGATCATGGTACGAGAGAAAATATTATGTGGAGAGTCACATTGCATGTTGTACGGGGATGAACCATGTATTGAATTTATTGATGGGTCGAATTCAGTGTTGGAATCTGTAAATTTTATTGGCCATTAAAATTCATATTTCAATAGCAGATTCAATTACAATTGAATTGGCCATTCTATTGCAATTGAAGTCTGGAAACCAACAGCTATGAGTGGCCATTGATTTCCAGGGAAAGCCTTCCATAAATGAAAGGGTCAGAGAAGAGGAAGAGTCACAGAGAAGAG
>JAOTRH010000022.1:18644860-18691153 GCA_034768845.1 Heliamphora exappendiculata
ATTTTATAATAAAAACAAAAAACAAAAAACAAAAAATAAAAAACAAAACAAATAAAACAAAGCGGTGTAATTGTAAAAATATTATTTTTTTTTTGTTTAAAAATTAATAAAAAATTAATTTTTGAATTAAAATATTATAAAAATTAAAAAATAAGTTTAAAGAATAGATGAGATAATAATAATATATCTCTTAAATGCTATGTGTAATTTACCCTAAATTTAATTGTCTTTACGGATTACCAATTATTGAGGTGTTTGATCAATTTTTCAAACGCCGATCTTCAATTTTGCGATAGATGTGCTGAGATTTTTGGATAATGATGAACAGATGCAAGATGTACCCTGACTTGAGTTACTCGGAGAAGGCAACTACTGAGACTCTCATTGTCGGCGTTGCACCGCAGAAGTTGTACGTTTCTTTGCATGTACATGCATACGTACATACACATACATACATATATACTACCGCCTTGTTTGGGCTATATTTTGGAGTTTTATCTTATTTTTGTCCTTTTTAAAATTTTCACTTCTTTTGGTTAAATCTTTTTATGTTTGGTTATTCTTTTGGTGAAAAGAACAATCAAGATTACTAAAAATAAAATATACTAAAAATAAAAATAAATAATATAAAATCTGATTTATTTGTTTATTTGGACTCTTTTTGTTTTGTTTTTTTTTTAACTTTTTATGCTTTAGTGATAACATTTTTTGGTTTCTTTTACCAGAAAACTTAAAAAATGTAGGGTAAATTACATTGACCTCTCCTCTAAGTTATTGACAAAAATAGAAATCATTTATATGATTTTTAAAATATTACTAATTTCTTTTCAGGTTTAATTTTTGCATCAAATTAGTCTAATCGTTAAATTTTCTTTCAACTGTGTTTTATTTGGTGTGTTTTTTGAACAAATTTTTATCGTCTAATCTATTTATTACGTAGAACTATTCAAGTTTATTTAATATCTAAAAATTTAGATTCATCTGATATTTGTAGCTAAGTGATTGAATACGATCTCTTAATATTATTTTATAAATAAATAAAAAATAAATATTGTTAAATAAATGTTACTCAATCACTTACCTACAGGTATCAGGTAAATTTTAAATTTAACATATTGAACAAACTCGACGAGTTAACGAATTAAGATTATAAAAATTTATTTGAAAAACGCATCAAGGCGCAGGAGAGTGGTAATTTAACTGTTAGACCAATTTAATATAAAAATTAAATTTGAAAAGAGGTTAGTGGCATTTTAAAAACTATAATGTAGTTTATGTTTTTATTAAAAACTAGAAGGGAGCTCAGTGTAATTTATTTAAAAATATAATAGTTTAAGTAAATAATAAAAAAATTAATTATTAAAAAATATAATAATATAAATAAATGATTAAAAAATTAATAAAAAATACAAATAAATAAAATTAAATAAGTAAATGAAAAATTATTTTAAGCAAGATCGTATTCCTAAGAAAAATGTTAGGTGGGGTCAGCAATGGATGTAGAAATGGACACACCTTTGTCACATCACTATTATCACATGGTCATGGAGTGAATCCTAGAAAGGAGTAAATTTATTTAAATACTCGATGAGTTTTACGTCGTGAACGAATTAAGATTATAAAAATTTATTTAAAAAACGCATCAAGGCGCAGTAGTGTGGTAATTTAACGGTTAGATCAATTTAATGTAAAAATTAAATTTGAAAAGAGGTTAGTGACATTTTAGAAACTATAATGTAGTTTATGCTTTTGTCAGAATAGATTTGTATCCTGTAGGTGTGAATATATGTTCAGCTTGTGTTTTGATTAATTTTTTTTTATTGATGGTTTGATTTTTTAATATTTTTTATAAAAAAAATAAGTGTATAAAAAGTCATCTGAGTTTAAATCACTTGATTTAAAAAAAAAAAAAAAAATTAAACCAAACAAACATAGGCTTAGTTGAACTGTGTTACTTTTTTTACTTATTTTTATTGAGAGTTTATTTTTTATTATTGCAACTTATGGGAGAAGGGTGTGATCAGTTTTGCACCTAGTATTTTATTTTATTTTTTTAAAAAAAATAAAAGAATTTAATAAATATTTATGCAAATGGGACCCGTATTTATTCCCAAATAAATCTGATGTATATTGAAATATGCAGGTATTTTGAGGAATCTGAGATGGGAGTGGGAGCTGAGAATGGGTGCAAGTGCGGAGCCAACTGCACCTGTGACCCTTGCAACTGCAAATGAGAAGAGCACCTAACCAGCTTTCTGGCAAGCAGAGAATATCCTATCATCTACAATAATATATATAAATATATCTATATATAGTGGTAGTGTGTGTCTGTGTTTGTTTGTGGATTTGGAGCTTCTTCAAGTTATATCAGTGGCTTCAACTAATCATCCTTGAAATAAAGTGGCCATGGTTTTCATGGTGACTTGGGTTTCTGGTTCTGTGTTTGTAAAAATCCAAGTTTTTTTTTTTTAACCCCCCCTCATGGCTGATGAAAGTCTCTGCTTGTAATTGGGGTCTATGTGTATGTTTTGAGTTTGAATTCCTGAACGGGAAGAACTGATTTCTGTTTGATGAATGGGCCTCCTCCTTATTTTTTCTTTTTATTTTTTTATGAATTTTTTTTCCTTGCATTAAAAAGTTTTACCTTTTTGAATTATTTGCATGAGATTAAATGAAAAAGTTAAAAGTAGTTTGAAAAGATAAAAGGAAGTTTATTAAAGATGAAAATAAGAAAAATATCAAATTTGATTTTATTGGTTACTTTGGCTTAATTTATTTATTTATATAATATTTTTTTTAATTAATAGATAGTAGTTAAAATCCATGTCTAAAGCCTATTATCATCACAATTTGACAACAGAAAAATAATCAATCAATTTCAACATTCAAAATACAATTTTAATCAAATTCAGCAAGTGAAATGAGGATGGAATAGCACTTTCTGATATTTTGATATAATGAATTCGTACTGTATCAGCAGAATTTCTTATATGAAAATATAATGAAAATTCATAATATAATAATATTAATGTAAGGAAAAATTCACCATATATACTAAAAAGTTACCACAGGAGAAATATAATGAAATACAATGAGAAGATCTCTAAGGTAATAAAAGTAGATATAGAGCTCACAGCACAAAAAAAGATAGAAAATGGGCAACTCCATCTTAATCATTGATTTAAGGGCGAAAAAACACGGCAATTAAATTGTCACATAAATGTTGCTATTAAATTAATTTTGTTATACAGCTGCTAAAATAATAAATCATAATTGAGCAATAATCATAATCCAGCACCACAATCTACATAAGATTTTTTTTTTTTTTGATAGTACAGGGGGGAAGTAAGTGAGCTGTCCTTGTGTCATTACGTGCAAACCTGAAATTCCAACCAGAAAAAATGAAAAATAGAAAAAAATAAAAAAAGAAGCAAATTCTATTGCCATCGAAGCCCCTTTGATTTCTATGGTAAAGACTTTTTGCTTTATGTTGGGGGGACCACATGTAACATTAACGTGGGTGTGACATATTTTCTGAAAAAAATGCTACACTACAATAAATCTGAGAGTTAATACTTCTAAGTCATTTTCATCACATGCAACAAAAACTTGGACATTTTTTTTCTTTAATTAACTCAGTTGTTTCCTGCTCCAGTCTAATTAACCCCTCGCATCTTGACAATTAAAAATTAATTCTGATAGCAATTCATTGAACACAAAGTCATGGTCTCTACCCGTTGATATAGCCGCCTATAGCACTTATTCTTGTGCGCATGCAGGTAAATCATGCGATTTGATGATAAAATGAGAAGGACGACAAAAACAAGAAAAGTCAATCCACAAATTGATGGGATGTAAAAAGACTCCGTAGGGGTGGAGGTTTTAGATTTTCAAATAACCTTTCATGTCATTTTTTACATTGAACCTAACTGCAAAAACTCATAACTCAGTCCAAAACACTGATTCTAAATAATTAGATTTGCAACTAGTATAAGCAGCAAAACCAAAACCAGAGGACATTGAACATATAACAAATTTCTATGATGTTTTGACATCAAATGAATACCACCACACCACAGCACAATGTCGAAACGATATTACATAACTTCACTACACCAGGAAATGATCAAGAATATGCTACAAAGTGGGAAACATCTCAATTAATGGCAGAATCATCCATGGTTTAAGTATCTCACCTGCAAATTGCTGACCAGCAAAACTTGGTGTAGTCAATCAAATATTCCTCTTGCAGTTCTGTTGAACATGTTGTGCACCTGCTTGTATGAGAGGCCTATGTTCTCCAAATCACTTAGCTGCAACATTTTTAGTATGCATTTCAGTGTTGTACTTCCACTAGGAAAGAAATTTCAAATACGCCATGTTTGGATGATGGGAATCATGAGGTAGGGGGAATAGGAATGTGATTGCTAGGAATCAAATATCTAGTAAATCTAATACTTATAGTAATCATATTCAAATGTCTAGATTAATTCAATAGTCAAATACTCTAATAATTTTTTAAAGGAATTTATTAGAGTTCAATATTTTCTTTTCTTTTTTTTATTAATTTGACCCCGGAATGTAAAAGTACCATGGGGGTAGGGATTAAATTCTTCGTTTGGGAAAGTGATTCCTGGTTGGATTAAGAATCAGAAATTAGTTTCTTATTTTCTGCTCATCCCAAACAAAAGAATTATGGAGATCAAGAAACACATTCCGATTCTCCCTCAAGATTACTGCCATGTCAACATCTACAGTTCAAGCATTTCTTACCGATTTCAATGGACTTGTTTCTCTTAGCTCAACTATGTACTCAGCCATCTTCTGTCCTATTCCCTATATAAAAGTCAATCAGGAAACTGTCAGCAACATTGAGGAGTAGGGGGATAGTGATATTTGGTTCGATGATTGATTTCTTGCATATACCTTCAATTCCATAAGCTCCTCCCTGAAATGAAAGTAGGAGGCAATGTTAAATTCTCCACATAAGAATGAAAAAATTAAGACTGAAAAGCAAAACTGAATAAAAAAACAGAAACCTACCTGCTTGCTTGATTCAAAAAATCAATATACTCTTGTATGAGAGAGCTCTGTACATTTAGGTTAAAATGATTAAGAGATAGAGGAACAATGCTAAATAGAAGGGAAACATGATGAAGTCAACTGCTACTATGTACCTTCAAATTAGAACCAAGTGCATTAAATTTATCGAGAGGAGTGCCAAACTTTTGGGACTCGTCATTGGCATAGCTAATGAGGAATGGTGTTTTAGGAGTTTTTGGATCTACAAGAACTACACATATTCTATCTCTGGAGGACATATTCTGGACGTTTATGTTGGAGTTGATGGGAGAGAGAACTTTTTTTAGGGAATTCTGAAGTGCTTTAATTTTCTCACAAATTGGCGAGGATCCATCAAAGTTGGCAGGATTGATGGTTGTCATCTTCTCCACTTTGTCAAATAATTTCTCTGCGTAAGAATGAAAACAATTTTTAAAGGTTTGAAGTGCTCCACTTAGAATTACCCAAGAGAAAAGAAAAAATAACCAAGAGAAAAGCCAAAAACAATCAATCCCATTGAAACAGTTTAATGGTTCAAGTTAGCAGCAAGATACCAGTTGTAGATATTTCTGATTCAAACACAATCCCATCAGCGGAGACCTTGGAATCCTCTTCGATATTTTCATCAGAAGTAACCCCTAGACTCTGTAATGAAGTATAAATGCATAAATTCCCATAAAATTTCTCTATAGATCACTAATAGCCTTAAGAGAATAAGGGGAACTTACATTGATTGTATGCTGCAGAAAATTGCCATCAGATTGAGGTCTTGAAATGTTTATTGAGCCTCCATCTTCTGAAACTGCATTGCGCTCTTCCACTTTCTGAAGATACATATCCTGCTACCAATGACACCAGTAAAGATTTCAAGATTCTTTGGTAAGGAAGGGCAATAGTGTGGATTGCATAGGTACATCTACTTCATATTAGCAGTCCTAATCTATCTTACAATTGTGTGGTTGTGCAGTTATCAGAACTGTTCTAATCTTAAGATCTGAAAAACAAATGATTGACCACTAAAGTGCCATTTTTTCTTTATTAACATTCAAACTAGGAGTATTACTTCATCCCTTCTACCGGATACGCATGATAAAAAGCACACAAGAGTAAGGTTGCTTGTCGTGAAGTTTCCAAGTGACACAGATCTTTACAGTTTATTAGGAACAGCTAGGTCTTTTACTTACAAACAAGTAAAACAAATAAATGTGTTACCTCTGTGCTTGCATCAGCCGGGACTGTACTATTGAATAAATTTCTGCGAGGCACAGCTGAAGACCTGCAAAATGAGTCAAATAGCTAAGCAAGAGGTCAAGGTGTGCTCATGTTGTGTAACATAAAAAAAAAATCTATCATTAACTGGACCTTTCTTTCACATTGTAAACACCTAGACTAGTGTTAGACTTCTGTTTTGCAGAGCTGTGGAATGCAATGGGCATCTTTGCTGAGCTCATGGCACTTGGAGTTTTGCTTAAAAATGGAGAACAAAATGCCCCCACTTTTTGGGCACTCTTTGTCTTGCCTTTCGATTCAAGCCAAGCACGGAGCTTCGCCTCCATGTCAATTTTAATGTTGGGAGTGTTGCTTTTCTGAGCTGAAGAAACAAAATTACAGATGTGCCGGGACCGAGCTGCCAAACTGACTGTATGTAGAGATTCTTGATACTCTCCTGGATTCTAAAAATAACAATGAAAAGTTAAACACTAAGGGGGACATCATAAAGTCAAAAGAATTTATGGCATTACTAAACTCCTTACCAAACAAGCAACCATCAAAGCAGGACTAGTTCCGCCAAGAGAATCTTGCAATATCCGCGTTAATTTGCTTTCCCGATAAGGCACTCGGGGTTTGTTGTTATTTAGTGCATAAATCACATTTGACAATGCAAACAATGACTGATTAATTTTGGCACTTTCTTGGAGACAAATCCCTTCATTACAGGTCCTTCGGTTGTCTTCATTACCTGGTTAAATCGTACTTGAGAAAATATGAAAGATATGTCTAAACTGACAAATTTATACTGTATGACTCAATTTTAGTTGCAAGT
The DNA here is from genome assembly GCA_034768845.1 of Heliamphora exappendiculata. Classification (NCBI taxonomy): domain Eukaryota; kingdom Viridiplantae; phylum Streptophyta; class Magnoliopsida; order Ericales; family Sarraceniaceae; genus Heliamphora; species Heliamphora exappendiculata. Next base: position 18,651,966 of record JAOTRH010000022.1, read on the forward strand.
TATGGGAAAGGTCATTCAGGACCTGCTAAATCTATGAGGTTCAGCTTCCCAGTAACAATAACCCCAGAACCATCGCCACAAGGAGTTGAGACAGAAATTGCAAGCACCCCATGGCTCCTACTGGAGACATCATTAAGACCCGTGTGTGCAATCTTTCTCTTCTGATTTCCACAAGAAAACACCTTGTGAAATTCAGACATAGAATTAACTGGAACCCGAGACAGCCCCTTGAGATGAATCTGCCCGTCTTTGTCTTCCAACACTGCAATTTCCTCTGCTTTGACTTCCATAAGATCATAGCATCTGTCCATATATACTTCATAGTATGAAACCTCTGTGGTACTTCCTGTGCTCTGGCACAAGGACAGAACTTTTGCCATGGCCAATGGTATTAAACCTGGGAACTCATCAGTACCCTGCATCATCATCCACTACAGGGTATCCATGATAACGTAATAACAACAATTAAAATAAAAAATTTAATAAGTAAACTGAGAATTAAAAATCTTGGATTTCCAAGGTGAAAAGTTTAAAATGCAAAGAAAGGTCCAACTTCATCATTCCAGGATGAATTCCCAGGCCACCAGAAATCTGTTTTTAAAATTGGCAACCATCTTGATTCAGTTTACGAGAAATAGTGATTGATCTAGATAAATATTGCAGTATAATTGTACATGTCATCCTTTCAAATGATAAACTTTCAAATTCTATTTTTGTATACAAATGATTTGCGTGACGAAGGATTCTCATAATTGATAAAAAATAAGATCTATTATGACTAAAATTGGCACAACTTGAGTCAGTTTGCAAGTAATTCTGATTGATCTAGATAAATATTGCAAATATAACTGTATACGTCCTTTTTGTTGGGGAAAACTGCTAAGATTCTAAGATTATGTATATGATTTTAGTCAAAAATAACTAGACGGGCAAATGCTAAAACAAACTCTAGATTAAAACTTTTTTATATAGAACAATGAAAATAATACCCGGTAATACTCCCAAAATTAGTTTTAGGATTATACATTTCGAAATCTAGTTGGATGATTTCGGTTGCTGCAATAATTTTCAATCAACAATCCGCCGTGGTTTTTAACTTATAGTCAAATCTCCGACACAAGTCTCCTGCTATATTCCCGAATACTAAACACGAATAAAGTGTTAATTTTGATCTATCGTGTTTCTTCAAAACTTTATTGATTAGGTTTAAGATTTTCAAAAAACATGGAAACCCTAACCACCTAATCACTGAATGAATAATAATGAATTCTCGCGTCAGGTTTTACAACAGTATATATAGGGCTACAGCAGGGACCTATGGAATAAATATGACTTAGGTTTCTAATGTAATTATGAAAATCTATCTCAATTTGGAAGCAATTTCATAAAAGTATTAATTATAATTCATTTCACTAAAGAATTATAATTGCATTCCCAGCCATATTCTCAAAACTGTAGTATTCGAGCTCCTATTATTAAATGCTTATTTATTCTCCCCACATTAAGATTCCCGATATCTATCGATTAATTAAAATTACTGACAATTATATTTAATCGGTTTCTCGAATAAATTTTTTAAGAACTTCCGCTTAACTTATTTGACTACCGAATTATAAAATTCACCTGCAGAGTTTGGCTCAATCAAAACTTATAAGTTTCCTTAAAGGTTATCATCAATCCCGATCTTTAGGGACGTCGATTCCGTCAATAATTAATATTCACCATATAATCAATATTGTTATCCAACTCACCGGGACTATAGACCCATACAAGATCTAATGAATAAAAATAACGAATATTAAATATACATAAATAATTAATTATTTCAAAATTAAGAGTATAAGCATTCATAATAATCATGGGGTGCGAATTAATTTATATAGTCAGTATAAAATTAATTATCCCAATGTGGTCCTGTTCAATACACACAAAGTGTACTAATAGCGAGTCAGAACAATAGACAACGCTATTATCTGTTCTTCGTAATCAAGACATGTCTACTAAAACTCTGTGCTACAATCATACCTATGATTTGTCCAATTCCATCTAAACTGTGAACCAAAAACTTATATTCCACAAGAACCTTTAATCTGGTCTTCTGTGTGCAAGCCGAAATCTACACACCAGATTAAATACTATATAAAATAAAAGACATCCATGCACGACATCAAATAAATAATGAAATGCATATATTGTTCATTAAGATTCTCATAAAATAGAAAAACTAATTTTATTAAAAAATAAAATTATATACTAAAACCAAAACTCTGTTTTTAGTATACAACCCTAACACTTTCAAATACTAAGCCTTCAAATTCTATTTTTGTATACAAACAATTTGTGTGACTAAGGATCCTGATGATTGGGGAAAATAAGAGCTATTATGACTACAATTTTAGAGATCTACTACTTGACAAGTCAAAGGAAAACCTTGTGCTCAAGAAGATATGAAGAGGTGTTCGCACTTTTTATCTGATAGTTTTTGTCTGTCAGCTCAAAAGCACGAGCAAAGAATAATTGATCAAATTTGTGGACTTCCTCTATGAAGAAAACAAGATAATTCTGAGAAGGTGAATGCTAAATAAAACATGGGTTCCAATCAAGCAAATTTAGTCCCTAGCATGCTGAAGTCCACAAGGGTACTGATGTGGAGAAATTAAAACCTCCTTCTTGATGACTTATCTAAAAATGGAACCTACTTATAGCTATTGTTGTGGAAGATATCTGTAGATGCATATGGGAAATAGAGACTATTCCTGTGCTTAAAACATCCTAGATGGAAAGTCTGTGCACAGATATAGAATATCATGATACGCAAAGAAGCGTGGAAATTACCGACAAAAAAGTAATCCACTTGGTAGTCTTGATTTGAGACTTGGTACAACCCAGGTCATCTTCTCCTTAGGTTGGAACCACAAAACTATTCCTTAGCTCTATAGGAAAATTAAGTACAAAAGAACATGAGATTTTCTCAAGCATCAAAGAGATAGCAGATACATAGATTCCAAGAAGCATCGACCTATCTAGATCACAATGGACATGGGATTCCAAAAGTAAAACAAAGTCAACCAGTAGCAATTGAAGAATTGCCAATGAATCTACAAAAATATTTTATTGAACGAGACTCGCTATTGCAATCAAAAGAATCATAAAACCTTATGGAAACACTAGTTATCTTGCATAATTTATAGCTGAACAACTGAAAATAGTCCCACTTTGCATTTTTAATTGATTTTTGTTCCTAATAACAACTCTTTCCTTGAGTAACAACCTTCTTAATCCAAAAGAATCAACTACAATATCAAATTGGTCCACTGTACCACTTATTTACCAAACCTCTTGTTCAGATTTTTTCGGCAAAGGATTCAACATGTGGTAAGTACAGGTCAAGGTCTATACAATTTGTCATTTCCTTCTATCCAGAAATGGCATTATATGTATAATGTTATATAGGTGAATCATAAACACTACCAATAATGACTGAACAAACATCTGAGGACATTAAAATTAAAAAGTGAGTTTGAGGGTAGCATCTTGCTCTTACTATTAACATCTTCATTAAGATTGTTAAAAAGCCATGCGTCTATCATCAATCCAATGTTTTAAATAAAGTTCAACCATCAATAGAGTAATTGATGCAGCTTGTGTGGCATTTCAATACATGAACCACTTGAATAGAAAAGGAAAGAAGCAGCAATAATATAAATCAAAAGTCACGAGCATGGAATCAAATTCAAATTGGTAGGTCAAAGGAAATCGACGCATTGATCTCGATCCATTACTTTGCCATGAACCCCAATGGATTTTAGGCAAATCTAGTCATTTGGCCCGTCAAATGGGCAGTTTTGTCTTCTCTAGAAATTTTCTTTTGTTAATAACATTTAATATAAAAATCATATTGCAATTCCATCATCTCTTCCTTAATCTAGGCATTCTAAATTAGTTGTTTCCATGTTTGAATCAAAGCTTCCATTTTTTTTTGTAATTTTTCATATTTTCTTTATTTCAAGCATGATTGCATGAAAATTGCCTAGACCAACTGTTCAACTTCGGGTTAGTATTTTCTACTTGTCTTCTATTATAAATAACGTTATAAGAAAATTTCCTGGACAGACTGCTATTTTCTACTCCAGTTAGGGATGTCTATGATTATAAATAACATTGTAAGTCCTAGGCTAAGTAGGTTTTGGTGGTTAATATAATTTTGAGATTTATCTCATTGTTCCAATCTCGTTGGTATTCTCACGGATCAACGAACCTATTAAAGGTTCTTGATTCCGACATTCGTTCTTGAATCAACATATCCAAGTTCATATCCCTTTTTACCTCTTGTACATGTTTCCGCTATATACAAATTGGTGAAGCTGAAATCATATAATGCATTGGAAATAGTGGGATAAATGAATTGTTAGATTTAGTTTTTAGATAAGACCTGCATGGTGTAGGTTTTCCCGCTGCAGGTAGCCCCATATGCGAAGACAGTAGCATTGCAGCCACGAAATATCCCCGGAATCAAAGGGCTAACTTCTCTGTAGAAAATCTTACTCACATTGTTGTCCTCATGGCCGAAGAACGAATCGAGCTTGTAGCACTCGTTCCGGCTGTACCAAAGAAAAATAAAAATTCACGAATCGGAATATTTGGAAAGAAAACGAAACTTCATTAATACGAATTGGTTGCTACACTGTGCAAGAAAATCTTACCTGGTTTCTTGATCTTTGAGATGAACTGTGACTTCTTGGCCACAATCGGATTCTGACTCAATAACAGAGACGCAAGGGGTGGATTTGCTGTTTCTGGCGGCGATTTCGTGGGGGAGAAAGGGGCGAACCCTAACGATGACCCTGACCTTTGAGACCGAATTGAGATTTGATTGCGAGGGTTTCGCCGGAGTAGGCATTCTAACTGTTTGGGTGTGTTCAATGAAGCCGTTCCAGTGGGAAACACAGAACCAGAGAGAGAGAGAGAGAGAGAGAGAGAGAGATGAACGAAACAGATGAAGAGAGTATTCGATTTTGTTGGTTGGAGGCAGAGAAAGAAAGGAGTTTTTAGGAACAGAGTTTGGGAACATTTGACCGTTGGGTTCGTTTTTAAACTTAGCAATTTGAATTGCGCTTTCCAGTTTCAATTTGGGGTAAACGGCCAGTGCAATGAAGATTGGCATGTTTGGATGCAGGACTATTTTGGGGATTGGATTATTTTTGAATAAGTGCCATATATATGTGTTTGGTAATTATTTAGATGAAGGTTATAAAAACCTAATAAACTTAGCACATTTATTGGGAGATTATTCCAATTCCATTGGAGAGGTGGATTGTTGAGTAGTTCTGAAGTTACTTAAATATTACATTAATAATTCAATTTATAATATTTCAAGCCTTAATAATAAATATACTAATTATTTTATAAAAATAATCTTTCAATCAAATAATCTTTTGATCTCGTGTACACCTCTCAGAGAAGAAGTTATAGGAAACAAAGCATATTGAATCGGGTAGGGAACATAGCACATCCATATAGTGTGTTCACATATTTTTGTATTTATATTTTTATAAAAAAAATTGAAAAGTTACAAATTTATCAAAAAAATTAGTCCAAACATAAACTAAATATAAGTATGTTACGTATTTATAACTTCAAAAAAATATTTTATATTAAAGAATAATAGTTATAACACATTACGATGATATCGTATTAAAGAGTAAAAGATTGTATATGTATTAAATAGATGAGCATATCATATCAATATGTTGATGTAGTATCATCTTCTCATGTAAATCATTTCTACAAATTGTACTTACTGTACAAAAAATATAATTAATCATGTATATTTTTTTTGTTTATATGTGTATTTTTTAGTTTACATATATTTCTTGTTACTTTTAGTTAAAAATAAAAATGAACTTAATAAAAATTATTAGTAATGTTAGCATCTTGCGGGGAGACTATTGATTTTTTTTCTTTAGTATTAACCTTAATTATTGAAGAAATTCTTTATTATTTAAAATTAATTTTAAATAATTAAATTATTTAAATTACCTTTAAGCATAAGTGTTAGAGATTTTAACCGTGACCCTATCTGTTTTTAGTTTGACAAATCTATAATAAATTGTTATTAAAAAATTTTATATTTTATTTTTTAATATTTTAACACTTGTTTTTTGGAGTTATTATTTGTTATTACAACGCAACGAAAACGCATCAAAAAAAGTTAAAAAGCTACAAACGGTGTCAGACCGCTCGACAGACCGCTCAAGCAGTCCATCGAGTAATCAGTCTCAACTCTCAATTTCTACATCTTTTAACATTGGCCTCGTTTGGGAGAACATGGCTTATGACTTATTTGGCTTATAAACCAAAAAATAAGTCACATCGTTTGGATAACCAAATAAATTAAAAATAAATAAATAAACAAATAAGTCAAATAAGCCAAATAAACTCGTTTAGGTAATCAAATAAGCCAAAATAAACTAAATAAGCTCGCTTATAAGCCAAACAAAGTGACTTATAAGCCAAATAAGCAAATAAGCCAATGGTCACCCAAACGATTTAATTTATTTGTGTTTTGACTTATTTGGTAATAAGAAAATAAGCCATTAAGCCAACCACCCAAATAGAGCCATTATCTTTGCACTCAAATTGAAATAAGATAAAAATGTCGAGATACAGGTTTCACTGCTCAAACGGTTTTCGACGAGACAACTTTAAATAATAACTGTTAGGGTTTGCTATTTTGGGGATGCCTATATAAAGGATGCTAAGGTTTTGTGTAGATTTTCAAGGGTTTAAAGTCTGGTAGTGGATTTCTCAACATCTGAAGTCCGATAGTGAATTTCAGCGGCAGTCAAGCACAGAGTTAATGTACGTATATTCGGTAGGAGTAGACTTACATACGTAGGTTGTGAATTCAATGGTACTCTGTAAGATTCTCTTGTAACAAACTAATTTCGTTATAGTGTTTGATTTCTCTAGATCTAGATTGGTCCCTTAGTTTCTATTCGGTTTGAGGTTTGCCACGTAAAAATCGTCGTCACATGTATGGTTGTGATTGTTTTATTTTCGTTTGTATAATTGTTTAGTTATTTATTTGTTTTGTGACGCTTGATTTCTTTAGATAAATTTATTAGTGCAAATCAATTTATAAACTAGGTTTTTCAATAAGTAATTTCTAATTTATTATTATATTATAATATAAAACAAGCATGTCGACTCATAGTAATTGTAATAATACTTTGTTTAAACCACATCAGTTCTCTTGTAGCAATCAGCAACCAATTCGAACATCATTTGTATATCTGCGTTATTATCCAACAAACAATGTTGCGTCTTGATATTAAGTATGTCAGCGACATGAAATTACTATCGATATTACTCTATTTAGACTGAACATAATTACTGAGCTCCTCGTAAATATATTTTTTGAAAACCTTTAAAACAACGATATATCCAGAGCACTTGCACAAGAAAATCAAAGACATATTCTCTAATGCTGCATAGGAAATATGGAGCAAATTAATAAGATTTAGACACCAACGATTATCTAAAAAATATCATAGAACAAATTATACGAACTTAAAATGCATATCATGAGAATGTCTACATGTCATGAATATAATACTATGAATTTAAATAAGAATGCAGCACATGAGAACTAAATATTAATTAATATTCTCATACAAATATCTCACTCAAAGAAAACTACAGAAAATGGTTACATATCTCATCGTATAAACATATAAAAAATAAGAAAATGTACAAATATTTTCATGAAAGTAAATATGATGAGAATGGGTGCATATATATCTTAAAAATGAGAATATTCGGTACAAATGCATCAACAATCTTACTAATAATTTTTTGAAAAAAAATACAAAAAATGAGAACGTATTGATATCACATGAACTATGATGAGAATACTCAATCATGATTGATGATATAATGAAAATGTATATATATTCTCTTGAAAGTACGTATTTAAATACACAACCATGATATACTAAAAATAAATAATTAAAAACAATGAGAATGTGTAAATATCCGAAGACATGTGTTCATGACTTGAAAAAAGTAAAAAATGTGCACATCTTTATATCACATGAACTTCGCAGAGGATATTCAACTAAAATGAGTGCATATATGATAAAAATGAGAATATTTGATAAAAATGCATCAACAATCTTACTAATATTTTTCTTGCAAATAATGTAGAAAATGAGAACATATTGATATCACATGAACTACGATGAGAATATCCAATCATAGTTGATGAGATGATGAGAATATTTATATATTATCTTGAAAGTAAATATGCAAATATACAACCATGGTATGCCGATAGGAATGATTCTAATAGTTTAATCCAAACTATTCTAACACTTCTCTAAAAATAAATATTTAAAAACAATGATAATGTGTGCACATATTACAACCGGGTTCACTTGGAAAAATGCCAAAAAAGAGAAGGTCTTCGTATCAAATGAATTTCGAAAAGAATATTTGATCATGAATGACGAGAAATTCCAAAATAAAGAAACACATGAATTCATAATGTGCATAAGTTATATGCAATTTGTATATAACGAACAGAAAATCGTCATAAAACTCACATGATTACGTAAACTGTTATACTCAATATTCGAGTGACTCTAGGTCAATTCTTCAACCGTTCATATAATTTTTCTTGGTCAATGACAGTTTGGCATCATCGAAACATGCAATATGCAACAACGTGATGGAAACAAAAATTCAAATTCAAAATACCAACCATTGGACGCCGAAAATCTCCCAAATTCCTCACTTTTCTCCTAAGGATACAAGTTTTTTATTTGGCAAATGCAATCGGTGTAGGATGTGGCGTTGGTTTTAAATGGAATATGATAACCTAGTTTATGAAAACTAGGTATACTATTTACCATTGGATCATTTAAGAGCATAATAGTCCTAAAAGCTTAAAAAATTCAAAAATGGGGCCGAGTAGAATATCAAACTTGTCATAGGTTTTTAACTCTAATCAATTTCTAAAAGTACAATCCAAGGCCAATTAACTCAAAAAAAAAAATTCTTAAAAATAAATTTTTAGGCATCCCAAACAAAGATATTAAGGCCTCGTTTGGCAACATAATTTTAAGTTAGGTTCTTTTGTTTAAAGTCACTTTAAACAAAATAAACAAAAGGTTTGTTTGGTAACCGTACGAGTAATTTTAAGTCAAATGATAAAAAAATTTAAGTTAAAAAAAAAGAAATTGTTATAAAAGACGAATGTATATGATAAAAATTATGATATATTTTAAATATATATAAAATTATTTTATATTAAAAAAATAAAAAAGATTAAAAAGGCTAAAAGAAGACAAAAAAAATCAGAGTAGAAAAACAAAACTTAAAAGAAAAAAAAGAAAAATTTAAAGATTAGTCATTTTTAAGGTATCATAAGAAATTTAGTTCTATAACATTTTTTTAATAAATTTAGTTCTTTATCATTTAAAATAAATTTTTAATATTTAATTTACTCACATTTAAAATTTATTTTTTTTATTTTTTAATTTATCTCCATTTAAAATATTATTCTTTTCGTTTTTAAGATACCAAAGATCTTCTACGAACTCTCAACCCCTCACTTTCTCTCTCCTCCCCCAAACCCTTATTCCTCTGTCCATTTTCCCTTCCACCTCCAGCCGTCGTTTGACGCCTTGCGCCACCTCTGTCGGCCTGTCGTCGACCACTTTTGCCAGATCTCCGCCACTGATCGGAGAGTCGTCGCCGTCTACGACTCACTAATGGTGTCAATTGTCCAGGACGCGACTTTGATGCCGAACGTCGAGTCCTATACTTTTTACATCGTCTCGGCTTTTGCACTATTCTTTTATCCATGGGGAGCCATGGGAAGACCTTTTCTGGTGGAGGTCGAGACGTTGAGATTGACAGATCTTTTGCCATTGCACGACTGTTTCACAACGGAGTTTGAAAAATTTCATAGCCAAATAGCGGAAGCACGCAAAGCATAGCTCCGGCCGTCTTTGCAACACATGCAGAGTAGTCGAAAGTGCTGTTCTGAAAATAAATTTTTATTTCGTGAATTGAAACCGATCAGAACGAAAGGTTAATTGATTCAGTGAGTTCATTGTTGGAGAATGATTTAGTGGATTTGAATGTAGCCAGATCTGATCAAATTTCATTGCGTAAATAGATCTGGTCGAATCATAATTCGGTAATTTTTTTAATACATATTCTCTATATGATCAGTGTTCAACTGATACAATTATCAGTTGTAAATTTTGTGTTGAACAATTTTAAAAATACTTATCTATTGAATATTGGTACAATTATCAGTTGTATGTTATTACTAAATGCACACAACTCTCCTAAATCACTTATACATTTTATAAATTTAAAACTATATTATAAAAAAATATTGTAAGAGATACTTAATAGTGATAAATGTATCAGTGACATATGCGTAGTGAACTGAAGTTGAAATATATCGGTGGTTTATATTCTTTATGAAAATATTTTCACTAACCATTGATAAATGTATTAGTGGTCACATTTGGTTGCAATGAGTTGAAATACATATTAAAACTAATAATGTTGTGAATTTAAAAATATATCAAATTTATGTTTATAATGAAATAGTTTTGAAAATATATCGTTTGTATGCGACTGTGTATCATTTGTATGTGTTATGGCGGTGAGTGTTTTTGCTCAGCAGAAAGAGAGAGAAATTGCTTGATTTAAGGAATGTGCAAAAATCGAATATTGAGTGTATTTTTGTCAATGAATTATTATATAGAACTAAATCTGTAAAAAAAATTATAAAATTAAAATTCTATTATCAATTATAATAACAACTTTACTTAAAATTTTCAATAAAAAACCTAATTTGAAAGAGGGTTAAAAAAAACTAGGAATAGTTCCCAAGTTCACACGATTACGAGGGATTTTGAGAGATCCCAGCCCTGGTAAAAGTGAGCAATAGTCGCTTTTAGTTCTCAAACCAAAACCCTCTAACGTTTGAATCGAAGATGGAGAAGAGCATGCTTGGAGATCTTGACTCGCTTCCCGAGGAAGTTAAAGCTAAGGATGTCCGCCATGATTGACCAGCTCTAGATCCGCGACAGGTTCTCTCTTTATACATAACGTATATAAGACTTCTACTTGTTGTATACGACTCTTTCTTTTCGCATTTCCAGGCAATTTCGATTCAATTTTGCTTTGGAGTAGACTGCGAGATCAACTGATGTTCTTGTTTTTTTTTTCCACGTAGATGGTGGTGTTAATTCGAATTATTTTCTGTATAGGGATGCTATATATACATTTGTATGTTCAATGTCATTGCTAATAATTAATATAGGAAGTACTTATTCTTGGCTACGCTTTGGTTATGGTGATGGTAATTTGAGGTGGTGGATTTGATTTGGGAAGCAATCTGAGTCCTTTTGTTGTTTAGCTCGTGAGCTTTAATTAGGGATGGCAATGGGTGGAGCGGGGGTGGGGATGGGGATGAGGTATCTGAATCCCATTCCCTATTTGATCGGGACGGAAATTGAAAAAAATATTAAAAAAGTAACAAGATAAGGATATATTGGGAATAATTTTTAAGCTTTAGAAAGAATGATACTAATAAGAGTTATAAATAATATAATAAATAAAACATAGCAGTCAATGAATTAATATAACTAAAAGTAAAAAAATAAGTGAGAAATATAATATCTTATGTTTTAGATTTATTATATTTAAAAAAGGTAAATTATATATATGTATTCATATTTTAAAAAAATATTTATTTGATGAAGGTGGGGGTGGGGCGAGGGAAACAATCGTCCTCACCGTTTGATATGGGGGGGGGGGAACTTGTACATAATGGGGCAGAGACGTGTTGGAACGGGCAGGGTGGGGCAAATTGCCATCCCTAGTTGTAATTTTGAAGGTAATACCCATGGCACATGCCCAAATTGAGTTATGTTTACAAGTTCGTGGCGAAAAGTTGGAGTGTTTGAGTGTCGTTCCAATGGTAGAATCGGGTGATGATTTTAGGGACTTAAATCTTAATTTTGGCATGAAGATCCTAGACCATACATCAAATGTATGTCAAAGACAGCACCAGGCCACCAAGGTGTTTAAAGTGTAGGGTTTCGTTATTTTTTGCTTTGTAAGTTGTAATTTTATCTTACCAGAGAAATTTGAAAAGGGCTCATTTATTATTTATACCAACTTCTTGTTAATTTAGAATTTAGCATTAATCTTGTATTTCATGTCATTTAACTCAAGTTGACTACTATCATTTTTTTTATAGCTCCTTACTATGACTCCATATAAAGTAGAAATTTATTCAATACTAGCATTTTAGTAATTTAACACGTTCTCTTAATTTTAGGGAGGAAAGGTAATTACATAAGTACCAACCTATCACCCATTTCCGTAAGAAAAATATGCTTAGAATTATGTCAAGGTATGCATGCATATGTACTAAAGTATATAAGACTTGTGATTCAACAATCCAATCTTCCATGTGTAAGGCAGAAGTCCACAAAATAGATTTTAAAAAAGGGGTCTTCAAAAGATCAAATCACATGCATATCTTGGTGGTTGTATCTTTTGGTTTGCACACATGTAGGTGCATGGAGGAAGCTTATACACGACAGACAATGAATCTATCAGCTATGGGTCCCATGCCTTGTTAGCTTCATCCAAACAGGTGGCATCAATCTTAGGTGGAGGGGATGACACAGATTGCCCTATTCCATATAATTGCATAAAATCTATTTTCATTTAGCTAATGAATTCCAATCAATTGAAGGGTCTTCTGATCAATCCATAGATCATTTGGATTGCATTAGTAATGAAAACTCAAAATATCACACATTGATCAATTGAAGAGAGTTTAGAATAACAAATTCATTGGGTGGTTGGAGAATCATAGGAGGTGCTCTAATGAATTCGGGTATTTGAACTCACAAAGTGTGGCCGGGCAACATATTACCTTTTGTAGCTTGTGTTTCTTGGCAGCTATCTGGCATTCGGTATAGTTCATTTACATCAAACTGCTACGTAGGTTGGCTTGTAGTGGTAGATGCCTCTGATGTAACTGTATGTTTTTGTAACCACCAAGTTCTACAGTCTCTGATCGTTGTGACCCGAGAAATTATATGCAGCAGAATATTTCTATTCTGTCGGGACTCTTTTAAGTGCAGAATGATTAATAGTCATAGCAGCAAGCATGAATAATCAGCTATTTGTTGAATTCATATATGCTAAGAACAAAAGATTCTGTGTTCTGATAACTAAATATAAAAACAAAAAAGTATTATGGCGGTTTTCATATAATTCATCATTTGTGGTTGGCAAACATAAACAAGACGTGCATGATATTCTGAGAACTGTATTCGTATGCAAGGCTTTTGGAACTTTGAACTGTGATTTTTTTTTGCTTTTCTTTTGTATGTAGATTATAGTTGTCAAATCGAGAATCGAATCGTGAATCGAAATTACCTATTTTCGAATCGTGAATCGTATCGAATCGTAAATCGTAAAGATTCAGTTATAATTTCTAAAATACATCAAAAATGTATCTAAAATAGTTAAATATTAAAGATGCATTATAAATATAATTTTTTTTTATCATAAATCAATAAAGAATTTGTTCTGAATTATGAACATATAGTATAATAGGTAAGACGCTTATATTTAGGGCAAGAAATGTGGGTCTGAGTTTTATCGTGATCAATGATCTTATATTGTATTATTAATTATGTTATAATTTATAACAATTCATAAACACATTTTTAAATTTGGAGGTATCCAATCCAAAAATCAACAGTGGATGGAGGGAGATGATAAATGAACGACATGAATGAAATGACAATGGGTAAAAATGATATAAAAATTAACGAAATGAATGAAATCGACACTGGGTAAAACTTCAACTCGCGAAATCACCCTACACAACTTTGATATTAATCATATAATATTAGAATTTATAGTTATCCAATCCAAAATCAACTACTGTTTAGTAGAGAAACATCTAGAATATATAAATAAGGTTGGGTGGCTTAAAAAAATGACGTGGGACAAGTTTCTATAATGTAAAATTATAAGTTAGAAGAAACACGAACTCGAGACTTGCTTAGTACTAAATCGATTCCTTAATTTTTCGAATCGAATCGTATTAAATCATGTGATACGTATCGTGAATCGTACTATTCTTGCTTTCGCCGATTTACCCAACTAATGTGAATCGAATGCTAGATGTATCGAACCGAATCGTACGATACGTATCATGAATGATACGATTATGATAACAAAAATGTAGGTTATTGAATATTCCATCACTCTCATCAGCAATTCGGTTTTTTCTTGCAATAAGAAGCGTCGTTCTAATGTTGAATTCCAGGAGGGGTTAAAGATACTGATGAAATTTACGGAATTACATACAGCTATTAGCTCTACCCTTCCCCCCCTTTGAACACATCTTGCAGTTTAAGGATGTATAATTCACTTGTGGAGAGATGTTTCAATGATTGTGTGGACACCTTCAGACGCAAATCCCTTGACAAGCAAGAGGAGACCTGCGTCCACTGGTGTGCTGAGAAGTTCTTGAAGCACTTGATGTGCGTGTTATAAAGTTTTACATTCGAAATGCAAAACTTTATAACACCCATTTCCGGGTGTTATAAAGTTTACTATGAAAAGCATACGTACACCTTAATCGGGTGTAGCTGCACCTTGGTTGAGTCACTTCTTTTTTGATTTGAATTATTGTCCAGATTGTGTAATACCCTAATTTTACAAATAGAAGATTTTTAAAAAAAAGTTTTTTTGCCTCTGATGATCTCTTCAGTTCACAAGAAATCTTATAATTTCTTCTTCTTTCTTTCTTCTTCTGCAGTCTAAATTAACATTTTAATTTGATTCTTATTCTTCTAATAATTTGATTTGTTAGAAATCTAATGACTCTCTCTTTTTTAGTCTCTTATACTTCTTGCAAGTAATAAACATGTTAGTTTGATTAGTTAAAAACAGAAGGGTTGATCTAAGATTGATGTTACTGTGTGTATGGGGGTTAAATTTGAAGATTTCTTTTACTAAACTCATTTTGTTAGAAGTTTTATTTCCCATATACAGGTTGTTTTTAACTTATCGAAACTCGTTTGGTTTCTCTCAAAGTTGTTTTTAAAATACGATTTCAGCCCTGAATGATGTTCTAAGAACAGTATCATGTCCTTTCCTTCCTTCTCTTTCTCATAAAGCGACACGATCTCACGCCTCGTGTCACTTCTTATTTGATTTTTTTCAAGCCCCAATGTAGGGGGCATTTGCTCTGGTAAAGTGAATACCTTGTTTAAATATAACTACTTGGGAAATAGATTAGGCATATTAAACGTATTGGATTATCTCTAATGTTTGCATTTTGAAATTTACCATAAAGTTCAACTGTTATGAGCTCCTCTTAAACCTATTTTGGTGATTCGAATTGTTTTTGTAGAGCTCTTCAAAAAATTATTTGTATAAAAAATTAGATTGGTCAGATATTAATAGTCACATTATCCGAATACATTTATATTAAATAAAATAAAATGATCTATTTTGAATTCACACTTTCATAAATGTTATAAGATAGTTTGGCTACAAATATTTAATTAATTTATTTTTTTGCATTCTTCACTAGCTTTATAAAATGAATAGTTTGAATATACGAGATGAATTTAAGGTGTACCCATAAACTTTCCGATAAAATTCGAAATGCAAAACTTCAAAGAAGTCCAATCCTTTCAAAACTTCCGGATTTTGTTAGCCTCCCTTTCTGATCATACCATGCAGTGCAAGATCTGTCAAGAAAATAATTAGGAACACTCGATGAACTATATAATTTTCCAGTTTAGCTGTAACTAAATTCGAGTAAATCAGCTTACTATTGTTGGCTGATTTGATAGAGATCAGCCGGGAAAATGAAAAGCATTTGACTTCTTCATGCTCCCCTTGGCTCACGGGATATAGCTAGGGCTGTACAAAAAAATCGATTCAATAATTCGGTCCGGTTTGATTCGTATGGTTCGATTCGATTTTTATTTGTCACGGTTTAATTTCAGATTAAAATTTTTAAAAACTGTTTTGAATTGTCTGGTTCTCAGTTCTAGTTTAATTTTACAGCTCTGAACCGAACAAGATCACTCTTACTTAATATTAATATTTTTTAATATATATATATATTTTGATGATATCTATATTATTAGTTTATATATATTATTTATATATAAACGGCACGTTTCGAACCGAACGACCCATTTATTTTATTGTTATTAGTTTACATATTATTATCGTAAAAAATTAAATTGATCGGATATTGTTAATTGTTTTAACAAATTACATTTGTGTTAATAAAAATAAACTATGATGTCTATTTTATTATTTATTTTATTATCACAAATGTTATTTGTTTTGGTAGTTAAGGATACTCGATTAATTTGGTTTTTTTTATAGTAATAATATATAAATTAAGAACAATAAAATAAACAGTTTAGATCATCAAAATGTATTTATTTTGTTTAGAAATGTATTTTGTTTGAGAATGTATTTTATTGAATTTTGGTTAGAATCGTTAATCGAACTGTGTTCGATCCGTTGTCAGGGATCGATTCCAGTTCGATTTCATTACTTAAACGATTCGGGCACAATTTTAAAAAATCTAACATTGTTATGAACGATTTGATTTTTAATTTTTTAAAAAATTGGTCCAATTCGGACCGTGTACCGTGTGCATCCCTAGGGGAGCAGGGTTCCTGCTGGGAGGGGGACTCTCAACCCTATTGTGAGTGTTTTTTGCATTTTAAATGGATTTTTATAATTTTATTGGAATTATTCATTATTTTGTATTTGATTAGTAGTTATTTTTTGTAAAAAATCGAGGCAATCGGGCATTACTATTTATTTGATGGACGCATATTTGTTTTCAAATAAAATTAACCAATTTATAGGATTTTAAAAGTAAAATGAGAGATAAATGTGCACCGATCATATGATAATGATGTCTGATTGATCTAATATTTTTTACACAAAATAACTACTCATTAAATATAAAATAATAAATAATTCTAATCAAATTATAAAAATCCACTTAAAAGGTAAAAGACGCTCACATCAGAGGTGCTGGGAGTTCTCTCACAGCAGGACTCTTGCTTTCGAGATATAACCCCTGTTTGGTTTCACTAAAAATTTGATTTTTATGCACAAAAAAAAAAAAAAAAAAAAAAAAAAAAAAAAAAAAAAAGAAGAAGTTAATTTTTAAGCTATACTATTTGATTTTTTTTAAAAATTAATTAATTTTTTTTTATCTTTTAATCCAAGAAAAAAAATCTAGACATATCTCAAACAACTTAACTTTTTTGAACAAAAATTACTATAATATCGTTAATTTAAAAAGTCAACTTTACTCATAAAAACAAAAAAAAAATTATGTTAATATTTTAAACATTACAATTTAAAAATAAAAAGTAAGAATCTATTAGATATTTTAGTAAAAAATAAAAACAAAAACAAAAAATTTATTATAATTTTTTTTTCTAAACACTTCAATTTTTTAATTCATATTTTTAATTTAAAAAACTTAAACATTTTAAAATTAAACTTTTTGAACATTCTAAAAATATCCATAATTTAGTTGGTAGAGATTCCCTCTTGTTATTGGGTCGCTGTGTTTCAAGAATTCTTGTTATTTCTTATATTTATGGATCCAATATAATTTAGCGGGGGGTGACGATTCGCTTAAACTATTATGTCTTGTATTTGAATTTGTAGAGGGTTTACTTACTCTCTAACTCTATGTTTTTCATTTGGGAAAAATACACTACCACCCTTTTAATTATTATTAAATATTATTTTATTTTTTTAATTTTAAAATTATATATTTAAGTTCCTCAATTACTAAAAATTGTACAAAATGCCTATTGCTTAGAAGGGTGAAAATAATACAAATTAAATAATTAAGAAATTTAAACGTATAATTTTAAAATTAAAAAAGAAAAATTAATACTTAATAATAGTTGAAAAAGTACCTTGTGTAATTTTTTCTTTTCTTTTCACCTATATTCAGTCAAATCATCCAACTTACTGCTATCTACTGATACTCTTAGGTTTTTTCTTTGGATTTTGAATTTGTTGAGAGAAAGAAAAAGGAAAAGTTAAAAAAAAAAAAAAAAAGGAAAATAAAGCGAAGCCTGTTTAGAATCAGGCATTTTTGTCGTTTTTGTTTTTTATATTTTTGAGAACAAAATAATGAAAAGTTCTAAACACATCGAATTCATGTCATTCTAGTTTTTTTTTTTTAAGGGGTTTTGAAAAAAAATTAAGAAAAAACTCGGTATTTTTTGAAAAGTAAGTTACTTTTAAATTTTTATTAAAAAACAAAATTAGAAAAAAAAATGGTATCGAAAGCCTAGGCTTTTTTTTTCATTTTTTAAAAAACTATTGGATTAGGAAATTTTTTTTTTTAATTTTCCTTTCCCAACTTAAGAATCTGGTCGATATGTTTAAAGAATTCAAAACTGTGCAAAGATATTCATAGGGATGCATGTGGTTCGATTTAATACTAAATATATGATCAAATTAATCTTGATTGGTTCTATGTGGTTTAGTTCTCAGGTTAGTTCAGCTTAATTTTAGACTAACCCGAAAACGAATCAATATTATTAGTTTGTATTTTTTTTTTCTCTATGCGTTGGATTTATGCGTTCTCTCAGCTATCGTTCCTCCTCCCAATTTGCATGAATTGCTCCCAATAAATATGAACTGTATGTGACGGCAATGATGAATTAATCCCTTCTCAAAACGACGAGTCCCAGGGCAATGAAGAAAGAGTTGAGAAAGAATGATTAGAGCAACGAGAGGGAGAGAAGGAAAATTAATCCCTCTTCAAAACGTGGTCATTTTGAATAAGAAGCTTTGCCAGCAGCAAAAACGATAATGTTTGGTTAAAAGTTTTTGTGCCGTCATACAATTTTATATATATATTTTTCTCCAAAAATGTATTTTTGTGTCAACATTTCAGCCGATGCAAAACACTTCTTAAAAAGTATTTTTTCTAGTAGTGTACTTTTATTTGGATATTTATCAAATTGACACAAGTAAATTAATGTCGATTACGTCAAAGTTGAGCCTAAGCGATTACCTCAGCTCTTCAGTATGTCTTTTTGCAAGAGTTAGATAGAGACTACTATGTTATTTTAGCTAGATACAGAAGAAGGGAAACGTTGTGCGAGTTATATTGATCAATTTTTATATTTTATTTTTAAAATTTTTTTAGTGTGTTTTATTGATGTATCTATGTGCGTAGATTTTGCAATCATCAATGTGTGGAGGTTTAGCTTTCCTCATATGTGGGATCTTTTCTCACGTGTAGATGTTTTTCTCTCTCTAGTTACTGAGTTATTTTGTATCTATTATACTTTTTTATTCTATTTTATATCAAATTTACAATACATTGAGATTTCAATCTTTTCTGATGAAAAAACATTCAAGGGCTACTCAAATTCAATAAATGGGATATCAAATTTGTGAAAGAGTAGTAGAGACCATACCAATCTCAATTGTTGAATCTTCATCAACGGTGACTACCTTATTTTTGTTGTTGTTGTTGTTATTGTTATTTATTTATTTATTTTTAATATGAATTTTTTATACAACATTCTAAAGTGGGACCTAATACTGAATTACCCACGCACACAAAAAAAATGCTCTCTTCCGTATTGCTCTCACCCTCTCTAATTGGTTTCTTCCTTCTTCTTTGAGAAAATCTATCATTTCCTTTTCCTTATTGCTCTCTATCTATCTTTTTTTTTTTTTTTCGGTTCACCGAAGTAGGCCTCCTCTTTTCTGTTGCTTTTGCCAAGATGCTTCTTGTCTACCCTTTGCCAAAAAATGCTTTTCGTTTTCCTCCCCCTTCTCTTCCATTTTACTGTGTAAGTGGCTTACCATGACACCATTTTGCTCTCACTTTCAAGTTAGAGAGAAATGTGAAGAAAAGAGGGAAACATGAGTCCGCCTAATTTGCAGTCCTCTATTCTTAGCTATTTTTTCTTATTTTTTTGTTTCATACTTCTCCATGTTTTATTTGCATGAGAGAGAATATGGTATTAAATGCCCCTTTCACTTAAAAAAAATATAGAATGTAGGGTGTTACAATTAAGAGAGAAGGTGGATTTACAATTCTCCTTAACTTTATTATTTTTATTTTGTTCTTCTCATTAATTGCAGAGGAGAGAGAGGGATAATGGATTATGAAAAAGTGAGGCTATGTATGCCCTTAAATAGGAGAGAGAAAGATTAGTTGTTCTTTCTCTACGTTTGATCCATTTTTGGGTGCAATTAGGTCAATCTATATATATATATATTAACAAAGTACATCCATGAATTTTATGAAAATATTTACCCATTTAATCTATTCATTTTTTTTTGGGCTGTTTGATAAAATGCAATTTAACCCCTAATATTTTAGTGGTGATTAAATCTCAGCATAATCCATTCCAAAGAATGGGAGGATGTCAATGGGTTTGAAGTAATTTTAATGTTAAGGGTGGAATTAGAAATTGTAAGAAAGAGATGGGCTGTAAGTTTATTCATCATATTTCTATTCAAATCATCTTAACCCTTCAAACAGTCACATAATAATTTTAAAAATACACTGCTATGTAAAGTATTTTAAATAATAAATTAGATTACTTAAATAATAAATTTTACTACAAAATACGTAGAGGCTTAAAATTAGAATTTTAGGTTATGTTTATGCTAGCAGCCCAATGGGTGAGAAACAGAGTTATTGTTGTTCGGCCGAATAAATGATTATCATTATATATGTAAAATCAAGTAAAAATTTGGCCGATTCTTTTACTAAATGTCTATTTAGAGAAGTCGTAAGGGTGACGATAATTGAGATGAGGATAAAATTTTTTCTGATAATCACCAGTGATGGTAACTTAGTCCAAACCTAGACAGTCTCTAGTAAAGAGTTTGATGGGCAAAAGAAGTTGTTTATAAGTTTTTTGTAACACTGATTTAGCATCTTAACTCCCCTCAATTTTAAAGATAATTAGTATTGTCCATTACGTATAAGAGAATTGAATTATATTTTAATAGAATGTATTATTAATTGAATTGCATTCTCAAGTAGTAAGGACATGACAAGAACTTTAGCTATCGCAGTCGCGTCGCTTCCCACAAGAGTTTAGGTTTGCTCTATAAATCGTTCATGAACTAAAAGTTAGCACATGAGCATAAATTAGTGCTAAAGGAGTTTTTTTTCTTAATTCCTGTAAACAATATATTATTATGTTCGTGATATGCCTGGTTCTAATGTATTAGTGGCATATAATAATAAATGTATCAGTTGTCACATTTGGTTGCAATGAGTTGAAACATATATTAAAATTAATAATTTTGTGAATTTACAAATGTATCAGATTTATGTGTATAGTGAAATAGTTTTGAAAATGTATTATTTGTATGTAACTGTGTATCGTTTGTATGTCTTATGGCGACGGATAATTTCACCCCGCAAATAGAGACGTTGCTTAGTTTAAGGGATACACTGTTTTTGAAAAATATTTAAAAAGATTTCAAATTATGATATATATATATAGAGAGAGAGAGAGAGAGAGAGAGAGAGAGAGAGAGAGGGGTTGCTTAATTAAATGAATGTGCAAAAATAGAGAGAGATATGCTGTCTAATTTAAGGAATGTATAAAAATAAAATATTGAGAGTATTTTCGTTAGTTAGTTATTGTATGGGACTAAATTTATGAAAAAAAATCTATAAAAGTAAAACTCTGTTATCAGTTGATAATAGGATATTTACTTAAATTTTTCTAAAAAGAATCTTGTGGAAGTTCTTCGATTTTGCTGATTGTAGTTTTTTATTTAGAAAATTTTGTTGTATTCTGAAAATAATTTTACTAATCCATCGACAGACTTTACGAAGTGAGAACAAATTAAGTTATAAAAAAAATTGTATTTAAATACGTTTTAAAGTAATCGATTATAAAATTCTTTTCTTAGATTAAAGTCGATTCAATTGAGACAGTAATTTTTTTTGAACCAGATGATGTGGAAATGACCTGTCATTCATATTGGACTCATATGGTAAACTACTCAATATATAATAAATTTCTCAATTTAAATTAATAATAAAATAAAAATTATTCAACCAATTTATTATTGGAGTCCTATAAAACCAAGCAGTAATCTCACACACCGTTAATGGTATGTGATCAAGCAGAAACAGACGCTTTTAGGACCACACGATTATAAAGCTAACTCTGACTACAATATCATAACCTCACGATAATATTCATTTGAATCGGTTAAAACGTATCTATCGTAAACTATTCACAAAACCGCCTAAACCTCGACACTCCATTCCCAATCGAACAGTCAAGAAATACCCCCGCGAAGCATCTATGCTCCAAACTTGTTCGACGTTTAAAGGATGGCTATAGAGTGCCGTTTGAGGTTCAAACTTTCATCCCCTAGGCCCTGCCTTGTTTGAGCAAAATTTGGGAGTTTTTATTTATTTCGTCTTTTTTGAATTTTTTTATTTTTTAATTAAAATAATTTATTATTTCTAGATCATTTCAACTAGAAAAATCAGAAAATTTTAAAATATTGATCGGATTTATTTTATTAATGACAAAAAAAATAATATAAAATTTAATTATTGACTTATTTTTGTTATTTTTGAACATATTTTATATTTTGGACAAACTTTTTTGACTTTTCTCAATCAAAGGATTCATAATTTCAGAAAAAATAATTTTTTAATTAAAAATAAAAATAAATAAAATAAAATAAATAAATAACCAATTTTCCCAAACCGCTCCTAATGGAAGCTCAAGATTTTAGTAACGGCACGAAACGGAGACGTCGGTGGACCTATTCGTTATATATAAACTCACAACGTGTTTCTTTTTTTTTCTTTGTTTCTTCTCTCTCTGGGTTTCAACGGGCGAGGTTTTTTTTTTTCCTTCTTTTTTCGAACGAGTGCTCTCTCTCAATCTCTCTCTCATTCTCTCTCTGACGTTTCTTGGGCTTCAAGGTCCTGAAAAAACTGTTGTGGACTCGATGAGCTCGGCTTCGATCTTCGTTGCCTCTCTGTGAGGAGAGGTAGTTTAATTACTTTCTGATTACTTGAAGACGAAACAATTTTTCTTTTTGTATTTCCGATACCCAGTTGTTCTTGATAATTCGACATCCTATTTCGCTTGTTGAAACAGCTCTGGTTCGTTTGATTTCGATTGTTTTTCATGTGTGTTATTGGATGTGATGGCCTGTAATTTTCTGAATGCGATAAAGCATATGGGTTTTTGCTAATCTTGCTTTGATCTCATTATGAGTTCCAAGATCTGGGCATGGTTTGATTTTGTACTGGGTAGGATTGTTTCTGGGATTCGGTTATGAGGGTTTTACTTTTCTTCTGTTTATTGTGTTTGTTATGATGTGGTTTAGATTCTTTTTGTTGGTATTATTGAATTTTGATTTGGGTATTGGGTTTTGGATGTGATGGTTAGAAGGAGATGGCTGAGGTGAAAATGGAAGAGCCTTGTCTCGAGAACAGACAATCTGCAGCTGCGTCAAGCTCTTCAGTTTCTGAAGGTAGTGGCAGTGTTACACTCAAGTCACCAGGGATATGCAGCCCAAGGACTGCATCGCCATCTCATCGGTATTGTTGTCTAATTTCCGTGCTTCGGCATTTTATTTGTAGTTACTGTACGGTGTTTTGGAATCATGGCATCAATTGTTGGAATCGAAGTTTAGGCACTGTTGAAATTGCATCTGAAAATTGCAGATGATGAATTGGAATATGTATCGAACTGAGTTCCTTCTCTTAGACTAAATATGCTTTATTTTCATTCCCCAGTGATTGTAAGCTGCATGTAATTTATCTATGGAGCAAGCCATCAAAAGTTATGTTGGGATCTTGAAGTTTTTTTTTTTTTTTTTCAATTTATTGTAATTAGTTTTGGAAATTGGAAGTCACGTTAAAACTAATAATCTTTTGCAATTAGTTGTTATACATGTGGTCCTGCAAATTAAAAATGCAGGGAAGGTTTAGTGGAGGGCCCTTGAGTTTCAAAGACAAGAATAGATGCTGTTGCATGATTCTCAACCTTCTCATCGAGGTAAAATTTGTTATGTTGAGAGCTGCCTCAGGGAATATTTTATAATGCATAGATTGAAGGCATCCACGGAAGGCGGAAGAGATGGAAATATTAAGAAGTCATTTGGAAACATAAAATCTATCTATAGTAGAAGTCAACAGCTTGTATGGATGAATTTCATTGATGTGCATCAGGAAACCTACCCAGTTGGTGAAATACCATAAATGATACCCGTTTCAGGTTAGGAAACTGGTGGGATTAAAAACATTCAATGTTTGAAAGTGCGAAGATATGATTCAATCCAAATATAACAATGTTGAAAGAGCTAATCCAAACCCTTGTGTTATTATCCGTTGAAAATCCTCACACAAATAAAGTAGATAAAATAATTGAGAATATGATTTATAATCAGATCAGTCTTACATGATAGCATTTGTTCAATATATCCCAATGAAACATGGGACATGAAGCACAATATAACATAGTTCTTTATTCTATCTCTTTCAAACTTAATAGAGGTAAACAGAGGTAATATATTAGTTTTATGGATACATAATATCCCTGATTTAGGTTTGAAATACCATAGATGAGAACCAGGTACTGAACTTGTAGGAACCTAGCTTTCATTATTTCTGTGTTGAGGTTTCTTTTTTCCAAGGAACTAGATGTATTGTCTTTCGTAATGCTTTATCCATAGTTTTGTACTAGTAGCCTAGCAGTTGAACATCATTAAAGAAACTTAACTAAGGTATGGAAACAAGTCCACGGTTAAAGACCGCTGACTATTTTATCCCCAGTATTCTGTTTTGATTCCCCTTGAGAAATGAAAATCATAAGAAATTTGTCGAAATCTTTCCATCAAGTTTTATAGAAAGAGTTGGATACTACGGCCTCGTTTGGTAACGTTTATGCTTTCTGTTTTCTGTTTTTATTTTTAAATTTTTGTAAATTGTAAAAAAAACATATTTGGTAATTATTTTTGTTTTCAAAAAACTGTAAACAGTTTTCAAAATTTACAAAATTTTTATAAACAGAAAAAATGTGTTTTCACTTGTTTTATAAAAACGTTTTAATTGTATTTTTTTTTATTACTACCTCAGACTATTACATCTTGTTATTGCCTCCGACCGCCACATTCAACCACCACCTCCGACTATCGTCTCGGCTTTTGACCACCATTGCTACCTCTTACTATCTTTTCGGCTAACACTTCCAATCACCATCTCCAACTACTACCTCCGACCACCATTGCTACATCTTGCTATCATCATCGGCTGACACCTTTGGCCACCACCATCCGACTACCACTGCCGACCACCAGCTCCAATCACCGCCTTTGACCACCGTCGTTATCTCTTGTTATCATTATCGAATAATACCTCTGACCACCACCTTCGACCATTGTATTCATCTGCAACCTCCAACTAACACTTTTCAAATATTTATGTGTCAAACATGTTTTTATTTTTGTTTTTTTATAAAAATAAACAAAAACATGTTTTTTGTTTATTGTAAATAAAAAATAAAAAACTGTAAACGTTACCAAATAGGGCCTACAAGTGTTAGTTATGAAAGATGATGTAGAATTATTGAGTTTTTTTTACACATGTCGAATCTGCCGTCACAATTGCACATGTACAATATGGATCTCGTAAAATAATAATGAAAAACAGTGTCGAGACCCACATCTGATTAATTCCTATATTCTACTGATTAGTATCTTTAAATTATGTTTACGAAGAAATGGAATTGAGATCTATGAATTATGATGCCCATGAAAGTAGGCTGTTTTCTTCATGAACGGCCACATTCTTCAATCCTCACTATGAGCACAACGAAAATGTTGTAAGAAACCAATGCGGCTCAAAATAGGAAAGGGTCTGGATTACAAGCTGTTCAAAGGAATATTGCAGTGCTGCAACCACTGAAAACACGTACAGGATTTTACCACAAAGCAGATAGCATTTCAAGATTCGTTTCTTTGGTATTATTTGTTTTTGCTATTTTGTTGGTAAATTTAAGACCATGTGTAGGTGCTCTGATTAGACTAAAAAAACACACAGGATGTACCATCTTAGATTTTTTTCTCTCTCTAAATAGCTAATGTGGATTGTTTCCCCCCTTCGCTTCGCTCTTTTCCCTTGGGGTGTGCCGTATTCCTACTTTAGTTTTTTTTTTTTGTACACAAACTTCGATATTTTTTAATGTCTCCAATTTCCTAATGGGAGTGATCTATTTTTGGGTATCATTACAGACATGCCATCTTTAATCATTCTTCCTTTTGTTTTCCTTTTGATTGAAATTTTGATAATATCAGAAACCATGTGCCAATAATTCTTTGAAAAGCTCTTATTTCAATCTCTCTCTCTCTCTCTCTCTCAATTTGAAATCTTCAATTTTCAAAAAGTTTGTATGTTGCTCGTATTAGGCTCTGTAGTTTTATTTTGGACGGATAAATTATTTTTGTTTAGTTTGTTAGATTTTAGTAATTTCCTTGTATGTTTTGACCAAAACAACTCAGTTAGCATGTGAAATTTGGAGTTCCACATATGTCTCGAAGTAGTCCACTAAGTAACACCTCAAATATTTTGGTGGAACCTAACCAAAGCAAACCAAATTATACCAAACTAAGTTTCGTGTCCCTATCATTTTGGTTGGCTTCGTTAAATCCTTTTTCTCCATTTTTCTCTGTTTAGATCCTTATGTTAAGTTATGTTTAATCCATAAATTACATATTTTTCTATGTGGTTTTATCACTTTTTCTCCCTTAACATTACAATAACATGTATTGTATCACTCTTTCCAGCCGGCACATCTGCCAATTTGCATGGTATGTGACCAAACCATCTTTGGTTATTCTCTCAACTTATCTTTAGTTGGTGCGAACTCTACTATTTCACGAGTATTTTCATTTCTAACTTTATTTTTTCAAATCTTACTATATATCTATCTTAACATCCTTGTATCTTAACCATACTCATTTTGTTGATATCTTTTTTTTGGTAGTTTTCCAATACTCTGTTTCAAACATTGTTGGGCCTCATAATTGCTTTATAAAATTCTGCTCTCAATTTTGTGTATATCGTGGATCGCATAATGCATATGCCATAAGCACCACTTCATTTGAGCCATCTACTTTGATTTGATGGAGTGTATCATATCACTCCATCCCTATTAAATCGAATCTAGATAGTGAAATTGTTCATTTTTTGGTATCTCATGGTGTTCAATATTCATTTCTTTGCTATGTTTATTTCTATTGTTACTAAATTTACATTTCATATATTGAATTTTATATTTAGTTATTTTGAATCCTTTTGACTTCAATGCTTTTTCTCAAAAGTTTAATTTAGTATTAATTCCTCTTTCAATTTTATCCACTAAATCAACATCATATGCGAACAACATATACAATATAGGATATCATTTGGAATATGTCTACTCAATTAATCCGTAATTATATCCAAAAAATAAAGCCTTAAAGTTGACCCTTTACACATCTTACAATGATTGAAAATTTGGAGTTCCACATATGTCTCAAAGTAGTCCACTAAGTAACACCTCAAATATTTTGGTGGAACCTAACCAAAGCAAACCAAATTATACCAAACTAAGTTTCGTATCCCTATCATTTTGGTTGGCTTCATTAAATCATTTTTCTCCATTTTTCTCTGTTTAGATCCTTATGTTAAGTTATGTTTAATCAATAAATTACATATTTGATCACACCATAAAAATTACATATTTTTCTCTGTAGTTTTATCACTTTTTCTCCCTTAACATTACAATAACATGTATCGTATCACTCTTTCTAGCCGGCACATCTTCCAATTTGCATGGTATGTGACCAAACCATCTTTGGTTATTCTCTCAACTTATCTTCAGTTGGTGCGAACTCTACTATTTCACGAGTATTTTCATTCCTAACTTTATTTTTTCAAATCTTACTATATGTCTATCTTAACATCCTTGTTTCTTAACCATACTCATTTTGTTGATATCTTTTTTTTGTTAGTTTTCCAATACTCTGTTTCAAACATTGTTGGGCCTTATAATTGCTTTATAAAATTCTGCTCTCAATTTTGTGTGTATCGTGGATCGCATAATGCATATTCCATAAGCACCACTTCATTTGAGCCATCTACTTTGATTTGATGGAGTGTATCATATCACTCCATCCCTATTAAATCGAATCTAGATAGTGAAATTGTTCATTTTTTGGTATCTCATGGTGTTCAATATTCATTTCTTTGCTATGTTTATTTCTATTGTTACTAAATTTACATTTCATATATTGAATTTTATATTTAGTTATTTTGAATCCTTTTGACTTCAATGCTTTTTCTCAAAAGTTTAATTTAGTATTAATTCCTCTTTCAATTTTATCCACTAAAACAACATCATATGCGAACAACATATACAATATAGGATATCATTTGGAATATGTCTACTCAATTAATCCGTAATTATACCCAAAAAATAAAACCTTAAAGTTGACCCTTTACACATCTTACAATGATTGAAAATTCACTGGTGTGAATCTAATTATAGTTACAATCCCATCATATATGTCATATTTCTCATTTATATACTCCTTTGCCTTTGCAGGCTCCCTGTTACAAGTTTTTTTTTTTTGGAATCTATAAAAATCATATTAAGATCTTTTTTCATTTCTGCGTGCTTTTTAAATTAGTTTTCTTACTAAGTATATTACTTACATATTTGATCTACTAGGCATAAATCTCAATTGATTCAATTTAGTATGTTCATTTTCAATTCTAGACATCTCCTCTATTTTCATATATAGTACTAGAATGCTTTTCCTACACTCTTCATTCATTTTCCTGGTCGTTAATCTTTTTGGATTTCTATAGATGTACCTAGTCATTGTAATATTTTTGGTTTTCATTATGAGGATTTTCCCTATGGTCTTAATAATCTTTTAGATGTTTTGATGGTGGGAGTGAAACAAAACTTTAACCTTTTTTTTGAAAGAAAAGATCCTGAAATAATTTAGTTTTCTTCTCTTTTCCATAAAGCCTTAAATTGCTTTTTGCACAACAATACCTTATGGATTTGAAAATTAATTTATGCTCTTAACAGTTGCTTATGATGTTTTATATATATATATATATATATATTGGTGATTCTTATGAGCAGTATTCTATCTATTTGTCTGAAGAATGTGAATCTGACTTTGTAGGAGGACCACAGGCCCTATTAGGCGAGCGAAGGGGGGTTGGACTCCAGAGGAGGTAAGCAGTTTCTCTGACACGTGAATTTAGTAGCATTACGGGTCTGTTGGAAGCTTATACTCTTATGCCGATTCATTTGTTAGATTATCGATGGGTCTGATAAGTTCATTTGAGTTGTCTATTGATACTTCTTTAAAATTTGAAATGAATTTTGTTTTGGTTATAACGTCTGGTTTTACTAATGGTTGTAGTTCGTTTATGCCAGTGCTTTACTTTGATCATTTTCTCTGTTAGATGCTACTTGTGGTTTTATTAATATTTTTCTGTAGATTATGGCTTTGATTTACTAACAACCTATTCAATTTGCTATAGGATGACACATTGAAAAGAGCTGTTACAGTTTTCCAGGGGAAATGTTGGAAGAAAATAGGTTCCTCTCTTCCCTCTGTGGGTTCTCCAATATTTATTATTGACTGTTGAAGTTAAAAGTTATTATGCAACTTGACCAAATGTTGTGAGTTTGCATTTGTTTTTGTTTTTTCCCTTGTGTGTGTGTGTTTGTGTGATCCCATTCGTGGGCCTGTCATAGAACATAATATAGTTGATATTATAAATGTTCAACTAAATGGTTCCTATACCAAATACCATTACAATTTTAGGTTGTTTTCACTTTTCAATAAAGCACACTTAATTTATAACGAGACTAACCTCGGGGTGTGGTTCAAACCTTGCTTTACTTTCCAGAAGATATGCCATTAGTGAGTTAATAATAAAGTAATTTGATGTTAACACTATTTTCTCCATTTGGAGTCCAACAGTAGCTTATGATTATAGTAATATGTGCAAAGATTGATTACATTTTGAAACCGACAATCTAATGAGTGTGATGGAGTGAAAATGAATATATAAAACTTTATGTGGTGTAAACATATGATTTGTGTTTGAAGTTGGCAGAAACTACTTAAACATGATATTTTGTTTCCCCTAACTTTGGCAAGATATTGGCTGCATCGGTGAAGCATCATGTATGATTTCTTTCTGGTTCAACCCTTGAATAGCATTGTGCCCTTCCGACGACTGGTCATCTGGTCTAGGGAATTAATTTGTGCACATGCCGCATGGTGCTGGTGTTGAAGGCCCTGTCAATATGGAGGGTAAGAATATTGTGTTAAATCACCACTTGTCCTGAAAGATTAAGCTCGGTCCCCTGGAGGGGACAAAAAAATTGCATATGAAGCTTAGACAACCTCCCTCATATGCAATCCCATCCCATGTGAGACAAATATCCATTAGTACATGGAAGCAGAATGTGAACGGGAAACCAATGCAAGTGGAGAGATTTGAATCCAAAACCTCTCTCAACCCTGAGTTCTGGCTGAGGGGATAAAAAATTGCATATCAAGCTTAAACATCCTGTCTAATGTGGAATCTGGTCTCACACGGAAGACAATATCCATATGTATAGAGAAGCAAAATGAAAAAGGGAAACCAATGCAAGTGGAGAGATTTGAACCCCAAAACTCTCCCAACCTGAGCTCTGTACCATGGTGCTTGCCGCGAAATCTTAAACCATTATGATGAGCTCTGGTGCCATGTTACTTGTTGGAAAATCTTAAACTATTAGGAAATGGCCAAATAATGCATATCAAGCTCTCCAACACTCTCAATTGTCTAAGATCATATGTGGTTTTCTATAGCTTTTATATTTAGCTACCTTCATTTTTTTAATCCAAAATTTATTATAGAGTTAGCAATACATACATGGATGCATTCTATACGATAACTCTGTAAAATTTAGTTTTTTTTGAGACAATATTCCGTTTAAATTCATGAGTGAACTGGAATGTGAGCTTATATTTGATA
This sequence comes from Heliamphora exappendiculata, assembly GCA_034768845.1. Lineage (NCBI taxonomy): Eukaryota > Viridiplantae > Streptophyta > Magnoliopsida > Ericales > Sarraceniaceae > Heliamphora > Heliamphora exappendiculata. The sequence goes on from JAOTRH010000022.1 coordinate 18,683,164, forward strand.
TTGATTTCTATGCAGCTGAATTCTTTCCTGATAGATCAGAAGTGCAATGTCTACATCGATGGCAGAAGGTTCTCAACCCTGAACTTGTCAAGGGGCCTTGGACACAGGAGGTCAACACCTAGCTTCCTTATCTCCTTCGATGACATATGCTATTCCATTGGTTTTGCAGATTGTGTCTATTTATTTTAAGAATTCCTTTTGTTTGGTAGCGTTAAATGTTTCCTACTCCTTTTATTCATAGGAGGACGACAAAATCATTGATCTGGTATCAAAGTATGGGCCTACAAAGTGGTCTGTCATAGCAAAGTCTTTGCCAGGTCGTATAGGGAAACAATGCCGTGAGAGGTAATATTAGGAGCAAACAATACAAGTATTTTGGCTTAGAATATTAAGTACATTTTGCTGCCACCTTGATGCTTTATACACTAGGTTGAATTACCTGTATATTTGTTGTTTTCAAGAAAAATTATGTGATGGAAAAAGCAATTTCTGATAATTCTCTTTAGCACCGTTATTAGAATGTTTACATGTTTGCTTTCATCGTCCACTGACAGCATTAATGTTTCCAAAATTACTCTTTTACTTCACTTGTTTCTATCGTTTTATTGCATTACCATTTAGAAATGATATGATTTATTATTGACTTTGGATTGTGATTCTCGATTATTTTCAGGTGGCACAATCATCTTAATCCAGATATAAAAAAGGACGCTTGGACATTGGAGGAGGAATTGGCCCTCATGAATGCCCAACGGATATATGGGAACAAATGGGCTGAAATAGCTAGGGTTCTACCTGGAAGGTACTTCATGTACAATTTATGTTTTATGAAGGGAAATGAAGGTGCTAATTTAGTGTACTGTAAATAAATCACTGCTCCGATGCCTTGGAGAGGCATCCTGTTTGGCTCTCCATAAGCTAGCTTATATTTCTTAGGGAATCTCATGCCAAAAAAAAGGTTCAATAAATTTTATGTCCCTGAGATCTAAAGCCTATGTTCATTTGAGCAGTGGAAAGAAAGTGCCTGGTTCCTCTCACTTGATAGGGTTGGTTACAAAAGTGGAAAAAAAATAACTTACCTTCATAAGCCGTAACTATTAATAAACTATCTCCCCTCACACCTTGATCTTGCACACAACTGTTTCTGGCAACCAAGTAATTCATACTTTAAGTGTCCCAGTTAATGTATTGTGTATGATGTTGTATGTGAAATATGTTGCCTAATGTCACGGTAAGGACCCCAACATTAAAGACTAGCCTGTTAAGTAGACTTAACATGCCGCTTATATGCCTAAGACCTCCCCAATGCCTACTCAACACAGAATGGTCAAGTTTGTGACATTCTTTCCCACCTAATTAGGCAATGCCCTTGTCGCGACGGGGCCACCCTACCTACCCATCAACCCTACACTCAAGTGAATCCACAGCTATCGTAGAGATGACATGCCCTTGTCACAACACCTACCAATCCAATTTAGTTTGCATATATGTGGAGCAATATAATACTTGTATGCTTTGATTAATGAAGTGGTGTTTAGATGCATAATAGGTATGAATTATATTTTCCTATATCATTGAACTAATCTAATTGTGGATGTGTGATATTATATAAAGAACATGTGTGTTTGGATCTTTCATGGTAACAAAACTATTTTATTTTGTTTCCAATTGCTTTGAAAGGCACTAAAAACCATTTGACAAGGTGATGCTTAAAACAAAGTTGTAAGTCTATACAACTTGGACAATAGGAAGGATAATAAAAGGTCATCATCCATAGTATTGGTTGTATTGATTTAACCCTCAACTGGTTAGAGTGCAAGTATTGACATTGGAGTAAGGGTCTAATGTATTGGAAGAGGTCCTTTGGATCCAATTAGTGTAATTAGTAGTTCATTATTTTATTTAATAATTAATAAGAATTGATATAAATACATAATTTTTAATTTTCCTTTTATATTAGGCTAGTATATAAATAAGATGTTTTGTTATTTTAATAAAGAAATTAAATTAATTGAATAGAAGGTTGTGGCCTAGGTCTCTTTCTTCTTCTCTTTCTTCATTCCCATTCTATATCATTTTAGCGTCAGTCTTGTCGAAAGTTTACTATCGTCTGAGCCTCGTACGAAACCTCGTCACGTTGAAGCCCCTTTGGGAACCCTAGCATCAGTGGATTGTTAGCTTTATTATGATTATAGCTTTATTATTATTATTATTATCTGGTGTGGTTGGACACACCATATCTTATTATGTGGTCTCGTTGTTCTATAAATAAAACGGTTGCGTGCCCTATTGGGGTTAACGCCTTTATTGAGTTTAATGTTATTTTATTAATATGGTATCAAAGTCTAATCCTAATCCTAACCCTAATCCTAGTTACCGCCGCCACCATTGAAACCCTTGAACCATGCCGCCATCATTGACACTCTGAAACCCTAGCCAAACCCACCAGCAAGCCTCGTCGTACCTCCAGGGAGGGTCGCCGCTCCTCGTCGGACCTCTAGGAAGGGTCGCCGACCTTCGTCACATCTCCAGGGAGGGTCGCCGCTCTTCGTTGCACCTCCAGGGAGCGTTGCCGCCCTTCATCGCCACCCCAGGGAGGGTCGCCGCCCTTCGTCACACATCCAGGCAGCTTCGCCAGTCCTCGTCGCACCTTAAGGGAGGCTCGCTGACCTTCGTCGCAAACCCAACGAGCCTCGTCACTGCTTCTTTAGTCCTCACTGCATCACTGTACGATGGAATCTACTGTTCTGTGTTGATTGGCGCTTCGTGATGCAGTGAGGAATCTGTGTTGATCACTGTTCATGTTCGTGAGGACTGGTGCTGCCCTATTCATGTTCTAATTATTTAGAAGTTGTGAGAAGCCTGTGTTTGGTGATTTGTTTATGTTCTGATTATTTAGGAGTTGTGTGGAGCCTTTGTGATTTTAATCTTTAATCAAGGATGTCAACAAGAGAAGTTGGGTCTGCTACCTGGACTTCTGAGACTAATGAGTCTCTGACGGATACCGGGCAACCAACTAGAGCTGAGGTGTTCTACTCTTCTACCCGGCTTGTTGATGAGAAGCTTGATGGTGCTACAGCTTATCCGTTGTGGAGAAAAAATGTGTTGAAATCCTTGCAAGGTATGGAATTGGATTCCCATCTATTTGATAATGCTCCCGCTGCTAGTTCCCCTGCCTATCGTATCTGGGTCTGAGATGATGCTCGTATCTTTAGTCAGATCATGAATTCAATGGATCGCAGTGTCAAGATTTTAGTTGCAAGTGCTAATACAGTGAAAGAAATTTGGGGGGTTCTAGAGGATATTTATGCCTCTACAAATGACTTACGCGCCTTTATGATGTGATGCGAGGTATCTTCCGCTCGCAACAGGTTGGTCGTCCTCTTCAGGAGCACTTTATGAGATTTAAAGTGCTTGCCGACGAGTTTGATCGGCTTCTTCCATTTACCAGTTCTATTAGTAAGTTTTAGGAACAGCGGATGCAGATTCTCGTCGTGTGCTTTTTGGTTAGTTTGGACCCTGAATATGACACGGCTCGTTCTCAGATTCTTGCTGGGACAGATATTCCTACATTATCTAAGACTTTTCATCGGGTGAGTCGTTCGATACACCATGACGACACCCTGCCTTCCTTTGATACTAATGATCAGTCTTCCCTTGTTGCTTCTCGAGGAGGCATTGGCACTCGTGGCCGCCGTGGTAGGGGCCGTGATGGAGGTCGAACAGGTGGGGGGGCTCGTGAGACTCGTTCTTGCCACTATTGTGGGATCTAGGGCCATATTCGCAGTCAGTGTTATAAACTACATGGAAGACCGTCCCTAGTGGCTAATGCTACTGCTGAGTACCTCCAGGTAGACTCGTCTTCCTTTTCTCAGAAGCAATTCGTAGAGATGACTGACCCCAGCTGAATATGAGCAGTATGTTCAGTTTCAAATCACTAGCCCTAGTCCTCCTGCTCCTGCTGTCGCTACCTTCGCAGGTATTCCTAGTGCTTGTCTGGCGACTACTCCATCGGCCTAAGTGATTGATTCAAGTGCCTCCTATCATATATTGCTGGTTCGGTAGGTATATTATCTGACTATTAGGTGATTCCTAGTTATCGTAGTGTTCTTGTGGCTAATGGATCTTCCTTACCGGTTAAAGGACATGGAGTCGCTACTCCCACACCCTCCTTAACCCTACCTGATGTCTTACATACTCTTGAAAATCTATTTAATTTATTATCAATCAGTCAGCTCACTAATGATCTCAATTGTTGTGTGATTTTTTATCGTGATGGCTGTGTTTTTCAGGATCTTACGACGAGGAAGATTCTCAGTAGAGGTCGAGTCTCTGATGGGCTTTATTTGGTGGAGGAGGTGGCTGCTACTGCCTGCTCAGTAGTTCCCTCTCATAGTTTTGAGGCTCATTGCCGTTTGGGGCATCCATCTATATCCACTTTACATAGTTCGTGTCCTAGTTTTCGTTCTATTTCTCATATTGAGTGTGAGTCGTGTTGGTTGGCAAAGCACTTGCGTGCGCCTGCAAAGCACCTGCGTGTGCCTTTATTATCTTGGGTCAATAAACGAGTTTCGATTCCTTTTTCTTTAGTTCATTCAGATGTTTGGGGGCCGTGTCCAGTGGAGTCTGTTTCTGGTTTTAGTTATTATGTCATATTTGTGGATGATTATTCTTGTGTGATTTTCTTATATTTTGTGCGACATAAATCTGAAGTAGCATTCATTTTTTTCTCATTTTGTATGGAAGTAAAAATTCAATTTCAGGCTCAGGTTAAATGTTTACGCAGTGATAATAGTGGCGAGTATTTCTCCACCCAGCTGAAGACTTTTCTATCTTCTAATGGTATTGTTCATCAGACTTCTTGTCCAGCTACCTCACAGCAGAATGGTGTTGTTGAGCGCAAGAACCGCCATATTATGGAGACTGCTCGTGCTCTCTTGTTTCAAATGCACGGGCCTAAGCAATTCTGGGGACATGCCGTGTTAACTGCTTGTTACTTAATTAACCGTCTCTCATCTCAGGTCCTTGTTGCAAAATTTCGATGGCGGTCCTCTCTCCCGCAACGAGCCTTTTCTCTCTCCCCTTGAGAATTTTTGGCTGCCTTTGTTATGTTCGTGACACTCATTCTAACCGAACGAAGTTGGATGCTCGGGCTGTCAAATGCATATTTTTTGGTTATTCGAAGACTCAGAAGGGTATCGCTGTTTTTGTCCATCTCTCCACAAGTTCTTTGTGTGCCGCGATGTTGCATTTTTGGAGTCTACTCCTTTGTTTTCCACATCAGATTTAGCTGGGTCGGGGAGTGGGCGGTCTGATCTTACACATCTTGATTTTTTAGTGTCTTGCTTGCCTTTGTCCTCTTCTGCAGGTGTTCCTCCTACTGAGGGGTCTTCTCCACCTTCTCCTTCCACTCCTTCAGTTTCATTGGAACTTTCCTCTATTGAGCCCATCTCCTCGTTTGCGGATCCTCTTCCCACGGTAAGTTCTCCTTTCCCTGCTCATGATACTCCTATTGTTACTCGGAAATCTTATCGCACTTGCAGGGATCATCCTCTCTATACTCGCTCCTACAAGGGACTTTCAGTCTCCTTACAGACTTGTATTGCCACTCTAGATCAGGCCACTATTCCTCGTACTGTTCCTGAGGCCTTAGCTAACCCTGGCTGGCGGGGTGTTATGTTGGAGGAAATGCACGTTTCGTTTCTCTTTCGGAAGGCAAGCATGCTATTGGTTGCAAATGGGTCTTTACGGTCAAAATAAATCCTGATAGTTCTCTTGCCCGCTTGAAGGCCCGTCTCGTTGTCAAGGGATATGCTCAGACGTATGGGGTTGACTATTTTGAGATTTTCTCTCCTGTCGCCAAGATGGCATTTGGTCGCCTGTTTATGTCTCTGGCTGCCTCTCGCCATTAGCCTCTATACCAGCTTGACGTGAAGAATGTCTTTCTTCATGGCGATTTGCAAGAGGAAGTTTATATGGAGCAACCTCTCGGTTTTGTTGCTCAGGGGGGGTCGCAGCTGGTCTGTTGTCTCAATCGATCTCTTTATGGCTTGAAGCGGTCTCCACGTGCGTTGTTTGGTCGATTTAGTATGGTTATGCACCAGTTTGGTCTTTTACAGTCCGGCAAAGATCATACGGTGTTCTACAGACGCTCATCTGCTGGTTGTATTCTATTGATTGTTTACGTTGATGATATTGTTATCACATGTGATGATGCGGTGGGCATTTCTGCGTTGAAGCAATTTTTGAAATCTCAGTTCCAAACTAAAGACTTGGGAGAATTGAAATATTTTCTTGGAGTCGAGGTGGCATGAGGTAAGAAGGGTATCTTTATCTCCCAGAGGAAGTATGTGTTGGATATTCTTGCTGACGCAGGGCTTTTGCACGCAAAGGGCGTTGAGTCACCTATGGATCCGAGTGTTAAACTTCTCCCTGATGAGGGTGATGTTTTTCCTCATCCCGACAGATATAGAAAAATGGTTGGAAAGTTGAATTATCTGACAACAATGACAAGACCAGACATAGCCTTTCCTGTGAGTGTGGGGTGAGCCAATTCATGGCTGCACTTCGAATCCCACATTGGAATGCCGCAGTTAGAATTCTACGCTATATCCACAGTAATCCCGGTAAAGGGTTGCATTTTAGTGATCACAGCCATGCCACTCTATGATTGAAGGATATTCTGATGCTTACTGGGCGGGATGTCCTATTGATCGGCGGTCATTCTGGATTTTTTATATTTATCGGTGGCAATCTTATCTCTTGGAGAAGCAGGATGTGGTTTCGAGATCAAGTGCAGAAACAGAATACCGAGCCATGGCCTTGGCCACATCTGAGATTTTGTGGCTTCGTCAATTGCTTAGTGAGTTAGGTGATCCCTGCAATGGCCCAGCGAAGCTTTGGTGTGATAATAAATCTGCAGTGTATATTGCCACGAATCCGGTGTTCCACGTGCGTACTAAATATATCGAGGTGGACTGCCATTTTATTCGGCATGGGTATCAATTGCTTAGTGAGTTGGGTGATCCCTGCAATGGCCTTGGCCACATTTGAGATTTTGTGGTTTCGTCAATTGCTTAGTGAGTTGGGTGATCCCTACAATAGCCCAACGAAACTTTGGTGTGATAATAAATCTGCAGTGTATATTGCCACGAATCCGGTACTCCACGAGCATACTAAACATATCGAGGTGGACTGCCATTTTATTCGGCATGGGTATCAAAATGGTGTGACCATGTTCGGTGCGGTTCGTACTGGAGAGCCGTTGGCGGATATCTTTACCAAGTATGTTCTAGGTTCTCGGGTTCGATACATATGTAACAAGCTGGGCATGTTAGATATATATGCGCCAGCTCGAGGGGATGTTAACTTTATTATGATTATAACTTTATTATTATTATTATTATTATTATCCGGTGTGATTGGACATACTATATCTTATTAAGTGGTCTTGTTGTTCTATAAATAAAACGGTTGCGTGCCTTATTGGGGTTAATGTCTTTATTGAGTTTAATGTTATTCTATTAACATGGATAAGCAACCAAACAAATCATTGTTGATCGCAACCCATAACAACCAAACGACATTGCCATAATCTCGCATTGCAACCAATTGCAACTCGACACTAATTGAGTTCATCAAATTCACTGAATGATCAAATTTTGGTTGGCTTTTTTCTCACTATCCCCTATAATCAATCTTTGTTTCCTGGTCTATAAAATTGACTTCACCACCAACATTTGTCTTCACCATCATTGATATCTTGCTGGAGCCCTCACCACCTCGTTAGAGTTTGGTGGTGGTGAGCAAATTTTGTGTTGCAGCATTGAAAGCATAGGGCTTTGAATGCACCACAAGGGGAAGAAGGCAATTGGGCAATAAGGCACTTGACCCAACTCAGACAACACCCATACACTCGACACTAATTGAGTTCATCAAATTCACTGAATGATCAAATTTTGGTTGGCTTTTTTCTCACTATCCCCTATAA
>JAOTRH010000022.1:18691253-18704818 GCA_034768845.1 Heliamphora exappendiculata
CTTTGAATGCACCACAAGGGGAAGAAGGCAATTGGGCAATAAGGCACTTGACCCAACTCAGACAACACCCATACACTTAACCTGACCCATCTCTCTTCTACCCACAAGTTCGTTCGGTACCCATAGAACTAAATCTTGACCCCACCTAATAGAGTTCATCCATATTCACTCAACTGACCTGATCTAGACCTGACCTAAGAACTTCACCCCCACCAAGAAATCAACACAAGAGTAGACCTAGTTGAACACTCCCATGCTTTAAACTATGCCGCTATTCGAACATGGGTAGATATGAAAATTACTATAAATTGGTAGTTTGTTCTGCCAAGTTATAAGCAAAGAGCTCACTTTGAGTTTACTGACACAAAGGAGCAAGTAGGTAGACAAGGTCGAATTTTTAGCTAGCAAGGTCGAATTTTTGTGGAATGAAAATGTGATGATATCCATGGCGATAATGTTTAAATTTGTAGATCTCTTGTGGTGTGGTTTATAGCAGACTCTATTGGCAGATGCAATCTAAGTAGTCTTTTAAATAGAAGAAGAGATATGGAGGAAGACTGTATATGCTCAAGTGGAACTCTGTTACATGGACTTAGGTAAGTTGTGGGTGAATGCGTCTAAGTATCTGATTTATCTAATTCTCATATTAAAGACACTGCATTGCAAAATATTTATATTCCTTAATGTATTTCTTTTATTTTTCATGGGAAATGGTCTTTACAATGTTCTATTGAGCATTTCATGTATAATATTAGAATTTATGCATAGTTTTATAGTAAATCGGAATTACTAAATATGTTTTCTAAGTGAATGCCAATGTAAAATAGTCGGGCACATCCCATACCCTTATCTGAATGTGAGTGTTTGACATGGTACTTTTTTCATTTACATTGGTGGGACCTTTACAAAGAGAGAAAGTCACTATTGTGGTTCCTGGGAATTCCTAAGAGACCTTTTCATTCTGCTCTCACTTCTTTCCTTTGTATCTTTCTTTTGTGTGACTTATAAATGTCTTAATTGTTAGGGGATTGGCCATCATACTTGGGACTGTAAATCTTCGAAAATTCATGTGCCTAGTAATCCAGGTGCGATTGGGAATACACACTATACACTACAGAGACCAAAGAATGTGAGGATTCAAAGATTGATGTGCTCTAGAACTTGACGAAGAACTCCTTGTTGAGTCTATTGTGATTGACTTTAATTACCATTTCTTTGCTGCTAGGAAGCATAATGATAAAGAGCCTGAAAAGCTCAAAAATGATTATTTTTTTCCACAAAAGGCAGACTGGGGAGGACAAATGTGCTCTTTAGTGATTGATGCAAGGAGTTGCAATAACGTTGTGTTTTAAGAAGCTATGATGATGTTGGGTTTGAAGGTTGAACCACATAGCCTTACTATGTGGCATGGATCCAAGTGTACTCTTTAGATATTCTTGGACTTGCTTCTAATTCACTTGAGCCTTTTTTCCTTCAGTGGAGAAGAATTGATAGGGTAACCCTTAACTGGCTTGAGTGCAAGTATCCACTTTAGAAGCCTCAACGAGCCCAATTATCCAATGCACATGAAGATACCTTTTTTATCAATAAGAGTAATTAGTTGTTAGTTATTCTATTGTATAATTTGTAGGAATTTAATTAAGTACATAACTAAGGTTATTTTTATTGTTTCCTTTTCATTAGGGTTGTAGCCTATGAATAAGAGGCTTTGGTATTGTAATAAAGAGGTTTGAATTAATAGAATTGAGAGTTGATGTTGTGGGCTTGTGGGTTGAGGACCATGTGTGTTTCTTTTTTCATTCTCTTTCTTCCCATTCTACATGAAGTTTTGTCGTTGCTAAAGGGTGTTGGGAGAGTGGATAGGTATAGACCTTACTTCTTTTGCATTATGTGCAAAATCTGGTTGCCTACAGACACATTACTACTTCCTCACATTTGCCTGTCATAAAGATAGGGGGTTAAATTCCATGTCATCCACTTTCATTCATTATTGATTCATTCATTGGAAGATATGCCTATCTCTATCTCACTATGAGCTAGGAAATGAACAAACAATAAATCCGGGAAAAGGGATCAAGAAGTTAACCAAACTTGTTGTCATTGGTTTTTATGGGAAGGGTTACAAAGAACAATACATCTATTTGAATTGGTTTATGAATAAGATGTTATTTTGTTCAATTGCTATGAAAAATGCCAACTAGCTATTTTTACTTGTGCCATAAAGCTGGAGATGGTTGCAGCATGGATGCTGATTAGAAGGACCCATGTTTGTGTCCAACATGTTACTCATCTGACGCTCATAGTAATTTACATCTTTTGCATTATTTGCAAAATATGGTTACCTAATACGTACAGACATATTAGTGTTTCCTCACATTTGCCTGACAAAAAAGAAAGGGGGAAATTCCATTTCATCCACTTTCATTCATTATTGATTCATTTATTGGTAAGATATGCCTATCTCTATCTCACTCTGAGCTAGGGAATGAATAAAAGATAAATCCGGGAAGAGGGCAAGAAGTTAGCAAAACTTGTTGTCATTGATGACTTTTGTAACCTCAAAAGTCATATCTTTGAACTGGTTTATGAGTAAGATGTTATTTTGTTCAATTGCTAGGAAAGATGCCAACTGGCTATATTTACTTGTACCTAAAGCTTGAGATGGATGCGGCATGGATGCTGAATAGGAGGAGAATTGTTTATGTCCAACATGGTACTAATCTGATGCTCATAGTACATGATCAAAGCTCACACTTAAACAGTTTTAAGAAGAAATTAGTATTTACAGGATGAAAAGAAGTCAAGCATGTAACAGAAACATAAACAATATACAACTATGGATATTAAAATGCGGTCGTAGTTATAAATACGTTGAAGTATTATGTGCACAACATTATTGTTAGCTTTATTATGATTATATTAGTTTTATTATTATTATTCGGTGTGGTTGGGCACACCATATCTTATTATGTGATCTCGTTATTCTATAAATAAATCGTTGCGTGCCCTATTAGGGTTAACGCCTTCACTAAGCTTAATACTATCAGTTTAACATGATATTAGATCCATCACCGCCAACAGCTCCTCCTTGAACCCTAACCCTAGCCGCCTACCACCCAAACAGCCTCCAATGCCGCCACCCACCAACACCACCATCTTCAGCATCGCAATCCACCATACCAGTCTCCAACAGTTGCCGAAACCCTAACCCTCGCCACTGACCACGCCGGTCTCACCTTCCAGCACTGAAACTTACCACAGCCACCACCTCTGGCACCGAAACCTATCACAGTCACCAACCCTAGCGCTGAAATCCATATCCCTGTCCCCAACAGTCGCCGACAAGCGCCGAACCCACCAAACCACTATCGCTCGCACTAGTACACCGAAACCCACTAGCGACGAACGCACCAAACCACCGAAACCCACACACCAGTCCACTCCTGGCGCCGAAACCCACCACAACCACCACCTCAAGCGCCGATCGCCCCAAACTAGTCTCCCTAAGTTGCCGACAGCCACTGATGTCGCCGAACTAGTTGCCGCCACCCAAGCAGTCACCGACCCCACCCAAAACCCGCTAAACAGTCCCCACGATCACCAATCGTGCCCCAAAATCAGTCTCCGGCCATTTAAACAGTCACTGGAACCCTAGAAAAGTCGCCGGTTGCCGAAAAAGTCGCCGAACCAGTCGCACAAGTCTCGGCAGTTTTGTTTTTCGTCTCATTCACTGCGTCCTTTCATTCATTCGTGCAATGGCTTGCTTTCCATTCAACAACAAGTTCTGTATTGTTCAATTTTTGTTGATGCGGTGAGGGTTATCTGGTTGTGGATTCTCTGGTATTTGAACAAAAATGTCATCGGATGGTGACAGGTCTGCTACTTGGACTTTTGGGACTGCTGAGTCTCTGATGGATACCGGACGACCAATGTGAACTGAGATATTCTCTTATTTTACTCGGCTTGTCGATGAGAAGCTTGATGGTGTTTCTGTTTATCCTTTGTAACGGAAGAATATGTTGAAATATTTGTAAGGCTATTGGACTCCCACTTATTTAACGATGCCTCTGATTCTAGTTCTCCTATTTATTGTACCTGGATACGAGACGATACTCGTCTCTTCAGTCATATTGTGAATTCTATGGACCGCAGTGTCAAGATTTTGGTTGCCAGTGTCGATACGGTAAAAGAAATTTGGGGGGCTCTAGAGGATATCTATTTCTCCACAAATGACTTATCGCACCTTTATGATGTGATGCGAGACTTCTTCCGCTTGCAACAGGCAGGTCGTCCTCTTCAGGAGCACTTTATGGGATTTAAAGTGCTTGCCGGTGAGTTTGACCGGCTTCTTCTATTTACCAGTTCTATCAGTAAGTTTCAAGAACAGCGAATGCAGATCCTCGTCGTGTGCTTCTTAGCAAGTTTGGATCCTGAATATGATACGGCTGCCGTTCACAGATTTTTGCTGGGACCGAGATTCCTACATTATCTGAGATTTTCCGTCGAGTGAGTCGTTCGATGCGCCGTAATAACACCCGGCCTTCCTCTGATACTAAGGATCAGTCTGCTCTTGTTGCTTCTCGGGGGGGCAATGGAACTCGTGGTAGGGGTCGTGATGGACGTCAAACAGGCGGGGGGGCTCGTGAGACTCGTTCTTACCACTATTGTGGGATCCAGGGCCATATTCGTAGTCAGTGTTATAAACTACATGGAAGACCGTCCCCCGTGGCTAATGCTACTGCCGAGTACCCCCAGGTAGACTCGGCTTCCTCTTCTCAGAAGCAACTCGTAGAGATGACTCCAGCTGAATATGAGCAGTATGTTCAGTCTCGAGTTACTAGCCCTAGTCCCCACGCTCCTGCTGCCGCTACCTTCGCAGGTAATCTTAGTGCATGTCTGGCGACTACTCCATCTGCCTGGGTGATTGATTCAGGTGCCTCCTATCATATGTCTGGTTCTGCAGATATCTTATCTGACTATCAGGTGACTCCTAGACATCGTGTTGTTCTTGTGGCTAATGGATCTTCTTTTCCGGTTAAAGGGCGTGGAGTTGTTACCCTCACGCCATCCTTAACCCTACCTAATGTCTTACATACTCCTAGAAATCCATTTAACTTGTTATCAGTCAGTCAGTTTACTAATGATCTCAACTGTTGTGTGATTTTTTATCCCGGTGGTTGTGTTTTCCAGGATCTTACGGCGAAGAAAATTATCAGTAGAGGTCGAGTGTCTGATGGGCTATACTTGGTGGAGGAGGTGGCTGCTACAGCCTGCTCCGCAGTTTCTTCTCCTAGTTTTGAGGTTCATTGTCGTTTGGGGCATCCTCTATATCTAGTTTGCATAGTCTTTGTTCTCGTTTTCGTTCTATTTCTAATATTGAGTGTGAGTCGTGTCGGTTAGCAAAGCATCTACGTGTGCCTTTATTACCTCGGGTCAATAAACTAGCTTCAGCTCCTTTTTCTTTAGTTCATTCAGATGTTTGGGGGCCCTGTCCAGTCGAGTCTGTTTTTGGATTTCATTATTACGTTATATTTGTGGATGATTATTCTCGTGTGACTTTCTTATATTTTATGCGACGTACATCTAAAGTAACATCTATTTTCTTCTCTTTTTGTATGGAAGTGCAAACCCAGTTCAAGGTTCAGGTTAAATGTTTACGCAGTGATAATGGTGGCGAGTATCTTTCAACCCAGCTAAAGACTTTCCCCTGTCCACACATGGCATTATTCATCAGACTTCTTGCCCAGCTACCCCACAGCAGAATGGTGTTGCTGAGCGAAAGAACCGCCATATTATGAAAACTGCTCGAGCTCTCTTGTTTTAGATGCACGTACCTAAGAAATTTTGGGGGCATGCCGTGTTAACTGCTTATTACTTGATCAACCGGCTCTCCTCTCAGGTACTTGGTGGACAAATTTCGATGGCCGTCCTTTCTCCCGGGCAGAGCATTTTCTCTCTCCCCTTGAGAATTTTTGGGTGCCTTTGTTATGTTTGTGATACTCATCCCAGCGAACGAAGTTAGATGCTCGGGCTGCCAAATGTATTTTTCTTGGTTATTCGAAGACTCAGAAGGGGTACCGCTGTTTTTGTCCATCTCTACACAAGTTCCTTGTCTCTCAGGATGTTGTCTTTGTGGAGTCTACTCCTTTCTTTTCTGCGTCAGATTCGGTTGTGTCGGGGGTTGGGAGTTCTGATATTCAAAGTCTTGATTTTTTAGTGTCTTACTTGCCCTTGTTTTCTTCTGTAGGTGCTTCTCCAACTGCGGGGTCCTCGCCGCTTTCTCCATCCACTTCTTCAGCTTCATTGGACCTCTCCTCTGCTGAGCCAGTCTCCTCGTCTGCGGATTCTCTTCCCATGGTAAGTGTTCTTCCTCCTGACGATACTGCTCTTATTGTTACTCGAAAATCTTATCGAACTTGCAGGGATCATCCTCTTTATACCACCTCTTACAAGGGTCTTTCCGCCTCTTTACAGGCTTGTATTGCCACCCTGGATCAGGCCGTTGTTCCCCGTACCGTTACCGAGGCCTTAGCCGACCTTGGCTGGCGGGGTGCTATGTTGGAGGAGATGATGCAGGCTCTTGAGTCCACCTCGACTTCGTCTCTTGTATCTCTTCCGGAAGGTAAACATGCTATTGGCTGCAAATGGGTCTCTACAGTCAAGCTCAATCCTGATGGTTCTTTTGCCCGCTTGAAAACCCGCCTTATTGCAAAGGGGTATGCTCAGACGTATAGAATTGATTATTTTGAGACCTTCTTTCCCGTTGCCAAGATGACTTCTGTTCGGCTATTTGTGTCTCTTGCTGCCACTCGCCATTGGCCTTTATATCAGCTTGATGTGAAAAATTCTTTTCTTCACGGCGATTTGCAAGAAGAAGTCTACATGGAACAGCCTCCCGATTTTGTTGCTCAGGGGGGGTATCAACTGGTATGTCGTCTCCACAGGCATGGTTTGGTTACTTTAGCATGGTTATGCGCTAATTTGGTCTTCTACAGTCCGAAAAAGACCACACTGTGTTCTATCGGCGTTCCTCTACTGGCTGTATTCTATTAATCGTCTACGTTAATGATATTGTTATCACATGGGATGATACGGTAGGTATTCTATTAATCGTCTACGTTGATGATATTGTTATCACATGGGATGATACGGCAGGCATTTCTGAGTTGAAGTTATTTCTGAAATCTTAGTTTCAAACTAAAGATTTGGGGGAATTGAAATACTTTCTTGGCGTTGAGGTAGCACGCGGTAAGAAGGGTATCTTTATTTCCTAGCGAAAATACGTGCTGGATATTTTAGCTGATGCGGGGCTTCTGCGAGCAAAGGGGGTCGAGTCACCTATGAACCCGAGTGTCAAACTCCTCCCTAATGAGGGTGATGTTTTCCTTATCCTGATCGATATAGAAGAATGGTTGGAAAATTGAACTATCTGACAACAATGACAAGATCAAATATCGCCTTTCCTGTGACTGTGGTGAGCCAGTTCATGGCTGCGCCTCGGGTCCAATATTAGAATGCCGTGGTTCGAATTTTACGATATCTTCACAGTAACCCTGGTAAGGGGCTACATTTCAGTGATCATGGCCACTCTTTGATGGAAGGGTTTTCTGATGCAGACTGGGCCGAATGCCCCATTGATCGGAGGTTTACTTCTGGATTCTCTATATTTATTGGTGGCAATCTTATCTCTTGGAAGAGTAAGAAGCATGATGTGGTTTCTCGGTCGAGTGCTGAAGCCGAATATCGTGCCATGGCTCTGGCGACATCTGAGATTTTATGGCTCCGTCAGTTGCTTAGTGAGTTGGGTGATCCTTGTCCTGGCCCAACAAAACTTTGGTATGATAATAAATCTGCAGTGTGTATTGCTACAAATCCAGTATTTTACGAGCTCACGAAACATATCGAGGTGGACTGTCATTTTATTCGGCGCGAGTATCAGAATCGTGTGATTGTGTTTGGCTCCGTTCGTACTGGAGAGCAATTGGCAGATATTTTAACTAAATCAGTTATGGGTTCTCGGGTTCAATACATATATGACAAGTTGGGCATGTTAGATATATATGCGCCAGCTTGAAGGGGGTGTTAGCTTTATTATGATTATATTAGCTTTATTATTATTATTATTATTCTGTGTGGTTGAGTACACCATATCTTATTATGTGGTCTCGTTGTTCTATTAATAAACCGTTGCGTGTCCTATTAGGGTTAACGCCTTCATTAAGCTTAAAACTATCTGCTTAACAATTATTTTGACACTTCTAATCAGGAATGCAAACTTGCACTTACAATATCGAATTTCACTTTCTGGAATCCTTGCTCTTGGCTCATATTCACATAGGCCACTCATAAGAACAAGACGTTCAACTCCATAAAACACGCAAAACACATAAGATTGAGAAACTGAGAATATCAGTGCCTTAGGTAAATGCCTACCTACGGGAGTAAGAAATTCTTTTGGCCTTCATCTTTTGAGTTTTGAGATACTCATGTTTCATTTCAAAAAAATAAAAAAAAAAGATATATAAGCTTTATTATACTCAAATTGTTCTTTTTGGATATAAACCAATTGAAATTGTATTTTGTCCCTATACATCGACATGCATTCATAAATACTAAGATACTAACGCATCCTTGTTGTGATTTGTTTATTTTAATATGCATATTTTTTCTTCATCCTTTTCTTTTTTGTTTGCTTTTTTTTTGTTTTCCGGGGGTGGGGGTGGGATACTTCTTTTTGTTGGTGTCTTCTTCAGGTCTGTGTTCCTGATGCATATATTGTCAATATGAATATCATCTCTCTTTTCACATTCTGTAGCTCGAGATTCAAAAGTTTGTGAGGTGTTTAAAGCCTTCTTTGTGTATGTGACTTTAGTTATTACTTATCAATGGTGGTTTCTAATCCTTGATGCCAGTGAAGCTTGTTGTAATCTTATGATAATGATAAAGCCTGCAAGCAACCTATCTTACTCCTTTGTTTGTGTGACTTCAACCAAAGAAGCAGGAGCACTCTGGAATTCATTTGGAATGCTTTTTGAGGGGTGTGTTAGACATATTAAATTTGTGCCGATCCTTGCTCATGACTTAATTTTATTTTTGCAGGACTGATAATGCAATCAAGAATCATTGGAATAGTTCCCTAAAGAAGAAGTTAGATTTCTACTTGACTACTGGAAACCTTCCACCAGTGGCCAAAAATGGTATCCAAAATGGTGTGAAAGACTCAAGTTCAGGAAACCTGCTTGTATGTTCAAATAAAGAATCCAAACCAACTGCCCAGACTTCATCGGGGACTACAGACATTTGTGAAATAGAAGATGATATCAAAGCTATAGAGTCCACCCCAGTTCAAGATATGGTTGCTTCCTCAAGTGCTCCTGCAAATAAATCTGCTGATTCTGAAGTTGTAAAATGCAATTCACAGTCCTCAATTACAAATCTTAGAAATAGTTGTTCGGATATAATGCAAGAGTTTGAGAGGTGTAGAACCAATGGTGATATTTATCAAGAAAAAGCAATAGAAACATCACTGCAATTTGAAATTCCAGCATGGGGTTCGTTGTACTATGAGCCACCACAATTAGAAACTTGTGCACCATCACATTCAGATCTTTTGAATATATCTTGGCTGCAGCAAGAATCGAACTCTAGTCCAATTACGTCACCTCTTAGCTTTTTCACCCCACCTTGTGTGAAGGGTGTTGGTTTCTGCAGGCAGAGTCCAGAATCAATATTGAAAATTGCTGCCAAAAGTTTTCCCAATACTCCTTCGATATTATTACGGAAGAGAAAGATAGAAGCTCAAACACCTCTGCAGTCAAAGAAAATTGGGAAGGATAACGGGGAAGCAATCCAGGACAGCTCCCATACATTTGATGAGCGAGAACAAAGTACGAACAGCTTGGAGAACTCAGGGTTGCGAGGTGAAAGTTTATATGGAAGTCCTACTTTTCTTAGTAATGGAAGTCCTACTTTTCTTAGTAATGGAACCACGGGGCAATATGGTAGTAAGACTTTTAATGCATCTCCTCCTTATCGGTTAAGATCGAAGCGGACTGCTGTTTCCAAGTCTGTGGAAAAGAAACTTGAGTATATTTGACAAATTGCACCAAGAGGCAATAACGTACCTGTGGATTCAATTGTAGATGGAAATCCGCCTTTAGCTGAAGATTGTTCCCATGCACTAAAGAGATGGGTGTAACCTAGAACATAAAATTGTAAGCGCATTCTTGACTTACAGCTTTGCTGGTCGGAGTAGCCTGTGATTTGTACATCTCCTCTAATCTCCTTAACTTTGATTTCTGTTCTATATTAATTGCATGAGAACGAGTCTTGACCTGCTAGATTATTATATTCTTCTTTATCTGGCTGAAGTTTTCAAATATATTGCTAAGCTTGAATACCATTTTATCATAGCTTGATATTTAGTTGCCGAGTTACTTGAAGACTCACTGTTGTAACATTTGGGTGTGAATTCTCTACATTTAATACTCTTCTTTTTTACTCCTAAATACATGAGCACAAAAACACACAAACGCTAGTTCGAGTTCAACTAATTCAATATGGGCAGGATTTTGTTTAATACAGATGTAAAATCATATTTTATGGATCATGTGAAAAACTTTAGTAGAACCAAACCAAAGCAAGCTAACTCTTGTGTCTAAGTGAGTTGGGGTCGACTACATGAATCATTTTTATTTATTTTCCTATATTAATGGCTCTATGTTTAGTTAAATGTAATGTATTCATATCCGATTTTACCGCAATATCTAATGTCAATTTAGGCCTCCATTTGAGTAAACTTGATCTGATTCTGTCTTACTTCGTTTTTAATCTTTTCATCCTTATTAATAATCAAACATAAATAGCGGAACTGTTCACCTTGTGGTGTCTCATGATATTCAATTTTCACTTTGTTTGTTTGTTTGTTTGTTTGTGCTTTTTTTTTTTTTGCTTCCATGTAATACCGGTTCTAAACCCTTTGAAAATAATTTCTAATAACAAACTCATCCTCTTTAAAACTCAAATAAAACAACAATCTTTTAGTCAATGCACGTTTTCTCAATTATAATCTATTTATCACCACTTAGAGGTGTTATACAAAATATTAAACATTAAACATCTCTGTTTTCAACCGCTTTCATACAAACTCCAAACTCAAGAGATGAAAATCACAATATGAACATAAACGAAATAATAACTTTTAGCATGGCTCTAAATCTCATTCTTGAAACATGCTTCTCCAAATTTTTCCTTTCTTTTTGTTAATGTGACATATTGAAAGACTGAGAGAGCTTAACTTAAAGAGTTAGCCCCTCTAACTATTTATATTAAACCAAATATTATAAAATTATATAAATAACCTTAACACTCCCCCTCAAGCTGGTACACATATATCATGTGTACCAAGTTTGGTACAATATATTTCACTCTTGAGCCACACAAAGGCTTGGTGAATAAATTTGCTAATTGATCCATTAACTTCACATAGCTTGTACGAACCACATTTTGTAACAGCTTTTCTCGAATAAAGTGACAATCAGCCTCAATATGTTTTGTTATCTCATTGAATACTGGATTAGATGCGATGTGAACTGCTGCTTGGTTATCACATAACAAGTTCATAGGATAAGAATGTTGAAATCCAAGTTCCTCTAGCATATGTTTCAACCAAATCAACTCACAAGTGGTATGTGTCATAATTCTATATTTGGACTCGGCACTAGATTGAGTAACTACAGTCTATTTTTTGCTTTTCCATGAGACCAAATTACCTCCACAAATACACAATAGCCAATAGTTGACCTTCTATCAGATGGAGATCCAGTCCAATCTGCATCTGTATAACTCTCGATCCGAGTATGGCTATAATTTTGATATAATAAACCACGACTTGGTGCACTTTTAAGATATCTTAGAATACGGACAATGGCAGCCCAATGAAAATTCCGTGGAGCATCTAAAAACTGACCGGCAATACTAACTACAAAAGAAATGGCTGGTCTGGTAACACTCAAATAATTTAACTTTCCAACCAATCATCAGTATTGTCCTGGATCTACTAACAACTCACCTTGTTCTGCAACTAATTTTATGTTGGAGTCCATAGGTGTGCCAATAGGTTTGGATCGTAACATTCTTGTTTCACTTAATAAATCAAGAACATATTTCCTTTGAGACAAGAAGATGCCATGGTGTGATCTAGCCACTTCAATACCCAAAAAATATTTCAACCTTTCATATCTCGAGTATGAAATTTGGCTTGTAGAAATAATTTCAATTCATCAATACTATTATAGTCATCACCAATGATCACAATATCTACATACACAATTAGTAGTATCTTGCCTGCTTTAGTATGTCTATAGAAAACAGAAAGATCGACGCCACATCTTTAAAGACCAAAACTAGTCACAGTATTGGTAAACCTATCAAATCATGCACGAGGAGATTATTTGAGCCCATATAATGACTTTTTCAAATGACAAACCAAACCTGACTCCTCTTGAGCAACAAAAACGGGAGGTTGCGCCATATAAACCTCCTACTGGAGATCACCATGTAAGAAGGCATTCTTCACATCGAGCTGATGTAAAGGCCAGTCAAACGTGGCGACAAGGGATATGAATAAACTAATAGAAGAAATCTTTGCCACTAGTGAGAATGTTTCTGAGTAACAAATGCTATACACTAATGTATATCTCTTTGTCACAAGGCGAGCTTTGTGTCTGTCAATAGTACTATCAGAAAGAACTTTAACGGCATACACCCATCTACAACTGACTATTGATTTGCAGGTTAGGACGATGTAAACATTTAATAGCAGTACGGGATGATAAATGTGGACTAAAAGAAAGGACTAGGGACTGAAAGGGGAAGATCACAAACCAAACCATCTGCAGAGAGCTCCTCAGAATAATATGGGGTAGACTTAAAGAAATTCACATCACGACAGACAAAAGATTTATGAAGAATAGAGCTATAACACCGATAACCTTTCTGAGTACAAGAGTAGCCTAAAAAATACATTTAAGGGCTCGAGATTAAACTTGTCACGACCGGGAGCAAGTTGATGGACAAAACAAACACAAACAAAGATCCGGGGGGTAAAATAAACAGCGGATCATGTGAAAAGAGAATGGAATGAGGAGTCTGGCCCTTAAGCACAAATGAGGGCATACAATTAGTTAAGTAACAAGCGGTCAAGATAACTTCACTCCAAAAGGATTTGGGAATATTCATTTGAATTTATAGGGTCTGTGCAACTTCAATCAAATGTCGATTTTTACGCTCAGTAACTTCATTTTGTTATGGAGTGTGAGAGCAAGATGATTGTTATCACTGCGCAAAATGTGAACTTTAGTATTAAACTGAGTTTGAATTTTAGCACGAAAGGTACAAAAGATAGAAAATAATTCTGAACAATCTTTCATTAAATAAAGCAAAGTAACTCTAGTACAATCTGTTAGCTTTATTATAATAATAATAATTATTATCTAGTGTGGTTGGGCACACCATATCTTATTATGTGGTTTCGTTATTCTATAAATAAACAGTTGCGTACCCTA